>JALAZF010000761.1:600000-1115000 GCA_022829125.1 Lathyrus tuberosus
CCAAGATTTGAAACAATAAAAGAAGGCCTATGATCTATCTTCAGCCCATGACTCGTTGCATTACAACAATTACAAATGAAAAAAGAAGAGCCCATTTAAGTTTGTGTAGGCCCATCTTCAATACAAGCCAGAAGCAATATTTCCAAACCAATATAGGTTTTCCTCAAACCATCAGCCAAATTTAAGTCAACAAATCGCCAATGCAAATGCAGCCTCATGCACACCACGACCTGCATCGTCCTGATACAAAACCAGCTTATGAAACGAGTCATCGCAAAACCCCTACAGCCAAACTTACACTCATCAGGCCCCACCTTCCAAAATTGCAACAAGAAAAATTAGGGGAAATGCAACATGAGGCATCACGTAGCTATGCACCTTGCCAAACCCATCACGCTGCCAGTACAAAGCATAAACCGACATAACCTTGACAACATGCAGCAGCCATCCTTGTTAGCTTTCATTACAGCTTTTCATCGCCATCTGCAGTAAAGGGATTAAAAAAGCATCACCACAACTTGCAAACCGTAATAACAGACTCACAGGAAATAATACAAAGCAAAACAAATTGATCCACAATGTTACCAATGCTGACCCCACAATCGTACGACCATCAAAACGCAACAGCATCAATATTCCTCAAGTTTTCTCTCCCCGTTCTACCCTTCAATCCCTCTATAAAACCAGCCCTTCTCACCCTCATTTGAGGAGGTCCACAGCCAAAGAAACCCTATCAAATTCATTCTAATTCATCCTCCTTTAAACGCATAATTTCCTCAACAAAACCTTCGTCTCTAATAAACAGAACAAACATTAACCAAACCTCAAATACCTTTCTTCTTCCTCACCTCTTCATTCACAACAACAAATCCCATTTTTCAACAACACCCTTTTCCAAATAGCTACACTCAATCAAAACCAGAACAAGAGAATGAGTAAAAGAAGAGAGTCAGAAACAAAACAAGACCCAAACGAACAAACCTGAACCCAAATCTGAGTGATTGTGAATGAAATGAGACGAGAACGAATGGGAAGTTTGAGATAGCGAAGGAGGAGATCGAACTGAAGTGATTGCGTATTTCTCTCTGTATTCCCTTGCTTGCTACTTTTGATTTTGGTCTTAAGATAATAGTTGTTCTAAGGTGTGGTTTTGTGTTGACCATCCTCTATTCATAGCTTTTTCAAACGTGATAGCATATCTTGGTTTCACTTGGAATAGGCTTTGTTGTTTATGTGAAAAAAACCGTGTTGTTGTTGGGCTTATAGGAGCCTATTCTGTCTTGTTCTTTCTACCTTTCTTAACCGTATGGAATAGTGATAAATGGGCTCAAAGCCCATAAGGATTCACACATCCTTTTCAATCCTTGCGCCCCACCCTTGTTTTTTTTTCTTTTATCTTATTTTCTTTGATCTTTTTTATTTGCAAATCAAGTTGCTATAATTTATTTTGATAATCATCATTTCCTTTTTTTTTTTTAATTTTAATTTTGTTTTCAATTTTATTTTATGGGCCAATAATATAACAAACATCTTGACTAGTTGATTTATTCAAATCGATCTATTATCTTGATCAATATGAGGCCATTTATTTTTTTCTTTTTTTATCGGTCGATGAAAATCTAAAACCAAAGATTATCGATTTATCGATTTAAGATCTTGGTAAAGATGAGACCTTTTTTATTTTCGATCTCTTTTCGATTCCCATTTCATTTCTTATTATCTTTTTTTATTTATTTTTCTTTTTTTATCGGTCAATGAAAATCTAAAACCAAAGATTATCGATTTATCGATTTAAGATCTTGGTAAAGATGAGACTTTCTTATTTTCGATCTCTTTTCGATTTCCATTTCATTTCTTATTTTCTATTTTTGTAGGTCAATGAAAGTCAAATATCATAGATTATCGATTTCTCGATTAAATCTTGATTAAGACGAGACCACTTCGATTTATTTTCTATTTCCATTTCTTTTTCATTTCGTATCTTCTTATATCTTTTTTTTCATTTTCGATCGATGAAGTCTTTCTATTCACGAATGTTGAGGGTTGAAGCGATTAACCTTCATTATTTGAAATCTGTAGTGAGTGATCATTGAGATCTCTTTCTATACTTTGAGATCATGATAGGTTACCTTCGATTAATCAACGAAAGTTTGTGATTAAGACGAGATTGTCACCTTTTTTTCGTGTGGCACGATTTCATTGGAGAATGATCCTCAATATCATTTCTCTATCGTGTTTTAGTACAAAGATCAAATGCGCAACCTCCTATAGTGTGATCTTTGTCATAGATCGTGCTACGATGGTTTAGCGCTACATGTCCCGTATCATTTGCTCCTAACAATTAATCAACTAACAATTAACTTTACATGTCCTGTATCATTTGCTCAAGGCTTAGCTTAGGACACCTCGCAGACACACGGCTTCCTCTTGGGCTACCTTACAATTAGACCTTTTATTTCATGTCATCCCCTGTACTTTACATGTACCCCTCTCCCATTCCGATGTACGCATTCGTTGTTTCTTTGATTGTGGTTTGTTTACTAGGAGCACCCCTAGGGACTAGCATAGACAACCCATTTTCAAACTAATTTTCGATTCGTCGTCGAGCCATTTTCAAAACACCCATCTTTTCAACGCAACCCTCGATTCGTCATCGAGCCATTTTCAAATCAATCCCTAACCAAACTTTTTTTTAAACTAACCTCTTTGCATACAAATAAACCCTTGATCCAACGTCAAGCGGATTTTCACAATAAACTTCAAAACGACTAACAACTATCGCAACTCTTTTCAAGGTGAAAAATGGGGGTTCAAGTCTTTAATCTCTCTTCGGTTGTTCAGGTGCGGGTTCTCTTATTCGTGTGTGAGCAATTGACGCCTTTAAAACAAACCAACTCCTCTTTGTTTCGTGGGCGTACCACGAACTACGACTGCTCTGATTCTTTATTCTAGTCCGAATAAAGATGCGTAGGCACAAGATTGCGATGATCTTGCCGGGCACTCTATCCTTAAACCACCCATTTCCCCCTTAGCATCCTTCCCTTTTATCTTACCGTTTCACATTTATTTTTGAGAAGAAAACAAACAAGCTTAGCTGACGAGTATAGCGATTCAAATCAAGAGGTTCCCGTTGAGTACAACAGACGTGAGGGGGTGTGCGTACCTTCCCATCATGTAACCGACTCCCGAACCCAGAATGTGGTTGCGACGACCACGTTCTTACCCCTCCTTAAAGGTTTTCTCGATATTTTCCTTTCCCTCTTTTGGGATAAATAAAGTTCGATGGAGACTCTGTCGAACCGTTCCGCGCCTTTCGCGCGAGGGCCGTGTCTTCGATTAAGCGAATTTTCTAGGTGCGACATCCTGCTTATCACAGATATTCCCTCCAAGCTCACACCTTGACGAATAACTGCTTTGAAACTCAAAAGAATTCACACCTGTCATGTCTGAATCTTCAAAAGATAATGTAGTCCTAGACTACACCATAGCCATACCAAAGAATGCCACTTTACTTAGTAGAGCAGTCTGTAGAAAGTCAGAGATAACTGCCACTTAGCCTTGACCTTCAAAATGAGCAAGATCCCATGCTCCTCAGTACCTAGATCAGAAATAAACTGATCCAAGTTGTGCCAACATCAGCACTCCATTCTGGACAGGTCTCTTGCCAAGACACCTTCTAGATAAACATCAGATGCTTCTAGTAACAACTTGAACACCCTGCTGCACTCCAAAACTCTTAGATCAGAAATAAATTGATCCAAAAACAATCCATCAAGATTATGACGTCTTTATCTTCATCTTCAACAACACCATTGTCTATACCAGTTTCTTGCCAGGAAACTCTCCAGAGATCACATGCTTCTATCACACCAAACTGAAGCCGATTCTTAGGTCAACACCCAAGACCAAAACAGATGCCAAAGCTCATGCATTACCCCTTCCATGATCCTGCATAAACTCTGAGGATGAGATGTTCCAACATCTTGTTGAATATCAGCAATCTTGACTTTTAAGGATAATCAGTTAAATACTTGTGAACTTCACAAATAGCAATTGATCTTAAATCCTTGTCCAATAATCTTTCTTCACTGTTGTAGCTAAGCTCCAGCAGATCACATCATGAACACTTATCAAGTATTCAATCTTTTGCAAGTATCTTCTTTGATAACAAAATGTTGAGATACCAAGGCTGTCACCCTTGACTCAAGTAACTAAGATTCTCTCTGAACGAACCCTATTTACCTCAATAATTTTGAAAACTCCAATCAGATTAGATTCACCCTTAGGATTAAGAGAGATGAATCTTTTCTTGCTGTTTTGGATAGTGAAAATAAATCACCTCCACTTTCTTCAGGTTGTGTTTCATAGAAACACCTTCTAGTTAGAAGAATAACTAGAAGACTCCAGATGCACAACTGAGACGCCTTTATGAGTGGACTTGAGAGAATTCTCAAGTATCTTTGACAACCTAGCCGATCAATAATTTATCAAACTCCCATAGCAAGAAATTGATAAACCTAAACTAAACTACTCCCCTCTTCAATTTACTTCAAACTGCACCATGGAACCATGCTTCCAAGTACCAAGTCAACATAACAGACATCTTTCGACAACTCTTTCCATTCCATCGCTCCCGACTTTGGAATAAAAAGATGCAGATATCTTCACATATAGAGGCTGACGATTGAGACCTTCCACCATCTGTCTTCAGTAACAACTCCAGAATCCCATAATTCTATAGCTCTTCTATCAGAAACATATGCAGCGGAGCCACCAAGGAACAAATTATGCTTGCCCTAATAAGATGTCATAACATCTTATAAGACACCCCAACAAGAGAACTAGCCACTTCTCCTGCAGTTGTTGTAGAACCTCCTCAGCAATATGAACAACCACCGGGTTGTTACCTTCGATCCAGAACATCCATCATATCCATTAATACCCTTGAGTATGTCTGAGTTGATTGATCTGATCTTCAAAACTCCTCATTGTTTAAACGCCAGAAAGTATCTCCCAAAGATCTCATCCAAAAACAGACAGGATGCCTGCTCTGATACCAATTGAAATTCTGGCATAACAGACAGCAGATGTCCTAACATATGTCAAGACATTGTTCTGCATAAACATTTAAACTCAGAGGCATAACAGCAGACTGATACCTTGAATATCAGAACTGTAGAAACATAGATGTTACGACATCTGATCCAATATGTTTATCATGAACAGTAACAGAATAATTAAATCTGCAGAATGATAAAAGACACAGCAATTGTTAACCCAATTCGGTGTAATTCACCTACATCTAAGGGATACCAATCCAGGAAGAAGACTCCACTATTTGTAGAATTATCACAAAGCTAAACTCCCTCGTTTAAAACTTTATATCCTAATATCTATCCTATGAAGACTTTATCAAAGAACATCCTCTTTGATACGAGATACCCCACTCTCTTCCCTTAATCTCAACCTCTGATATTTACATCATCCCTGTCAATACATAATTCTGTCAATCTTTCTTGACCAACACGCTAACTTGGATTTGCTTAAAAGCTTCATCCAAGAATAATACACAATCCAATACCTCCAAGCTTATGGATCTGTGCAGTACCTATGTCTTCCACAGTGCATTCAACGATACAAAGGGAGACTTACAACCTAGAGAGCCAACGACTCTCAAAACCTAAACCTTACTTTACAAAATAGGATTCCTAAGTCTATGTCGTCCTCTCTCCTATTCTGCCTAGGTCTTGGTCTTCTTTTATAGCCTTATGCTTTATTGGGCTTTATATCTTTGATCATTGATCCACTGCCAACCGCGCCTTGAATCTTGGAACAGATTTTAAAACAAGCCTGCTGTGATAGTCATGATGTCGAGTCTTCATGCTGGGACATTTTATTCAACATCTTCAGTCTGGGGCAGAAACTATCATGTTATAACATCTTTTACAACATTATGTTTTACTAAAATTTAGTCAAACTATTGGACCTTTCAATCTCCCCCTTTTGACAAATTTTGGCTAGAACACCCTTCAGCCTGATGGTGTATGCAGTGGAAAAATACTTAAAGCAAGTGCCAAGGAAGAGGGAGAAGATAATTTTGAGTTACCCTCTTCATTCCCTTGTGTTACCGAGTACATAGAGAATGTAACTTAGATCACAAAACACAACTTGCTTCCTAACTCTGATCACAAAACACAATTTACCCAAGATGTTAGCACCCAGAATGTCATAATATCCTTTGAGACATTTTCAAGATGATCAATAGCTCAAACGCATGCAACCAGTCTATAGCAACTACATAGCCATTCTCCCCCTTTTTAGCCAAAGGATGGCAGAAGTGACCCATGCAAGCCCAAACCCAAATAATGCTTACCCACACCCGAACAAAGCTCATTTGATCTCAACCTAAGAAATATGTAATAGCTTGATCTTCCTTAAATATTAAGAAGTTATGTAGGTAGAGAAGAAGACTAGTTAAAGAGTGCAATAACTGCTGGTCGAGTTAGTTTCAAAAGATTCCACCTTTTCTGACTTGTCCTCGAAACTACTTCTGATCAGTGTCCAGATACCTAACCTGATTTTGTCAGGCTTATGGTCCCCACAGATATGACTTTCTTAATTCATATTTAACACCCTTGATCACAGCAGAATCCGTTCGTTTACCCTTCCATTAGCAGAAAACTAATTTCTTCCAGACAGCAACAAAATTTCCCAAGATACTTGTACCACTTCTAACTCAATCCATTGACACCCAATGACAGAATCAAAACAACCTGATAAGTTCACCCAGAACTCATATCAGTAGGGCAATGTCACGACATCTCATCTGACTTATCAACCTTACTTGAGGCAATCTATCACAAACTGCTTGAAACCATAAACAATCTTGATAAACAATCTACACCACTGCAGCAATACCTCTTAGATCAAGGAGTAACTCCCCATATCTAAGATAACCAGTGCTCCTCCAATGAACACTTATGTAGATGAATGGAAAACATAAGACGCATCTTCATATCTTCAAGAGCGCACCCTCTGTCCAACCTACCTGCTGAACACAATCATCAACTCCACTTATTGCTTCTTCTGACAAGAACCAATAATCACTCACACACGAACACCATCATGCTTCCCGTGAGGTCACATTAGGATCACCACCCTAAATTAACAAACTCTTGGATTAAGATCAAAGCTCCATTGATCCCCCTCTTCTTGAACCCATCTATACACCACACGAATTCCTCTTGAATTCTCATGTATAGACCTCCATGTTCCTTGAGATAAAATCCAATTGATTTGGAATGATCCATATTCCTCAAAGAGATACCATACCTCTTAGTTTGTTATCTTTTTAACAATGTCAGATATCGTATACATGCTCTAGAACTTCTCAGTCCATTTGCTCCACAAGCACCAAACTGATCTACTTCTAGCATGTCCCATTCACATCAGACTTCCAAGACAATCCTTTACCCATCATTCTCCCGTATGATAAGATAAATACTTCATAGACAAGATGTGAGTGTCAAGTTCTACACTCAGAACTTAGTATCCTAATCCAAGGATAACCAGCCCAGAAAATGTTCTAACATCTATTAGGACATTCTTCACACATCACAGATACCACACACTATGGTTCTTGATATGATCCACTATTGGACTTACTATCCGCATAGTAATCCAACTGAAGATCTTCAAACAACATTGCGCCACCAGCTTGATCAATAAGAACTCCAGAAACCTAAAGAGAGAAATAAACTCTCATCCACCAAAAGAAGGTATTCTTTCATCTCAACCTAGAAATTCTACCACAAGCTCCAAGATGAACCAGATCCTCCTTACATTTTCAACCAACTACCTTTCTGCCAAAGAGTAATTAGTTCTAAGCATCTTGCTTGAATGCACACTATGAAACCAACCAAATGCCACCTTTTATTTGATCTCACTCTTCTTCAGAACTCCCACAAGATACATTGATCCACCAATGAAATCTGATCTTCAAGTCACATGAACTACTTGCTCCATAGCAAGACATCTTGGATCCACCAAGCCTCTAGACATGTAACATCTTCTCAATCCACAGCTCCCGCAAACTGCATGAGATAGACCTTTTTTAATCATCCATAACTTCCATTCTCCTGTAGATCACCTTATCTTAAGATGATGTGCCACATCACCAGCTGAGACTTTGATGTTAAGCTAGATGTCAGAACATTCTGATACGGCATCCAACTGCTGAATTCAGCCCCTCCTTCTACCACTTAGAAGAACCTCCTCCCTTTAACAAAACAAGAGTTTCATGCTCTCATAGACTTGATTCAACAACCAAGTTTAAGTAGACAACCTCCATCTTACTTATCACAGATATTCCCTTCAAGCTCACACCTTAATGAATAACTGCTTTGAAACTCCAAAGACTTCACACCTGCCACGTCTGAATCTTCAGAAGATAGAGTATTCCTAGACTACACCATAGCCATACCAAAGAATGCCACTTTCCTTAGTAGAGCAGTCTGTAGAAAGTCAGAGATAACTTCCACTTAGCCTTGACCTTCAAAATGAGCAAGATCCCATGCTCCTCAGTACCTATATCAGATATAAACTGATCCAAGTTATGCCAACATCAGCACTCCATTCTGGACAGGTCTCTTGCCAAGACACCTTATAGATAAACATCAGATACTTCTAGTAACAACTTAAACACACCTGCTGCACTCCAAAACTCTTAGATCAGAAATAAATTGATCCAAGAACAATTCATCAAGATTATGATGTCTTTATCTTCATCTTCAACAACACCATTATCTAGACCAGTTTCTTGCCAGGAAACTCTCCAGAGATCACATGCTTCTATCACACCAAACTGAAGCCGATTCTTAGGTCAACACCCAAGACCAAAACAGATGCTAAAGCTCATGCATTACCCCTCCCATGATCCTGCACAAACTCTGATGATGAGATGTTCCAACATCTTGTTGAATATCAACAATCTTGACTTTCAAGGATAATCAGTTAAATACTTATGAACTCCACAAATAGCAATTGATCTTAAATCCTTGTCCAATAATCTTTCTTCACTGTTGTAGCTAAGCTCCAGCAGATCACATCATGAACATTTATCAAGTATTTAATATTTTGCAAGTATCTTCTTTGATAACAAAATGTTGAGATGCCAAGGCTGTCACCCTTGACTCAAGTAACTAAGATTCTCTCTGAACGAACCCTATTTACCTCAACAATTTTGAAAACTCCAATCAGATTGGATTCACCCTTAGGATTAAGAGAGATGAATCATTCCTTGCTGTTTTGGATAGTGAAAATAAATCACCCCCACTTTCTTCAGGTTGTGTTTCATAGAAACACCTTCTAGTCAGAAGAATAACTAAAAGACTCCAGATGCACGAATGAGACGCCTTTATGAGTGGACTTGAGAGAATTCTCAAGTATCCTTGACAACCTAGCCAATCAATAATTTATCAAACTCCCAGAGCAAGAAATTGATAAACTTAAACTCAACTTCTCTCCTCTTCAACTGACTTCAAACTGCACCATGGAACCATGCTTCCAAGTACCAAGTCAACATAACAGACATCTTCCGACAACTCTTTCCATTCCATCGCTCCCGACTTTGGAATAAAAAGATGCAGATATCTTCACATATAGAGGCTGACGATTGAGACCTTCCACCATCCGTCTTCAGTAACAACTCCAGAATCCTATAATTCTATAGCTCTTCCATCAGAAACATATGCAGCGGAACCACCAAGGAACAAATTATGCTTGCCCTAATAAGATGTCATAACATCTTATAAGATACCCAACAAGAGAACTAGCCACTTCTCCTGCAATTATTGTAGAACCTCCTCAGCAATATGAACAACCACCGGGTTGTTACCTTCGATCCAGAACATCCATCATATCCATTAATACCCTTGAGTATGTCTGAGTTGATTGATCTGATCTTCAAAACTCCTCCTTGTTTAAACGCCAGAAAGTATCTCCCAAAGATCTCATCCAAAAACAGACAGGATGCCTGCTCTGACACCAATTAAAATTCTGGCATAGCAGACAGCAGATGTCCTAACACATGTCAAGACATTGTTCTGCATAAACATTTAAACTCAGAGGCATAACAGCAGACTGATACCTTGAATATCAGAACTGCAGAAACATAGATGTTACGACATCTGATCCAATATGTTTATCATGAACACTAATAGAATAATTAAATCAGCATAATGATAAAAGACACAACAATTGTTAACCCAGTTCGGTGTAATTCACCTACATTTAGGGGATACCAATCCAGGAAGAAGACTCCACTATTTGTAGAATTATCACAAAGCTAAACTCCCTTGTTTACAACTTTATATCCTAATATCTACCCTATGAAGACTTTATCAAAGAACATCCTCTTTGATACGAGATACCCCACTCTCTTCCCTTAATCACAACCTCTGATATTTACATCATCCCTGTCAATACATAATTCTGTCAATCTTTCTTGACCAACACGCTAACTTGGATTTGCTTAAAAGCTTCATCTAAGAATAATACACAATCTAATACCTCCAGGCTTATGGATCTGTGCAGTACCTATGTCTTCCACAGTGCATCGAACGATACAAAGGGAGACTTACAACCTAAAGAGCCAATGACTCTCAAAACCTAAACCTTACTTTACAAAATAGGATTCCTAAGCCTATGTCGTCCTCTCTCCTATTCTGCCTAGGTCTTGGTCTTTTTTATAGCCTTTTGCTTTGTTGGGCTTCATATCTTTGATCATTGATCCACTGCCAATCGCGCCTTGAATCTTAGAACAGATTTAAAACAAGCTTGTTGTGATAGTCATGATGTCGAGTCTTCATGCTGGGACATTTTATTCGACATCTTCAGTCTGGGGCAGAAACCATCATGTTAGAACATCTTTCACAATATTATGTTTTACCAAAATTTATTCAAACTATTGGAGCTTTCAATCTCCCCCTTTTGACAAATTTTGGCTAGAACACCCTTCAGCCTGATGGTGCATGCAGTGGAAAAATACTTGAAGCAAGTGCCAAGGAAGAGGGAGAAGATAATTTCGAGTTACTCTCTTTATTCCATTGTGTTACCGAGTACATAGAGAATGTAACTTAGATCACAAAACACAACTTGTTACCTAACTCAGATCACAAAACACAATTTACCCAAGATGTTAACACCCAGAATGTCATAATATCCTTTGAGACATTTTCCAGATGATCAGTAGCTCAAACGCATGCAACCAGCCCATAGCAACTACATAGCCATTCTCCCCCTTTTTAGCCAAAGGATGACAAAAGTGACCCATGCAAGCCCAAACCCAAATAATGCTTACCCACACCCGAACAAAGCTCATTTGATCTCAACCTAAGAAAGATGTATTAGCTCGACCTTCCTTAAATGTTAAGAAGTTATGTTGGTAGAGTAGATCCAAACAAAAGACTAGTCACAGAGTGCAATAACTGCTGGTTGAGTTAGTTTCGAAAGATTCCACATTTTCTGACTTGTCCTCGAAACTACTTATGATCAGTGTCCAGATACCTAACCTGATTTTGTCAGGCTTATGGTCCCCATAAATATGACTTTCTTAATCCAGATTTAGCACCCTTGATCACAGCAGAATCTGTTCGTTTACCCTTCCATTAGCAGAAAACTAATTTCTTCCAGACAGCAACAAAATTTCCCAAGATACTTGTACCACTTCTAACTCAATCCATTGACACCCAATGACAGAATCAGAACAACCTGATAAGTTCACCCAGAATTTATATCTGTAGGGCAATGTCACGACATCTCATCTGACTTATCAACCTTACTTGAGGCAATCTATCACAAACTGCTTGAAACCACAAATAATCTTGATAAACAATCTGCACCACTGCAGTAATACCTCTTAGATCAAGGAGTAACTCCCCCTATCTAAGATAACCAGTGCTCCTCCAATGAACACTTATGTAGATGAATGGAAAACATAAGACACATCTTCATATCTTCAAGAGCGCACCCTCTGTCCAACCTACCTGCTGAATACAATCATCAACTCCACTTATTGTTTTTTCTGACAAGAACCAATAATCACTCGCACACTAACACCATCATGCTTCCCATGAGGTCACATTAGGATCACCATCCTAAATTAACAAACTCTTGGATTAAGATCAAAGCTCCATTGATCCCCCTATTCTTGAACCCATCTATACACCACATGAATTCTTCTTGAATTCTCATGTATAGACCTCCATGTTCCTTGAGGTAAAATCCAATTGATCTGGAATGATCCACATTCCTTAAATAGATACCATACCTCTTAGTTTGTTATCTTTTTAACGATGTTAGATATCGTATACATGCTCTAGAATTTCTCAGCCCATTTGCTCCACAAGCACCAAACTGATCTACTTCTAGCATGTCCCATTCACATCAGACTTCCAAGACAATCCTTTACCAATCATTCTCCCGTATGATAAGATAAATTTAAACAAGATGTGAGTGTCAAGTTCTACACTCAGAACTTAGTATCCTACTCCAAGGATAATCAACCCAGAAAATGTTCTAACATCTATTAAGACATTCTTCACACATCACAGACACCACACACTATGGTTCTTGATATGATCCACCACTGGACTTACTATCTGCATAGTAATCCAACTGAAGATCTTCAAACAACATTGCGCCACCATCTTGATTAATAAGAACTCCAGAAACCTAAAGAGAGAAATAAACTCTCATCCACCAAAAGAAGGTATTCTTTCATCCTCAACCTAGAAATTCTACCACAAGCTCCAAGATGAACCAGATCCTCCTTACATTTTCAACCAACTACCTTTCTGCCCAAGAGTAATTAGTTCCAAGCACCTTGCTTGAATTCACACTATGAAACCAACCAAATGCCACCTTTTGATTAATCTTACTCTTCTTCAGAACTCCCACAAGATACACTGATCCACCAATGAAATATGATCTTCAAGTCACATGAACTACTTGCTCCATAGCAAGACATCTTGGATCCATCAAGCCTCTAGACACGTAACATCTTCTCAATCCACAGCTCCCGCAAACTGCATGAGATAGACCTTTTTAAAGCATCCATAACTTCCATTCTCCTGTAGATCACCTTATCTTAAGTTGATGTGCCACATCACCAGCTGAGACTTTGATGTTAAGCTAGATGTCAGAACATTCTGATATGACATCCAACTGCTGAATTCAGCTCCTCCTTCTGCCACTTAGAAGAACCTCCTCCCTTTAACAGAACAAGAGTTTCATGCTCTCATAGACTTGTTCAACAACCAAGTTTGAGTAGACAACCTCCATCCTGCTTATCATAGATATTCCCTTCAAGCTCACACCTTGAAGAATAACTATTTTGAAACTCCAAAGACTTCACACCTGCCACGTCTGAATCTTCAGAAGATAGAGTATTCCTAGACTACACCATAACCATACCAAAGAATGCCACTTTCCTTAGTAGAGCAGTCTGTAGAAAGTCAGAGATGACTGCCACTTAGCCTTGACCTTCAAAATGAGCAAGATCACATGCTCCTCAGTACTTAGATCATAAATAAACTGGTCCATGTTGTGCCAACATCAGCGCTCTATTCTGGACAGGTCTCTTGCCAGGACACCTTCCAGATAAACATCATATGCTTCTATTAACAACTTGAACACACCTGCTGCACTCCTAAACTCTTAGATCAAAAATAAATTGATCCAAGAACAATCCATCAAGATTATGATGTCTTTATCTTCATCTTCAACAACACCATTGTCTAGACCAGTTTCTTTCCAGGAAACTCTACCAAACTGAAGCCGATTCTTAAGTTAACTCCCAAGACCAAAACAGATGCTAAAGCTCATGCATTACCCCTCCCATGATCCTGCACAAACTCTGATGATGAGATGTTCCAACATCTTGTTGAATATCAGCAATATTGACTTTCAAAGATAATCAATTAAATACTTGTGAACTCCACAAATAGCAATTGATCGTAAATCCTTGTCCAATAATCCTTCTTCACTGTTGTAGCTAAGCTCCATCAGATCACATCATGAACACTTATCAAGTATTCAATCTTTTGCAAGTATCTTTTTTGACAACAAAATGTTGAGATACTAAGGCTGCCACCCTAGACTCAAGTAACTAAGATTCTCTCTGAACGAACCCTATTTACCTCAACAATTTTGAAAACTCCAATCAGATTGGATCCACCCTTAGGATTAAGAGAGATGAATCTTTCCTTGCTGTTTTGGATAGTGAAAATAAATCACCTCCACTTTCTTTAGGTTGTGTTTCATAGAAACACCTTTTAGTCAGAAGAATAACTAGAAGACTCCAGATGCATGATTGAGACGCCTTTATAAGTGGACTTGAGAGAATTCTCAAGTATCTTTGACAACCTAGCCGATCAATAATTTATCAAACTCCCAGAGCAAGAAATTGATAAACCTAAATGTTGCGGTGAGAATCGGATGTCAAGCTATTTAATTAACTTGAATCACACATCTTTGAAATTCACCACCGAGCATTGATTTTTCCAAAGAAAAAGGTAAAGATCGAAGAAAACCCTAATTGCGCTATGTGAAAACACGGCTAAGAGATCGAGGTTCGGGGGTTGGTTATACTAAGGGAAGGTATTAGCACCCTAAGTATCTGTAGTACTCTACAAGAACCTTTTTGTTTGTATTTGTGTTATGTTATTGTTTGCTTGCTAAGGAAATCTGCTAAGAGTAAAGGTAAAGACCTATGGTAAAGACCAAGGTACAAAAGTTAAAGATCAAAGGTATGTACTAAGTATGCTCGCCAAGACGTTGCATCTTGTGCCTACGTATCCTGACTAAAGAATCAGAGAAACCGTTGTTCACCTAACTAAGGGTGAGGAACCATTGACTATGGCCAAAGTTCAAAGGGGAATGAGTGTGACACTCATATAGAGTTGAAGAACTCTTTAAGTCTAAATTGTAAAGGGTAAGTGAATACGCATGATGATGAGAATCACATAGAGTTTAAGAACTCTATCCTAATTCTAAGTTATGATGAATGGCTCTAATAAGGCCAAAGGGGGGAAAGGAACATCATAATGATGATGCTCACATAGAGTTGAAGATCTCTAGGTGAATCCTAAGTCATAAGGTAAGTGGCTTAAATGAGGCCAAGGAGGGGAGTGAGCAACTATGATGATAGTGCTCACAAGAGGGGAACCTAATCAGGTTTAAAAGGAGAAGATGCTCTAATGAGGCCAAAGGGTTGATCCTTGTGAGGATAAGGGATGACTCTAATGAGGCCAAAGGGGAAAGATTGCTCTAATGAGGACAAGATGGTAAATGAACTATCTATGACTTTAAGGTCAATAGAGAGACTTTCCTTTGGAAGGAGGGGAGCAAAGAGGGTTAAGGAGGAGAGCTAAAGAGCTAGCCTCACTTGGGGATAAATTAAATAAGTTCAAGATAACAAACATCAATGAAGCAATATGAAAATATAAGAATGGTAACTACCAAGGCAAAGCATAGGAATGTAACAACACACAAGGTCAAGTTTATTTCAAAAGGGTTTAAGGTAATAACCAAAAATCTTCACATGGGGATATACATACTATGGTGACAACCAAGGAATATGTGAAACAAAGATGTTACAACACATAAGCAAACAATGGACTAAGTTTTCTCATGGTATCAATTCAAACATGAATAAAGTTCAACAAGGAGGAGGTAACAACCAACAAGCTCATAAGCAAACATATGTAACAACAATCATGTAAATATAAACAAACATGCAGCAAAGGTATCATGTGAACAAGTTTGAACATGTGGACAAGTAGGTACCAACCATACAAGAATGTTGGGTTTTAGACATGCATTTGAGAGGGTGACAACATCACAGGTACATGTATTCAAGGATTACAATCCAAGACATATAAACTCTCAAGAACAATTCAAACATGATGTAAAAGATTCAAGGCATACATGTGTACATGCTTGGTCAAACAATTTAATGTCAAGAGGGTAAATGATCTAACAAGATCTCATGGTATGAATAAGGTATTTACAAAGACATTTACATGTAGACAACACATTAAACATCATGGTATCAAAGTGAATCAAATGACATATAATGTTATAACATCATACAAGGTTCAAACAACATGCATTAGGTTTCATTTTATCAAGACAAACCAAGAAATCATGGCAAAGAAACAAAAGAAACAAAGAAGTTTTCATGGAAACCCTAAAAAGATCCTTCACTTTCAACATGTACCAATGCCTCAAAAATAACTATTTTTGATAACTTCTTTTTACAACCATAAAATAGACATTTCAATGAACAACTTGTAAAAAGAATGGGTAAAAAAGGATAAAAATGAGCAAGTTATGATCAATTCAAACCAAGGTACAAACCATAGAAAATAAATGAAACAAGTAATAAAAAAGAAAGGAATGTCTCATATGGGTGTTGAACCCACGCCCTTGGTGACTCAACCACAAAACACTCACCATCTGAGCTATGCGCGCAGTGTGACATCATGATGCTAATACACAATAAAATAATAAGGCAAGTGAAAAATCAGAAAAATGTGCACAAGGGTTGATCCGCAGGAACGAACCCAGGCAAGGCAGACGAAAGGGAAAGGCATGGCAAGGTTTCTACCACTGGGGTGGCTATTACATCCAAACATATAACGCTTTCACTTGGTTTTATTTTAAGGACCAACCAAAATGGCCACCTCAGCGTCACGTTGGGCTGACTGGGTGCTATATCACCATCATCTCCTTCATTCTCTCCCTCGCTCGTGCCCTAGCTTTCTCCATTTCAAACCCAGAACTTATAACAACTATATCTCACTCGTCTCCCAACCAAATCACAAGATGTAAAGATCAAAGTTTGAGTAAAAACCACCAGGGATCAGAATATCTCATCATCTCATATTAAAAATGAACACACGATTCACAAATCACCACTCAACAGTGCAACACAAAAATTATTCAGCATGACACGTCAATATGTATTCAAAGTAAAACAAGCTTGCCATGGTCCAATACATGTAAATACATTATGAACTACATTTTGCTATGAGAATATGAACATAATAATGCATGAAAACTGAGTTTCAAGGGAGCAAGAATCTTACCTCTTGGAGAAAGTCCAAGGCTTATTCTATGGTGCTTACATAATAAAAATAATGACCTGCCTTGCTTTGTTGATGCTAGGAGAGGAGATGCAGATGATTATCAGCTTTGGAAAATACCTCACGAGTGGTGTAACACCCCGTTTTTATTTTAATTATTATTTGTAAAATAATTATGAGTCAGTGTGGTTGATGGTGAGATTTTACATGTTTCGTTGTATTTTAAGTACCCGTAGTAAGTGGTAGTATCCTTAAGGATGAGCCTTCAGGGAAGTGAAGGTGTGTGACAAAAAACGTAGAGATTGGTGGTGTGGAGAGTAAAGTTAATTAGACTATTTTATTTCGCATTTGTTCGGTTAATATGTAAATAGATGTTAAGCTGGATTATATTATTGTTGGGAATTATTACTACTATTTTAATTAGATGGGAGCAGTAATAATAATAATATAATGAAATGAAATAAACTAGAATATTAGATGTGTAGAAGTTGGAAGGATAAGATGGTAATTGTATAAGGATAAGTAAGGGTAAATAAGGTAAACCACAGTTGAGGGACTTTATAAAGAGAATGGGAGAATAAGGGGATCGGTTTTTGATCATACGTAGAATTGAGAAGAGAAAGGAAGAAAGAAGCTAGGGCAAGAAGAGAGGATAACTCCATTAGAGAAAGCGAAAGCTCATCAAATCCAAGGTAAGGGTGGGAATTCTTTAATCTCTCAAGGGTTGGATGATGTATGTATTTGGGTAGGAATCATTAGGTTGAATTCATGTGAATGTTGAATGTTTGTTGATAAGTAGTTTGGGGTTTTGATGGGGTTTGATGAGAAAAGGATAGGTTCTAATGAGTTAGGATGTTAAGATTTGTTCATGATGTTGTCTATAAAATAATGCATGTTATTGTTGCTAAATTGCTGAGATTGGATGTGATTTCCGTGCACTATAAAGACTGTTTTGGGGAGGAAATTAGGTCTGGTGTAGCAGAAAATTGGATTGCAAAAAATCTGTTACTCGCTCGTAGCACCGGGCGGTGGAATTGTAGCACCGGACGGTGAGGTTTCAGGCGGTGATTAGGAGGCACAGCATGGAACGCTACAAGATTTTGTTGGAATTGAGGGAGGACTATGCCTGTGCACCGTCGGGCGGTGCAAAGAGGCGCAACAATGCTGCTTGCGCGATTTTTGTTGTTTCTTTGCTGTTTTCTTATTGTTTCACGTGGTTTCCTGTTGCTTCGTTGATGATTTCTTTAGATGATGTATTTTGGAGGATTGTTATGAAGATGCATGTTCGAATAGGTGTATGTGTGTTGTTATGAAATAGTGAGTTGAGTATTGATGATATGCTATGTTTATGCATTTGTTTCGTTGTTGCATGTTGTCGTTGAAGGTGCATAGCATGTTGCATGAGTTGAGGGATGATGTGTGCCTATGTGGGGTGTGAGCGTCTATCCGGATTCCTTTTAATGGAATCGATGTTGTTGTTGTTGTTAAGGTGATTGTGTGCCCATGTGGGGTGTGAGCAATCACGATTTTCGTGTGCCCATGTGGGGTGTAAGCGACTAGATAGACGTTCCGACAAGAATTGTGATCATGAAACAGGGATCGAAATCGGTACCACATGCATTGAGTCTAGTTGGTGTCTCATTGCATTACTCTTGTTAGTTGTGTTGCATTATGCTTTGATTGATGATATGTGGTTGTGTTGAGGTGTGTGATTCTTATTGGTAGTTGTGATATGGGTGAATGACTTGGTGATTTATACTTTTATATTTATATCATCTTTTTTTTTTGTTGATTTGAGAATCTCACCCCTTCTGTGTTTGGTGATGCTTTATACGGCATCCTGCAGATAATCAGGAGTAGTGTGGAGTCGTGGTCGGTGAAGACGAGGTGCTTCACTTTAATGGCGTCTGCTCTGATATGTAACATTGGGAGTCGGGAACGCTTTTATATGATTTTATTTGTTGAAGAATTATTAGTTGTTTTTCTGGTATGAAAACTAGTTTCTTTAGTTAATTAAAATCGTTATATTTTGTTGATTGAAATGAATAATTTTCCGCTGCGTAATAAAGGTTATTTTGTTGGATTAAAATTGTGTGATTTCCGAAAATGTCATTTATATGTTACATGTCTATTTATGAGCAAATGATAAGTTGGAAGTAGCATCCTTTATTTCTGTTTCGTATTGTTTTACTCTGATTATTTTAATTAAATAGCGCGGGGAAATTTAGGGTGTTACATAGTGGTATCAGAGCAGGTCGGTCCGTCCGGCCAGGTTGTCTAATTTTGTTGTTCCCTAGTATGCGACATGTGTGTGAAAACACTGTCGGTGCTTGTTTTGTTTTCCATTTGCAGGTTGGGAATGAAACAAGTAGGAGAGAAGTGTCTGCTTCTCTTGGATATTCCAGTTATTGAGGAATTGGATATCATGTTGCTACATGAGGGAGTGCAATGTTGTATTGTCCAACTGTTTGAGAATGGTGTGATCCTTGAGGGAAGACGGTCAGGTGTTCTCGTTATTCGCTTCCTTGTGAGGGGGAAGGCGATGTTGTGGCTAGAGACAGGCCGGTGATGTGTGGAGTATCCTGACGTATTTCTTAAGGATGGGCACATGTTGTCTTTAGTCGAAACAAGATGATGTTATTGTTGGGACGAATTGGTGGAGTTAAACCATGTGTTTACCAATAATTTAGATGAGTGGTGTAGTGTGTTGTTGAGACAAGTGTAGCTCCGGTGTTATGAGTTAAGAAGAAATAAGGTAGTACGAGATTGTGTGTGGATTACCGACAGTTGTCTAAGGTAATGATTGCGAATAAATACCCACTTCTACGGGATTGATGATTTGATGGACCAACTGTTATGCTAGTGTGTCTTCAGTATAATTGAATTGAGGTCTGATTACCTTCAGATTTGGGTGAAGAGTGAGGATAGTTGGGGGATCTTAGAAGTAAGAGAAAAGGGTGGAACTCATGTTCACCATTTCCAATCTTTATTTTCGCACTTATGGAATTGTCTTCACTAAACAGGTGATAACTTTTCGCTGGTAACTCCGATGGGAGCGATTCTGGACTTTTTGGAAAGCTTGTGAAATTCCCTACAATTTAGATATAAACTTTATCTTCTACATGTTTTTGACGAAAGAGAAAAACGCATTTGAAGATTTGGGTCTGAAGCTGATTTTGGAGAAGGCAGGTATACGGGATTTCTTGACCAGCCTCCATTACATAGGTCATAACTTTCTACTCGTAACTCGGATTTAAGCGATTCTTGAATTTCTGGAATCTACAGGAAATTCCCTTCATTTTGGCATATAATTTTGTATCAAGAAGGCCTGTATTGAAGGAGATAATTGTGTTTGAAGTTGAGTGGGTCTTGTTGAAAATGGGTAAGATGAGGTCAGGTATAAAATGTTTAGTAATAGGACGGAGGTGAGGGTATCGGAGAAGCACATAGAGGTGCGGTGTATGCCAATTGAGAATGATTAGAGTGGAGAGATTCTTGAGGAAGGGAGAAGGTTAAATAGTAAAGTGGATCGTGTGTCATTGATGAGATGATGTCGACATGTGTCAGGAAGATTTTGGACAGTTTCTATTACTAACCAGATGATGAGATGATACTGTTGAGATTGTGATTAGAATGAGACCCAAATATGAAACTATATGGATCATCGAGATTATGAAATTAAAGGAAAGACGAAGGATATCTTAGTGTTGTTAAAGTTCTTTACTTGGATAAATGTTTCATTTAGAGCGGACTGATTTGAATTGTACTTGGTGTAGTAGCATTTTCGGTATCGGGAGAATATTTAACAACTGTGTTGTGCTACGAGTGTGTATAGGAGAATATGTAATGGACTTTGGGCGTTTATGTATCATTAACGGGGTTGAAAAGAAGGAAATTAAGAAAACGTTGTAAGCCTTAGAGAGATTGTTGAACATTATGCTTAGGTAACTTTGGGCACAAAGTAAGGACGCTATTGTAGTTAGGTAATGATGATTTATGCTACCGATGTGGTTTCCGGCTACCTATTGACAAATTGAGGAATTGATCACCCTTAATCTCTTGTTGATAGTAGACGGGATCATGTTGGATGGAATAGACGTGTCTTGCCAGATGGGATGGTATGTACAGTGAATTGTTTGGAGTTAAGCCAAGTGTTTACGGATTGTTTTGATTAGTCGATGCAGATTCCTATATCTGAAGATGAGGCGGATTTGAGGCTTTTGTATGTCGATCAGATGTTGTTGATAGTTACTTATCAGGAGTAGAGAACAATGTGCTGACTAGTGATATGCCAAGGGTGTCACCTTGGAGAGCTTCATTATTATTGGTAAAGAAAAGGATGGTAGCATGAGGTTGCGTGTTGATCGGTGAGCAGTATAGAAACTCAGTTGTGTTCTGGATAGCTTGAGTTTTGATTTGTGATGAATCGATAATCCGATTAACATGAGACTTGAAGCATTGGAAAGATAATCCAAGGAGGAAGTAAATGGGAATGTGAGACCATAATTTGACCAAGGATGTCGGGTAGAGGATGGTAGTGGCTAGTATGCCTTAAAGTGTATGTAGAGAGTATGAATCGTATCTTCCATAGTTATTTGGATAAGTTCGAAGTGGTGTTCGTTGTGGATGTTTTTATCTATTATAAAATCAGAAGAAGAACGTGTAGAGTATTTGAGAATTGAGTTACAAGTATTGAAAGAGATAAAGTTATATGCTAAGTTATAAAAGTGTGACTTTTGGTTAGTAGAGGTGAGTTTGCTTGGTTATGTTAATTCAGATGAGGGTATTGTTGTGGATCCATCAGAAGTAGATGTAGTTCTACAACGAGAAAGCCTGAAGTGGGTTAAGGAGATTATAATATTTTTGAACTTAGTTGGTTATTACCGCAGGTTATGGAAGGTTTTTCCAAGTTAGCATATTTGTTATCTCAGTTGACTTGCAAAGGGTAAGTCGGTTGTTTGGGGATGTTTGTGGTGAGGAAAGTTATAGGGGGCTGAAGTAGAAGTTGACTACGACTCCAGTTTTGATTCTGCCTGATCTTAATGAACCGTTTATGGGGTATTAGAATGTGTTTAAGATGAGTTTAGACAGTGTGTTAATACAAGAGGGTAAAGTCGCAACTTATGCTTTACGACCATTGAGGAGTCGCGAACGTATCTATCCTGTTCAAGATTTGGAATTGGTTGCGGTTGTATTTGTGTTGAACATCTGGAGGTATTATTTTTATGGATCTAGGTTCGAAGTGTTTAGTAATCACATGAGTGTAGAGTATCTGTTGGGTCGGAAGGAATGAAGTATGAGACGACAAGGATGGTTGGAATTCTTGAAGAGTTAAGTCGAAAGTCTTTTCATATGTCTGACTTGATGGTCAGAGAATTAGAGTTGAGTTAGCAGTTCAGAGATTGGTGTCTGGTGTGAGAAATAACGCAGTGGAGTGTGAGGTTGGGCATATTAAAAGTGAACAACGATTTTCTGGTGATTGTTAAAGAGATTCAGAAGTTGGATGTGAACTCGGTAGATTCGATAGTTACGAGTAATCAGAGTGCCCAGCTGAAGCATGATGTAGCTCAGTTCTTACATGCGTGTGTGTGACTTGTAAGAGTGCAAGGGTTGGACGATAGAGCCTGCAAGGCTGATGCAAACCATTGTACATTCCAGAATAGAAGTGATAGGTGAAAGGTCTAAATATTGTCCATGTATTACTATATAGATGGATGTATTAGTTTACATATTTAATTGGTGGATCAGTGTAATGTGACAGCGATGTTGGTAATAGGGTTTTGTTGATGTGGTTAAGACGATGTGTGTTATGGAACTTTATGTTCTTATCTTTGTTGTTACCTGGGTACCTATGGTGATGATAACGATCATGTTATGTTCCAGTTCTAGAGTGAATCTGTGTGTTCATAACTTGGTTATTCTTTGCGTCTTGAGTTGGTCGTCGAGTGCATTGCGTGATCATTGCATCTTGTTGTTGTTGTTGTCGTCGTTGGTAAGGTGTATTGTTGCTTTGTGTTATTCATCATGTTGCCTTTCATGGCATGTGAGTTGGCTATTTGGATGCGAGAACGTATTCGGGGTAGTTCGCATCAGGTAAATTTTCGAGGACGGAAATATTCTAAGTGGGGGAGAGTTGTAACGCCCCATTTTTATTTTAATTATTATTTGTAAAATAATTATGAGTCAGTGTGGTTGATGGTGTGATTTGACATGTTTCGTTGTATTTTAAGTACCCGTAGTAAGGGGTAGTAACCTTAAGGATGAGCCTTCAGGGAAGTGAAGGTGTGTGACAAAAAACGTAGAGATTGGTGGTTTGGAGAGTAAAGTTAATTAGACTATTTAATTTCGCATTTGTTCAGTTAATATGTAAATGGATGTTAAGCTGGATTATATTATTTTTGGGAATTATTACTACTATTTTAATTAGATGGGAGCAGTAATAATAATAATATAATGAAATGAAATAAACTAGAATATTAGATGTGTAGAAGTTGGAAGGTGTAGCGCGATTTTTGTGGTCCTGAGTCACGATCGCACGGGCACTACAGTTCGATTCATTTTTTATCCTATTGAGCTGATTAAGGAAGGGAAATAGATGTCTCCAATTAATCCTGCTTGCATACTGAGTTTGAACAGCGGTCTGTTAGGTTACAGATGCTATGTGGAGGTGGGTGTAACACCCCAATTCCCATCGCGAATAAATAATACATAAATAAATCACAGTAAATAAAAAATTTATTTTTCCGACAGAAACAAGGATGCCACAATTAAGGAAAGAAAACACAATCCCTGCTCATAAATTTTTGATACATAACACAAAATGGAATAACCTCAAAGGGAACTTTTTCCATACAAAAGGAAAGGTCAATTATGGAATAAAGCGGAAAGATCCATAACTGCCTTGTTTTACAAAATAATTCGTTTTATAACGTCAAAATATATATACAAAAGTAATACAAAATATATTCAACAAATGTATACATATATAACAAAAGCGTTCCCCGACTCCCGTGTTACGTATCAGAGCAGACTGACTGACAAACGGATGGAGAACTAATCTTCACAAAAGCCTCAAAGACTACTAATCTGCAATTGCCTCATAGAGCAACAAACCACAGCAGAAGGGTGAGAAATAATAACTAAATCAAGATTGCATAATAATATGCAAACAAATATAATTTCACATGCATAGTTATTCTCACCACAAGCATCACATACTAATACATATAGCATGCCACATATACATAACATATATCTAATAATCCAACAACATAGCATATATCCAACATACTCACATATTTGCACATAAGGCATACCAAGTCATAACACATGGAAACACACCACCACATCACATAACATATGTCTATACATAAAACATATTATCCACAACCAATGCATTTATCACAAATGCATATCAAATCACCAATGTTATCACAAGCTCAACACATCATCAATCAATTCACAATTTCCACACATAATCAATCCATTCATGATTTTCCACACATAGTTAATCCATTCATGATTTATGCAAATACAAAGAGACCGACACAACGACTCTATGCAAATGCGGTACCATCCATCCATCATTCTCATCACTAGTTCACTCAGGAACTATTGGAACCATCGCTTGTTACTTAATGTAACTCCCTGTCGGGCAAACGATGTTCCCCGTCGCTCACACCTCTTTGTATAAGGCACACGACATTTATGGATCGCTCACACCTCTTTGTATAAGGCACACGACCCGATCGCTCACACCTCTTTGTATAAGGCACACGATCGTCTATAATCATCGCTCACACCTCTTTGTATAAGGCACACGATGTTATAGAGGATTCCCTCTGGAACCGTTTCGTCGCTCACACCCACTAGGGCACACGACATCACAAGATGCATATCATGATGCTTGGCATACAAGGACTCATGACAATCAAATGCATCTTCACAAACTAACAATATGAATCATCTCAATCAACAATAATCATGCTGTGCAATCAAGCCCAAAACAATGCATTTATTTGCCATAAGGCCACAACCATCATCACAACATTTCATCACATGCATTCACCTCATATAACAGTACACAAGTCATATGATATCCATATCAACAACACATTGCATGATACACATCAATTACACACAATTACAACGGTAAAAGTCGACAAAATGACACATTTCCAAATTCCCGACATAATTAAATCGGCCAACAATCCCAAAAGCATTTCAATAATAAAGAACATTTTATTAGCTTTCCAACGATACCAAGAATGTTCAAAATGGATAATCGGAACACAAGTTATGGAAGTAAAAAGAAAAGGAATCGCGAAATGACAAAATTCTGACCCTCGCTGGCCATACACGTATTGCCCTGAGCCATACGCGTATTGCCTTGCTCACTCGCCCATCCATACTCGTATTGCCCAAAGTTATACGCGTATGATCAGAGACTGATTTTTCCCCAAAAGTTCCACTAAAAATCCAATACGCGTATTGCCTCACTCCATACGCGTATTGCCCACTCCTATACACGTATTGCCTACAATCCTTCCTTGCCATACGCGTATTGCCCAAACCAATACGTGTATTGCCTTGCCTGATACGTGTATGGGTAGCGAAAACCCAGAATTTTTCCTGCATAATTTTTCCTGCGAAAATCATCCAATTTCCTCTCCAATTCTCATCTAAACACTTCCAATTCACAATATATCAACCCAAACATGTTCCAACATAATCAACAAGTATCCTACGCAGTTTATATCAGGTTTCTACCGCGAAAACATCGATTTCTAACAATTATTCATCAATTTATCAATTAGAGAAAAAGTTGTAAAACAACCAAAACAATTGCAACAAACAACACATATACATACACAAGCAAGATATAATTGAAACTTCTCACCCTTACCCGATTAATCGCGCTTGAAACGAATGAATTCTCGATTTTCCTCTTTTCCTCTTTTTCCCTTCTCTTCCTTTCTCCCTTCTCTTTTTCCTTCTTTCTATTTTCTCTCTTTTTCTCTTTATTTTCTATTTTATGAAAAATAACCAAGCCAAAAGACCAAAATACCCCTCAGCTCAAATATCTCGCAAACGCTCTCAAAACGCGATAAAACATAAACAACGATGAAATATATTTCGGGAAATAAAAGTTGAAAAGACATTATAAATTATTGCAAATGTTTTACCTATCAGGGAAATTAGTCAATTAACTCAATTAGCAGGTAAAATACAATAAATTCACACATTTCACAAAATTCACATAAATGAAATAAATTAAACAAATCGGGGCGTTACAACTCTCCCCCACTTAGACATTTTCGTCCTCGAAAATATAACCGATATGAATAACTCCGGATACGACTCTCGCATCCGACTAACCAACCAACATGCCAACCAAAAGCAACACCACGAGTAACACAAACTGACCAACCACCTTGCTAACAGCAGCCACAACAACGACACGACAACGACGACAAGATGCAAAGCCCATACAATGCACTTGATGACCAACTCATAACTCAAAGAATACCCAAGCTACGAACACACACAGGAACATAAAGTTCCACGGCCCAACATCGTCTCAACAACCTCGACCAAACCAGGGTACCAAACATCCTTGTCACACAACAATATTACATCAATGCTATGCTCCACCAATCGAACATATAACCAAAACATCCATCTACATAGTAGCCCATGAATAATATTTAAACCTTTCACCTAACACTTCCATTCTGAAATGTCCAATGGTCTCATCATTCCAACCTGTTTCCAATGTTCAATCTATGAACTCTTACAAGTCCCACACGCAAATACAAAATGTGCCACATCACGCTTCTGCTGCACACTCTGATTACTCGAAATTATCAAGTCTACCAATCTCACGTCCAAAGTCTAACTCTTTCTCATATTTGCCAAAAATCACTGTTCACTTTAATATCCCTAACCCCACACTCTCCTGTGTTATCTCACACACCAGACACAAGCCTTTGAACTGCTCAAATAATTTTAATTCTCTGACCATCAAAACAGACATGCATAACAACTTTCGACTTAACTTTTCAGGCACAACCTTAGCTTTTTCTGAAGGATAATCCAAGCCAAATTCATAACTCCTCACGAATTCTAACCATCCTCGTTGTCTCATACTCTATTCCTTCAGACCAAACAAGTACTCTAAACTCTTGTGATTACTAAACACTTCGAACCTAGAACCATAAAGATAATACCTCCAAATATTCCAACACAATCCAACCGCAACCAATTCCAAATCCAAAATAGTATAGATCCTTTTATGAATCCTCAATTGTCGTACAACATAAGCCATGACTTTACCCTCTTGCATTAACACACTGCCTAAACTCATCAAAGACGCATCCCAAGACCTCACAAACGGTTTATTAGGATCACACAGAATCAAAACTGGATCCATAGACAAATTCTACTTCAGCTCACCAAAACTCACTCACAACGAACATCCAAAACAAACGACTCACCCTTTGCAAGTCAACTGAGATACCAGAAGTACAAACTTATCAAAGTCTTCCATAGCATGCAGTAACAACCAACTGAGACCAAAAGTTTCTAATCACCTTAACCGACTTCGGAGCCTCTCATTGTTGAACTGCGTCTAATGCCGATGGATCCATAACAATACCATCATCAGAAATCACATATCCAAGAAAACTAACCTTTTTCAACCAAAATTCTCACTCAATAACTTAGCATAAAACTTCGTCTCTTTTCACCACTTGTAATTCGAATCTCAACCATTCTACCTGTTCTTCCTCTGAGTTTATAACAGACCCGAATATCCTCAATCAAACCACTATGAACTTATCCAATTAAATATGGAAGATACGATTCATATACTCCACAAACATTCCAGACACATTACTATCACCGAACAACATCACTGCACCTTATAATGCCCAACCAAATTCCAAAAGATATAAATTCTTAAAGTTTCTGCAAAATTTTCACTGGGTAACGGGTTACTCACATACAAGCTTACCCGAGTCAATAACACCTTAATCTGATGATAACAGCCATAACCAGTCACATTAAAATGATCAAAGCCTCAACTCACACAATTCACCACTGTTATCAAACATTCCAAACAATTTCAATTTCACTCAAACTCAACCAAACTATTCCAGTCATCTGTTCATGAAAGTAGACACTCATTCCCAATCGTTACCTTATTCAACTGTCAGTAATCAATACACAATTTCTTCTCTTAACAGTCCAAATTCCATAAATCCCAACATGTAACAACAACCAACCAAAAAGAACTCTCAAATATTACATCCACACCTAGGGTTTTCTCAAGATTTCCATTAATGCTCTAAAACTCCAAGGACTCCAAAACTCTAAGTCCGACTTCTCGTAGTCTCAATACCATGATACACATCATGCTTATTATTCCGTTCAATCATCCATCCTTTTTGTTACTAACAAAGCTGGAGCTCCCTAAGCCAACACCCTAATGTTCCATCCAAAAACACATCTGAAAACTATGCACAACTGACGGCCCATCACTGTGACTTCCTGCCAATTTCCAGAACACTATCATCACAAACAAAACAAACATCTTAGTCCCATCTACTAAGAGTTTTCTACTTACTTAGCAGATATAAACCTCAACTATTCACCTTCGTCCAATTATGTTCAATCTCTACTCTCTGAGAAGCAGCCCTAAATAATACCCAATCATTCTCCCTCAATGACTTCCCAACTGAACCAACATACAAAAAACTCTAATCCGCCTCATCTTCCGATATTAGAATCTTCATCGACTCAACAAAATAATTCGTAACCATTTCCTTAACTCCAAACAATCCATTGCACACACTATCAAGCCGGAAAGACACGTCTATTCCATCCAACATAATTCCATCTACTATCAACAAGAGATTAAGGGTGATCAGTTCCTCAATTTGTCAATAGACAGCCGACAATCATGATGGGGCATAAGCCGTCTTTACCAAACTATAATAGCATTTCTTACATCTTGTGCACAAAACAGCCTAAGGCACAAATCCTTAGTCGACATAAACCTTACCTCTGCATTCCCTCCGGAACCTAGAACGACATTGTCCAACAACACTTACAATCTTGCAATTCACAACACACTGAGCCAGCGCTCCACACCTGAAGCAACATGGAGAAGTACCAGCTTCTCCCCCACTTATCTCA
Source organism: Lathyrus tuberosus (assembly GCA_022829125.1). Classification (NCBI taxonomy): domain Eukaryota; kingdom Viridiplantae; phylum Streptophyta; class Magnoliopsida; order Fabales; family Fabaceae; genus Lathyrus; species Lathyrus tuberosus. The sequence goes on from JALAZF010000761.1 coordinate 629,346, forward strand.
TTCTAACTCCTGCAGGAAACGGAATAGAAAAACCAGAAAGTACTGATAGTGTCTCACACACATATCACGTACTAAGGGACAAACAACAATGACAGTATTCAACTATCACACCAACTGACTCAACAACTTGGCCGGACGGACCGACCTGCTCTGATACTACTATTGTAACACCCCAATTCCCATCGCGAATAAATAATACATAATTAAATCAGAGTAAATAAAAATTTATTTTTCCGACAGAAACAAGGATGCCATAATTAAGGAAAGAAATCACATTCCCGACTCATAAATTTTTGATACATAACACAAAATGGAATCACCTCAAAGGGAAACTTTTTCCATACAAAAGGAAAGGTAAATTATGGAATAAAGCGGAAAGATCCATAACTGCCTTGTTTTACAAAATAATTCATTTTATAACGTCAAAATATACATACAAAAGTAATTCAAAATATATTCAACAAATGTATACATATATAACAAAAGCGTTCCCCGACTCCCGTGTTACGTATCAGAGCAGACAGACTGACAAACGGATGGAGAACTAATCTTCACAAAAGCCTCAAATACTACTAATCTGCAATTGCCTCATAGAGCAACAAACCACAACAGAAGGGTGAGAAATAACAACTAAATCAAGATTGCATAATAATATGCAAACATATATAATTTCACATGCATAGTTATTCTCACCACAAGCATCACATATTAATACATATAGCATGCCACATATACATAATATATATCTAATAATCCAACAACATAGCATATATCAATTATCCAACATACTCACATATTTGCACATAAGGCATACCAAGTCATAACACATGGAAACACACCACCACATCACATAGCATATGTCTATACATAAAACATATTATCCACAACCAATGCATTTATCACAAATGCATATCAAATCACCAATGCTATCACAAGCTCAACACATCATCAATCAATTCACAATTTCCACACATAATCAATCCATTCATGATTTTCCACACATAATCAATCCATTCATGATTTATGCAAATGCAAAGAGACCGACACAACGACTCTATGCAAATGCGGTACCATCCATCCATCATTCTCATCACTAGTTCACTCAGGAACTATTGGAACCATCGCTTATTACTTAATGTAACTCCCCGTCGGGCAAACGATGTTCCCCGTCGCTCACACCTCTTTGTATAAGGCACACGACGTTTATGGATTGCTCACACCTCTTTGTATAAGGCACACGACCCGATCGCTCACACCTCTTTGTATAAGGCACACGATCGTCTATAATCATCGCTCTCACCTCTTTGTATAAGGCACACGATGTTATAGCGGATTCCCTCTGGAACCGTTTCATCGCTCACTCCCACTAGGGCACACGACATCACAAGATGCATATCATGATGCTTGGCATACAAGGACTCATGACAATCAAATGCATCTTCACAAACCAACAATATGAATAATCTCAATCAACAATAATCATGCTGTGCAATCAAGCCCAAAACAATGCATTTATTTGCCATAAGGCCATAACCATCATCACAGCATTTCATCACATGCATTCACCTCATATAATAGTACACAAGTCATATGATATCCATATCAACAACACATTGCATGATACACATCAATTACACACAATTACAACGGTAAAAGTCGACAAAAAGACACATTTCCAAATTCCCGACATAATTAAATCGGCCAACAATCCCAAAACCATTTCAATAATAAAGAACATTTTATTAGCTTTCCAACGATACCAAGAATGTTCAAAACGGATAATCGGAACACAAGTTATGGAAGTAAAAAGAAAAGAAATCGCGAAATGACAAAATTTTGCACCCTCGCTGGCCATACACGTATTGCCCTAAGCCATACGTGTATTGCCTTGCTCACTCGTCCATCCATACGCGTATTGCCCAAAGTGATACGCGTATGGGCAGAGACTGATTTTTCCCCAAAAGTTCCACTAAAAATCCAATACGCGTATTGCCTCACTCCATACGCGTATTGCCCACTCCCACACGCGTATTGCCTACAATCCTTCCTTGCCATACGCGTATTGCCCAACCCAATACGCGTATTTCCTTGCCTGATACGCGTATGGGCAGCGAAAACCCATAATTTTTCCTGCATAATTTTTACCTGCAAAAATCATCAAATTTCCTCTCCAATTCTCATCTAAACACTTCCAATTCATAATTTATCAACCCAAACATGGTCCAACATAATCAACAAGTATCCTACGCAGTTTATATCGGGTTTCTACCGCGAAAACATCGATTTATAACAATTATTCATCAATTTATCAATTAGAGAAAAAGTTGTAAAATAACCAAAACAATTGCAACAAACAACGCATATACATACACAAGCAAGATATAATTGAAACTTCTCACCCTTACCTGATTAATCGCGCTTGAAACAGATGAATTCTCGATTTTCCTCTTTTTCCCTTCTCTTCCTTTCTCTCTTCTCTTTTTCCTTCTTTCTATTTTCTCTCTTTTTCTCTCTATTTTCTATTTTATGGAAAATAACCAAGCCAAAAGACCAAAATACCCCTCAGCTCAAATATCTCGTAAACGCTCTCAAAACGCAATAAAACATAAACAGCGATGAAATATATTTCGGAAAATAAAAGTTGAAAAGACATTATAAATTATTGAAAATATTTTACCTATCAGGGAAATTAGTCAATTAACTCAATTAGCAGGTAAAATACAATAAATTCACACATTTCACAAAATTCACATAAATGAAATAAATAAATACAATTAAACAAATCGGGGCGTTACAGTGGGGCCCAATCTTCGGTTATTTCGCCTGAGAACACGGTGTTTAGACTATTGGTGAGGTTTTTGATACTGTGTTTAGATTTGATGCTTTTGGGTTGATTTGATGGAGATACTGGATTTTGGGTTTTTTTATTAGTGTGCTCGCTAAGATATTTCAATCTTATGCCTACGTATTCCCGTTTGACGAAATAGGGAAATCAGAGCGATCGTAGTTCCTCCAATTCTATGGGAGGAAAAATGTCGTTTTGGTGTCTTGTTCAAAGCCCAAGACGTGAAGCTAAATGTGCTTTATATCTTGTTCAAATCCCAAGATGTGAAGCTGAAAGGTCTATTTGTATCTTGTTCGAAGCCCAAGATGTGAAGCTGAAGAGTTTTGACTTTAGAGAAAATTTGTCATCTCTAAAGAGGAGTATTTGGTCTATTTATCACAATTGTTGGGTGACTGATTATAAAGGAGAACTACTTTAACTGGGATATGTGAATCCAGCAATGCCATAATTTCCTTTATAGGGGATATCTTAACCTGAAGGAGAAGACTTTAACTCAGTTTAGAGCAATGCCATCTTTCCTTAGGAATTTCTCATGCTAAAAGAGGGTGCAGTGGCGTGGATGTAAATAATCCAGAGGCTTGCAGCTTACAGCAATTAGATGGGGGAAAAGGAGTTGTTGATGTTTGTATACTGTGAGCGAGGCACAGATTGATGCTAAAAGGTTGATTGACTCAACCGGGATTTCCTTATACAAAGCCTAAGAGGAGGCTATTGACCCAACAAGAGGGTGCTTTTTATCTGTCTCGTACGAAGCCCGAGATAAAGGCTAAAAAGGGTGACTTAACAAGAGAGTACTAACAAGTAATTGACTCAACAAGAGAATGCTTTTATATGTGTCTTGTACGAAGCCCAAGACGGAGGCGAAAAAGGTTTTGACTCAACAAGAGAGCCTTTTATAATCAACAAGAGAGTGCTTTTGTATCTCGTACGAAGCCCGAGATAGAGGCTGAGAGGGAAGTGACTCAACAAGAGAGTGTTTTAGTATCTCGTACGAAGCCCGAGATAGAGGCTAAAGGGTTTGACTCAACAAGAGAGTCTTTTATACTCAACAAGAGAGTGTTTTTGTATCTCGTACGAAGCCCGAGATAGAGGCTGAGAGGTTATTGACTCAACAAGAGAGTCTTTTCTATCTCGTATGAAGCCTGAGATGGAGGCTAAAAGTGTTTGACTCAACAAGAGAGTCTTTTATACTCAACAAGAGAGTGTGGGGAGGATCATTGTACAAAGCCCAAAAGGAGGCTAACTTTGTTGGTGATTGTTTTAGTTTAGTGACAGGTCTAGTATGTTGGATAAAAGAGAAAATCAGTTCTTATGAAGGGAACGATTAAAAGTACGGCTGTGCTTTGGTACTGATCAGAGGATCAGGGTTATTTCCCGTTCTTTAAGGAAATGTGAAATCCAAAGAGTATTGAGACTGTCCAAGTCTACTGGTGTTTTGAGAAATTGATTCTCAAATAGTGAATGATCTTTGTATGATGTCCAAGAGAAGGCTGGTATGTTAAGGGATGAGGGTCAACCCATTAACTGGTCTGACACTTGACTCAGAAAGACAGCTCTAGCAAATTGATGACTAGGTTCCGTTCCTATACCTGTAGAGGTCTCTGGGTCCTTGTACTAAGCCCAAGAGAAGGCATGAGAGCTTTTAAGAAGCCGAAGGGTCCTTGTACAACGCCCAAGAGGAGGCGGAGATGCTTTTAAGAAGCCCGTGGGCCCCAAACCCCGAGAAGTTCAAGACATGCTATTCACCGAGAATAGATCAAGCCAGGAAAGTCTGAGAATTTGGAAGAAACTCAAGATATGCTATTCACAGAGAATAGATTAACTCTGGGGAGTAGAGTCTCTTTGACAATTTCTAAGAGTGACAGTCTGAGAAAGGGTTCACCGAGAATGCTGCCTTTCACGTCTCCATATTGTTTAACCCCAAGAGGAGGGAATACTGTATCTGGTAATGCTATGGGGGATCTAGTTTTGAATGTATTTAAGAGTGACCAACGGGCTTTACCTAGTGCTAGACGTAGTTGCCGGGGAAAACTCTAAATAACTATACTAGTATTACACAGTTGATATTTGACAAGTATATAAAAGTTTGTGAAAGAAGACTTACAGTGAGCAGTCCCACAATACAGTTATATATATATATATATATATATATATGAAAGCGGATAAAGAAAGTGGGTAAACACTTACTCGGTTGTAGAGCTTCCATGCTGTTTTGTTAGTTGTTTAACAAAGAAAGCTTTGATAACAATATTATATTCAAAATCAAAGGAGAAAGTGCTTTAAAAAGATTGTTGGGGCTTACAGCTCAAGGAGAGGCCCAATATTTTATCAGTGATTGCACTGTGTTTTGAAATTGTACAGGGACTTATACAAGTGACTGAGGCCCAAAAAGCTTTTCTGTACAAATGGATGGGTCTTACACTCTCTCAAGAGGCCCAAAGGTTTATTTTTATACAAGTGGTGGGGCTTACAGCTCAAGGAGAGGCCCACGGGGTTGTTTTAAAATGCGACGATCGCGCAGTGATTTTGAAAATACAACGGGACTTATACAATATCTGGGGCCCAAAAAGGTTTTTATTTACAAAAGGTTGGGTCTTACACTCTACCAAGAGGCCCAAAGGTTATTTAAGAAAAGAAATGGGTCTTATAACACGAGGGTAGGCCCATGGTTATTTGTCTAAAGACGGCGATCGTGCCGAGGGTTTTGAAAGCACAGTGGGTCTTATATAATGTCTGAGGCCCAAATAATTTTGGTTTCAAAAATGGGTTGGGTCTTACACTCTATTAGAGGCCCAGAGGTTTATTTAAAGAAAAGAAATAGGGCTTATAACACGAGGGTAGGCCCAGATGATTTGATTTGAAATGGCGATTGCGCCGAGATTTTTCTGAAAACGCAGTGGGTCTTATACAATGACTGAGGCCCAAAAATGTTTTGGTTTTCAAAAGGGTTGGGTCTTACACTCTATTAGAGGCCCATGAGTGTTTGAAAATGACTTGTGAGGGTGAAAATCAAAGAAACCCTAATTTTGTTTTTCTTTAAAAGCAAATATTTAAAGAAAATCAAATAAAATGATAAAAATACCAAATAAGTTTGAATAAACCACTTGTGATTTTTGTTTAAGGTTTGAAAAATGAGTTTATAATCACAAAATGAATTAAAACTCATTTGGTTTTGATTTTCAAAGTAAATATTCACTTTTAAAATGTTTAAAAACAATTAAAAAGGAATTTATTCACAAAAATACTAATTATATTAAATAAATAATATAAATTTGATTTTTTTATGGAATAAAATATTTCAACATTTTTGTGATTTTTTACAAAAAGAATCAATAAAAAATAATTAAAATTGAGGGAGTTATTAATTTTTAAAATCATTAAAAATAATAAGAAAAACAATAAAAAATGGAAAAAATAGCAAAAAGAGGATCTGGGGCGAGGGGGATTCGAACCCCAGACCTCTTGTGTATAGGGCGCGCGCCTTACCACTGGGGTGGTGATACATCCGTTGATTGAAACACAACCACAAATATACAAGGCTTGCCTTGCTTTTTGGCCTGACCCAAGGCAAGATTTTGGTTGAAAACGTGAAGGTCATAACTTTCTCATTTCTCCACGGATTGAGACAAAATTTAGGTCTATCCTACCTAGAATTTCACAAGGAAGCCAATGGCGGTGGTGTTTTTTTTCCAGATCATGCTCTTATTGAAAAACCCGATAGTGGTTTTGAAATAGGCCATGATTTGCATTTTCTGTGCCATCTCTTGGTACAAGCACGAGTTACATGATAAATTGGTGCAAACACAACACATATAACATGTATAAGAGATGCATGATCAGTGGACATCAAAAGAAAGCATGATTCGAAGAATCCAAGTTGTGATGCGTACCTCTTTTTGGAGCTTTTGTGCAATCTGCCAAGGGCTTTGTTCCAGAAATGATTTGATGCTTTGGACACCCTCAAATGATCTCTTAGAAGCTTTTAGGATGGTTGGAATCAGCTGGAAACCTCAGGAACAAGTTTGAGCTCTTTCTTGCAAAAGGGGCAAAAATGGCCAAAATAGCAACTCTCTCAAATGGTGTTCCAGATGTGTGGAACCATTTGGGACAGTTCAAGGATGATATTTGGAGTGTGTTTGAGGTTTTACCTAGTTTGGAAAGTGACTGAATCAAGACATGGCTTGAAAAATGCACAAAAGTCCTATTTTGAGGTTTTGAGAGGTGACTTTGTGATTTTGGTGTTACAGGTCACTTGTGAGAGTTTGGACAGCTTAATATAACATATTGGATGTGTTTGGATCATGAGCTGTGGTGGAATTGCTCTCTAACTCAAAAACTCAGAGTTACCTTGCTAAAGAGGGTCTTTTTGCCTAGAGAAAGAGATTTTGAGGAAAACAAGTGTTGTAGTGCTTTGGTATACTCAAACTGAACACAATTGAGCTCTATTTATAGTAGAGCATGTTTGTTTTGGCTGCAATAGTGAATGGCAACTGCAGCAGAGGTTTGGCCAATGTTGAGCAATGAGAATCCAAGTCTCCTCTATCCATTGACTAGAGGTTAGGGCACAAGCTGCTGGTTCCCTAGTTGTTGGATAAGTCTTGACTGAATTCAGTTGGAAATGGCTCAGTCCATGCCACCTTGGTGCATCCATTAAATGCTCCAATCCAAAATTGGAGTCTTGTCCCTCTTTTAGGCATTTCTAGGTTTGGCATGCTACTTTTGGTTCCAAAGACTTGGGAGGCTGATGGATCAGTGTTTGTCCCTCCTTGGTCTCCCCTTGAGGTGTTCAGATGGATAGATTTGCTTGCCCTTTGCAAAATTTGAGCAAATCGAGCAAAACTTCCAAATCTGCCTTGCCATGACAGTTTGCAGCAAGGCATATTGGCATTGTCATATCTCATGGCTCAAGTGGACTTTGATGGAGTCCTTGGCCATTTTGGAAAGCCCTCATATGATACAATAACTGTTTGATCATAGTTGGTTTTGATACCTTTTGGATCCAAGTGAAAAATGCCCCTACATTTGGAAAAAAGTGAAGGCAGATTCTGACTTAGTGAAAATTTCACTAAGTGTTGGAAAAAAGTGACATTTTCACTTTTTGTGATTTTGATCATTCCATAACTTAAAATCCATGAGGAATTGGAATGAGTTGTGTTTGAAGCTTTTGTAGAGTGCCATGAGAGCTACAAATCCAGCTTTGAATGGGAAAAAATGGCCTTGTGGTTTAGGAGTTATGATCCTCCAAAGCTGGTACCCTTGCCACTTTATTCCATAACTTAGAAAATTTTCTAAGTTTTGATGGTTACCCCTTTTACAAGTTATCCCACTTTTCTTGATTTTTCTTGATGAATGATGATTCCAATCACACATTAACATCATTTTAGGGTTAAAGAACCATAACTGTGAAAAATCTCAAAAAGTCAAAGTTGACTTTTGTGCATAGTTGACTTTTTGTCAGATGAATTCCAAACTGTGCGATCCTCTATGAAATCAAGTCCTTGACCTAAATAAAACTTGATAGATTGATTTCATAGGTGTTATAGGGCGTATTGAATCATGTCCTAGGGTTTAGGAGCATGTCCTAGTCAAAAGTCAAAGCTACAGTTGACTTTTTCATCAAAACCCTAATTGTGGTTCAGATGAAACTAAAACTTGTTGATCAAGCTTCTTGGATCAATCCATTGTTGCAAATGGACCAATGTGTTTATTAGAGACCCTCAAATCCTCTCTTGAGGTCTTGGCTCATGATTTGTCCCAAAAGTCAACTTAGGGGTGAATTAGGTCAAGAAACCCTAATTCCTGATTTTTTATGAATACATCCCCTGAGGTCAAATTGACTTGATGATTGGGTCCATGAGGTTCCATGGAGAATTTTAGGTTATGCTTTAAAGCATTGGCTCATGCCCAGAGGAAAATTTCCATCTGGAGGCCCTGGTCGACCAAACCCTAATTTGGTGACACTGGTGATCTTGAGGCTTGATCCACTTAGAAGGTTGCAGCCTTGTGCTTAATCCTTGAAGTGTGAGTCCTCTTGATCCCTTGTGGATGTTTGAGAGGTTAGACAAGTTGAAGATCATGTCAATTCTTGATTGATCCTTTGTCTAAGGCTCAAAGAGGGCTTGAAATCCTAATTCCTGTTTGTAGTGAATGCTCACCCATCTTTGGGGAGGTTGATGAGGTATGGTGGTTCATCCATATTGTGGTGATGATTTGCACAATGATGGGAAATATTAGTGGTCAAAATTTGGGGTATGACAAAAGGATAAGATGGTAATTGTATAAGGATAAGTAAGGGTAAATGAGGTAAACCACAGTTGAGGGACTTTATAAAGAGAATTGGAGAATAAGGGGATCAATTTTTGATCATACGTAGAATTGAGAAGAGAAAGGAAGAAAGAATCTAGGGTAACAAGAGAGGAGAACTCCATTAGAGAAAGGGAAAACTCATCAAATCCAAGGTAAGGGTGGGAATTCATTAATCTCTCAAGGGTTGGATGATGTATGTATTTGGGTAAGAATCATTAGGTTGAATTCATGTGAATGTTGAATGTTTGTTGATAGGTAGTTTGGGGTTTTGATGGGGTTTGATGAGAAAAGGATAGGTTATAATGAGTTAGGATGTTAAGATTTGTTCATGATGTTGTCTATAAAATAATGCATGTTATTGTTGCTAAATATTGCTGATATTGGATGTGATTTTCGTGCACTATGAGGACTGTTTTGGGGAGGAAATTGGGTCTGGTGTAGCAGAAAATTAGATTGCAGAAAATCTGTTACGCGCTCGTAGTGCCGGGCGGTGGAATTGTAGAGCTGGGCGGTGCGGTGCTGGGCGGTGATCAGGAGGCATAGCATGGAATGCTACTGGATTTTGTTGGAATTAAGGGAGGGTTACGCCTGTGCGCTGCTGGGCGGTGCAAAGAGGCGTAACAATGCTGCTTGCGCGATTTTTGTTGTTTCTTTGCTGTTTTCTTGTTGTTTCGCGTGGTTTCCTGTTGCTTCGTTGATGATTTCTTTAGATGATGTATTTTGGAGGATTATTATAAAGATGCATGTTCGAATAGGTGTATGTGTGTTGTTGTGAAATAGTGAGTTAAGTATTGATGATATGCTATGTCTATGCATTTGTTTCGTTGTTGCATGTTGTCGTTGAAGGTGCATAGCATGTTGCATGAGTTGAGGGATGACGTGTGCCCATGTGGGGTGTGAGCGTCTATCCAGATTCTTTTTAATGGAATCGATGTTGTTGTTGTTGTTGAGGTGATTGTGTGCCCATGTGGGGTGTGAGCAATCACGATTGTCGTGTGCCCATGTGGGGTGTGAGCGACTAGATAGACGTTCCGACGAGAATTGTGATCATGAAACAGGGACCGAAATCGGTACCACATGCATTGAGTCTAGTTGGTGTCTCATTGCATTACTCTTGTTAGTTGTGTTGCATTATGCTTTGATTGATGATATGTGGTTGTGTTGAGGTGTGTGATTCTTGTTGGTAGTTGTGATATGGGTGAATGACTTGGTGATTTATACTTTTATATTGATATCATCTTCTTCTTTTGTTGATTTGAGAATCTCACCCCTTCTGTGTTTGGTGATGCTTTATACGACATCCTGCAGATAATCAGGAGTAGTGTGGAGTCGTGGTCGGTGAAGACGAGGTGCTTCACTTTAGTGGCGTCTGCTCTGATATGTAACATTGGGAGTCGGGAACTCTTTTATATAATTTTATTTGTTGAAGAATTATTAGTTGTTTTTCTGATATGAAAACTAGTTTCTTTAGTTAATAGAAATCATTATATTTTATTGATTGAAATGAATAATTTTCTGCTGCGTAATAAAGGTTATTTTGTTGGATTAAAGTTGTGTGATTTCCGAAAATGTCATTTATATGTTACATGTTTATTTATGAGCAAATGATAAGTTGGAAGTAGCATCCTTTATTTCTGTTTCGTATTGTTTTACTCTGATTATTTTATTTAAATAACGCTGGGAAATTTAGGGTATTACAAGTGGAACCCAATCCTTCTTGCAAAGTGGAGTGTAAAAATGGTGGATGGTGTATATGGTGTTACAAAACTTTTATAGGTGTTGGAATGAGTTCTAATGGATGTATAGAGGTGGTTTGTGGAGTAGGTTTGTGAAATGCACGAGTGGAATGATCTGGAACAATGTTCTTGTAAATTTGCAAGAATGAGTGAGTGAGAGAATGCAGAGAGTAATCAGCCTGATCTTGGGGTGATTCTGGTGTGTTTTGGACTGAGGATTGATCCTCTATTTATAGGGAAAGTGAAAGACTTGAGGTATGGACATATTTCACAATTTGCCAAAAACACCCTTTCTTGCAACTTCCTTCGTGCAAGCTATCTTGCTGTGTCATTAGCCTTCCAACACTCTAGCAAATGGTCAGCAATAGGGTTTACACTATTGATGTATGCTGATGGGATTGGAACAAAGCTCCAAGCTGTAAGAAAATTGGAGTGACCATGCTCTTGTGAAAAGTTTCTCTCTCCTTGTATCAACTTGTATCCACTTGATATAAACTAATATATTTTGAGTTTGCAACTTGTATTTTCATGGCAGAGGTTTTAAACACTCTAATCTTGCCTTTAAACTTCAAAAACTTGAGAGCTTTGGTGATTAGGAGTGGTTATGCATCATTATGCATATGTTGGTAACTTGGATTTCAAGAAATGAACCTCCAACTTCTCTTCTTCGAATCTCTCAGCTCACTCAATGGATTGGGGAGTTCTAGTACTTTTTGAAAAGCCCCAAATTTCCTCTATAACTTTCATGTTCACTCCAAGTCCTAGATCCAAAGGGATAATGGTGAAAAATGGAGATGAAGTTGGCTGATTTTTAGGGCAAAATGTAGTGAAATTTCACTAAGTCTTTAATTGTCTTGAACTTCCAAGTCTCCTAACTTAAAAACCAAGCCTCATTTGGATAAGGACCCTCTAATATGTTTTGAATTTCATGATGAGAGCTTCAATTTGAGCTTTGAGTCACAAAAATTGGATGTGTGGTTTGAAAGTTATGACTTCTCCAAATTTGCACAAGGAGTGAATTCTTCCACACTTAGAAAAATTTAAGAACCAAACCTTGCCCTTTTTGCAAGAAACCTTTCAAATGGTGATTTCTCATGCTCTAACTCAAGAATTAAGCATGTCTTGATGGAATATCGCTTAAATGCTTCATCTTGGGTCAAGGTATCAAAAGTCAAAGAGTTGACTTTGTTAGATGAAATTTAGGTTAGATGAATTCTACAGTGCGATCCTCAATGAATTGGTAACTTTGAACTTCTCCAATACTTTAGATGAGTTCCAAGGATGTTTATGAACACAATGGATTATGTCCCATGGTTTAGGATCCTGCTTTGACCATGAGTTAGGGTACAATCGACTATCTCTTGGAGAAAATCCTAATCTAGGGCCAGATGAACTTTGAGGCTCATTGCACTTGTGATGGGAGTCAGACACTCTTGATTTATTGTTAAATAAGTTCTCTTGGATGTATGTGAGCTCAATTGGTTGATGAAATAATCAAGGCATTGACTGATCATACCAAAATTCCCTTGCAATTCTTCAGGTTAAAACCCTAATTCCACAACTCTAGATCTGATGGTCTCTTCTTGATTTCTCTTAATCCAAACACAATGAGATCATGTAATATGACTTAAGAGCTTCATGATTAGTCTTTAAGACCAACTGGTTGATCTTTAGAGTCTCATTTGGCTTTCTTGAACAGATGACTTCAACTACCAAACTCAATCACCTAGTGAACACTAGGGTGGTTGTATGGAACCAAAGAGTGTCTTAGGAGACTTTGAAACATGTGAAAACTTGGCTTAATGACCTTGACATGTTTCTTGTGCAAACCCTAGCTTTTACATAAAAGAACAAACTAGCAAGATATGATGGGTAGTTAAGAATGCATAGATGATTGAACCTTAAATGTAAGTGCAAGATGTTATGACATCTAAGGGGTAAAAATTTGGGGTATAATACTAAACTCAACTCCTCTCCTCTTCAACTGACTTCAAACTACACAATGGAACCATGCTTCCAAGTACCAAGTCAACATAACAGACATCTTCCGACAACTCTTTCCATTTCATCACTCCTGACTTAAAAAATGCAGATATCTTCACATATAGAGGCTGACGATTGAGACCTTCCACCATCTGTCTTCAGTAACAACTCCAGAATCCCATAATTCTAGAGCTCTTCCATCAGAAACATATGCAGTGGAACAACCAAGGAACAAATTTTGCTTGCCCTAATAAGATGTCAGAACATCTTATAAGACACCCCAACAAGAGAACTAGCCACTTCTCCTGCAGTTGTTGTAGAACCTCCTCAGCAACATGAACAACCACCAGGTTGTTACCTTCGATCCAGAACATCCATCCCATCCATTAATACCCTTGAGTATGTCTGAGTTGATTGATCTGATCTTTAAAACTCCTCCTTATTTAAACGCCAGAAAGTATCTCCCAAAGATCTCATCTAGAAACAGACAGGATGCCTGCTCTGATACCAATTGAAATTCTGGCATAGCAGACAACAGATGTCCTAACACATGTCAAGACGTTGTTCTGCATAAACGTTTAAACTCAGAGGCATAACAGCAGATTGATACCTTGAATATCAGAACTACAGAAACACAGATGTTACGACATCTGATCCAACATGTTTATCATGAACACTAACAGAATAATTAAATCAGCAAAATGTTAAAAGACACAGCAATTGTTTACCCAGTTCGGTGCAATTCACCTACATCTAGGGGATACCAATCCAGGAAGAAGAATCCACTATCTATAGAATTATCACAAAGCTAAACTCCCTCGTTTACAACTTTGTATCCTAATATCTACCCTATGAAGACTTTATCAAAGAACATCCTCTTTGATACGAGATACCCCACTCACTTCCCTTAATCACAACCTGTGATATTTACATCATTCCTGTCAATACATAATTCTGTCAATCTTTCTTGACCAACACGCTAACTTGGATTTTCTTAAAAGCTTCATCCAAGAACAATACACAATCCAATACCTCCAAGCTTATGGATTTGTGCAGTACCTATATCTTCCACAGTTCATCCAACGATACAAAGGGAGACTTACAACCTAGAGAGCCAACGACTCTCAAAACCTAAACCCTACTTTACAAAATATGATTCCTAAGTCTATGTCATCCTCTCTTCTATTCTGCCTAGGTCTTGGTCTTCTTTTATAGCCTTCTGCTTTGTTGGGCTTCATATCTTTGATCCTTGATCCACTGCCAATCGTGCCTTGAATCTTGGAACAGATTTAAAACAAGCCTGCTGTGATAGTCATGATGTCGAGTCTTCATGCAGGGACATTTCATTCGACATCTTCAGTCTGGGGCAGAAACCATAATGTTGGAACATCTTTCACAACATTATCTTTTGCCAAAATTTAGTTAAACTCTTGGATGGCTTTCAAAATTAAGTCATTTTTTTCAAGTTTACTTGAAACTGAGTTTCCCCCTACCACTTACATCACCAGAGTGGACGACTCATTGAACCGCAAAAGTCGAGACGTGGCCGAATCATTTTATAGAAATGATGTAAGAATTCGAGAGATTGAACAACATTGAAAAAGAATTGAATGCACAAAAGTCCAAGGGGTACCACCTATAGATTTAGTCGGCGAAACATATTTCGATTCGTTTTGATTTATTGTTTAACCAGAAAAATAATTTTATATATTTGTATCTCAATATAAATAAAGTGTTACATTTTCACATTTTATTCATATTTGGTCTTTATGTATATTTGGTTCATATTTGGCCTTTATGAATGTTCTGTTATATGGTTCTGTTTTGAAAATGTTTCAGGAAAATTTTCGGAGATGCATCTCTGGAAGGTTCTGTTATATGGTTCTTGTTTTGAAATGGTTCAGGAGAAGTTCCGAAGATACATCTCCGAAACAAGATAATAGTGTGCGGTTTTGAAGATATATATCTGAAATCAACATGACAGTCAATGAGTGGTTCATATTGAGCCATGTCTTCTATAAATTTAGGTGTTCTTATGTTATATTTCACACAAACTTAAAATGTCTCAAATGTCAAAAATAAGCATCCATTGGTTTGTCGCAAATGTCTTATATTCTGGCGGCTCCACACCCGGAGGACGTTTATGCTCACGGATCTCACCCCCTCAAAGGTATCATAGACGAAATCCATTATCTCCTAACTTACGAAGACAAACAAATGATCGTGAAGCTCAAGTACCGTTCACCTTCGGTTGACAACGAAGGGAACATTGTGTTTAGCAAATTTGAGCTCAAGACTTAAGCGGATGTTAGGGCTGTGTGAGATACGTATTTCGCTTTCGAAGAGAAAGTTCTGCTCGATTTGGAAGCGACGCTACAAAGATCGGTCGAAGATTACCTAAAGATGTGCAAGGGTCCGCCTGGATATTGAAATGTAATATTTAATTTTTCTATTGAAATCATCATTGTAGTTATCATTTTATGTTATGAATGTAGATTGTACTTTGGAAAATTCATTTTCAGTTGAATCTGTTTCTGGTGTTTTTCCGGAGATGTAACTACAAACTTGTTTCAGAGATACATCTCTGAAACAAATTAAACCCAATATATAGGACGCCTCTCAGAATTGCCTTTGTTGAGTGTACATAAAGTGCATCCGAAGATATATCTCTGAAACCTGGGGGCATATTAGGAAATTCACACGGTGCGCTAGAAGTATATAAGGTGCAATAAGAAATTCTCTTATCATATATTCATAAAAGAAACATCATTTTGATCTTGTCTGAAATGGTCCTTTTGACAAAACAAGTTCCAAAAGCATCTTTCTAGATCATATCACTACAACATCTATAGTTTTAGGCAACTGTCACGAAGCATTACTGGAAAAGGCAGCGATTAGGTGACGATTTTGTTCTTATATGAATAGGATAAATAGATGTTGAGTTAGTCTATAATATGGAAGATCTTATACCTGGAAGAACAATTACATAACTTACATTTACTTCTTTCTACAATAAAATATTTTTTAATTATATTTATTAAAATAATAATTAATTTTTAATTTTTTGTTATTAAAAAATATAAATCTCAACATATAATACTTTTTAAAATTATTTTTCTTTCTTTATGATAATGTGTCCATCTGCCTTTTTTATCTTTAAATTCATATTGATTTTGTTAATATAATTTATTTTGACAAAAAAACATGATGTTAACTACCACAACTCGTGATATATGCCTCACATTTTGTGTTGTGGTCTTCATGCCTTTAATCGTACACTTCTTCTCCAAGTGAGGGGTGTACATACAAAACATTTTAATTTCAAAGTAAGGTGGAGTATAAGCATACTTAAGTGAGACTAAGGATGCAATATCATACTAAGGGAGACCCCTTATGCATAATGATGTTGAGTTATTGTGTGCTCTTGTTATCTTCACTTTAGTGATAGTTACGACCATGTTCGGGCCGCGAATTGCACCAAAAACCTCATATGAAATTCTACCAAGAATCAATACATCCATTGTAACACCCTGAACTCTGAAAGTTATATAAAAAGATTTAATCAACAATTTAAGGTGTAACTACGACAACCATCCAAAAACTTTTGAAAATATTGAACATGTAGCGGAATTAACTTAATAAAACTTCAAAATAAAATTTCACAACTAAAGTATTAGGATTTAAACCACTTAATTCAACATTAATTCAAAATATAATAGAAACATCTCGTTCCTGATTTTACAGATCAGAGCATTTAACTAACTAATAACGATAGATGATAAAATAAATGAAGATGGCTCTAAGTAGCTATCTTCCACTCACAACAACAAACTCTACTCCTGATTATCTATAAGATATCCATGGTGGACAACATAAAACAAGAGGGTGAGAATACAATCAAATATGTTAACGGTGTAAAAGATCAGGAAGGGTAGCCCAAACAACAACAACAACCATCAACATGCAATGTGTTCACCCAATAATCATCGATAACATAAACTCATACAATACACTCCAATCAATTACTCATTTGCATAAACTTATATCAGCAGTTAACTCAAACTCAATGCTGATATGTATGCAATGCTCGACTCCTCAACTCTGTCAATGCTAGTCACAACCCCCTCTCTAAACCGGATCCGTAACTAAACTTTATATGCATGTGGTACCAACTCAACAATGGTTCTTCATATGAATTAGATTCCAACATCTGAATATAATAATACAACAACTATAACACAACAATGATTACATCCCTACATGTAATACCCCGTAACTCCTTAAATACTCGAATTTATATCAGTTGAGATCAACTGAGTTCCTATGTGATATGAAAGTTATCAGTTGGGATAATTAGAGTAACTAGTGAGTTCAAATTGACTTAATTAATATTATTTGAGACTGACCTTTTATTAATTGGTACAAAAAGAGACATTTTGATAACATTAATAATGTGTCAATTACTCTAGTAGAACAAATATTAAGTATTGTACCACTTAATATATTTGTTACTACTTTTGAAATTACTTATTTACAACACAATTCTAGTAACCACTTTATGACCACATGTTTCTACCTCACTCGCCTTACCAACTTTATCATGTTAGGCTTCTATGTACCATTCATTTTTAGCAATGTATCAGAAAACAAACATTTGAGAAACATAGAAAAAGGAAAAGAATAACATAGAGAGAAAAGAAGAAACTTGTGGTAAGAAGAAGAAGAAGAAGAAGAAGAAGAAGAAACTTGGAGCAACATACAAAGCTTGGATCTTTATCATCATTTCATCTCATCTTTTCTCAACAACTTCTTCATGTCTTTGTTAATGTGGGTTCTAGGTAGAGACTTCGTGATTGTAAAAGTTAGGGTTGTAGAAACATAGAATAGAAATTGATGATTCTTGACATATTGTTATGCTTTCTTCCATTATTCATGAGAAATTGCTATGATTGTTGTTATTTAATATGTTTGGGTGTTGTTGATGTTAGAATGATGAATATTGATGTGTTCTATCATGTGAAACTTGTAAAATATGATTGGTTGCTGTTAGGTATGTTAGGTATGGCTGGGGATGGAAAGGAACATGTCTGAACTGGTATTTTTGGAAAAACTTACAGTGACAATAGATTGCCATTGTCTTACAATCGATTGCACCCTTTCAAAAAAGCTAAAAAAATCACAAATCAGGGCAGCGTAATCGATTGCATTGTTATGACAATCGATTTTTCTTAAGAAAAATAGAAACAAAGAGCTCTAGACATTGATGCAATCGATTGTGGGTTTTGTGCAATCGATTGTAGCCTTTGGTTTTTGCAAAAATCATGTTTCCTATGCTTCTTAAGTTATCCTAAGGGTCATGTAACTTGTCCTATGATGTGTAGGCATTGAATCATAATTAATTTAACTATATTTCATATATGATGGCATGATGAATATGTTATGTATTAATTGATGTTTGAACGTGATAATAAGATTGGTAATTCATAAGGATTGGTGGGGAAACTCTGGGAGCAAACTAATTGAATGAATTAGTATGATAATTAGGGTGTGATGAATGAATTAAATGGCAATTCCTGTACATAATGATACCTAGGTGTGTGTCATGGACAAGTAGTTGTTTAACTAAGATTGTTAGGAATTGTATGGAATGTGTGTTGTGTTGTTATTGTTGTTGTGAATGTTCTTTTTTTGGAAATCTTGGTATCCGGCTTTGCGACCGACTATCCAAGAGAGACCAATCCCACCGTCCACTAGCGGGGGCTCCATTTAAAGCCGGAGCAAAGCTCCGTATGGACTGGCCCACACAAGGGTTGATTGCACCCAGTAGGATTCGAACCTGAGACCTTGAGAGGAGCACACTCTCAAGACCCAAGCCTTCACCACTAGGCCAACCCTTGGGGGTTTTGTTGTTGTGAATGTTAAGGTGAATTTGATCGCCTTGTGGTTGTCGAATACAATCATGTTGTGCTCTATTTAATCACGTAGTCGAAAACAACCATTGATTGTGTCGTACCAAGTCATGATACTTATATAGAGTAAGATTGGGATGAATGCACTACTACGAAAAACACATATCACAATGGTTGGAAAAGGGATACCACCACACGGGTCCAACCGTTGTGAGGTAAGGTGTGATTGTATGTATGATGATTTCCACCACAGTCGTGCAACCGTGACTGTCTCCATATAGTGCGCTACCTACCACAACAGTTACTTTAACCAACCGTTGTGATATTATTTAATGCAACATATTTAATCACGGTTGTTCTAAACAACCGTGATTAAATATAGACCTAGGTTTATTAAAAATTATATGGAATGCTTATTTCGTCAATGCCCATTAAACATATAACCTTCCAATATGTACTAAAACATTATAATATGACAAATTAAGTTATATTAGAAGAATACGTTCACGTTCAATGCTTGACAAGCGATCTTCAACACCTTATCTATATTTTGTTCTTTGACAGTAAGAACTTCGTTTAATGATCCCAGTTCTTCAACCGCCCCTGACTTCGCCTCTAATTATTTTTGTAAAATATTATTTACTTTGCATACAAAATTAGAGGTGGAGGGAGGGGTGGTTGAAGATCTACGACCATTAAACCAAGTTCTAATGGTCAAAGAACAACATGCAGTTAACAATGTGAAGAATTGAACGTGTACTTATTTTCTAATACAATTTTATCTATCATATCATAATTTTCTAATACAATTTAGAAATTTATATATTCGGTAAGGGATTGGAAAAACACTCAACCCATATAATATATAATAAACTCATCTTTTAAACAAACATTAACAATAGCATTCATAAAAAACATTGAACAAACATATCAAGTCATAAAATGCTTCAGAAACATACCACACATGTCCCATAAAGGCGTGTTGTCAATGAAATAAGGATGATGATAAATTTAGACCTGGAAATTTGTGTAGAATTCGAATAGATGTCATTCTGGATATTTGACATAAGTTTGTAAGGCTAAATTTATCTTCGTCCTCTTTATTAAAATAAGCATTCATACCTACAAGTCAAAACAAGAAAGAAGTTCAAACATCATGAAACAAGCTATTGAAACAAATTTTGAAAAAAATTATAGAGAAAACAAAACTGTAAATATTTATTGGCTAAGATTTGTTGTTATGGTTTTGTTTTGGGGTTTCCATATGAGAGAGAGAAAAGTGAGAGAGTTGTTAGGGTTTTGTTTTGAGAGAGACGAGTGAAAGAGTTGTTAGGGTTTTGTTTTGAGAGAGATGAATGTAATGTACTAAAGCGATAGATAACTCCGCTTATATATAAATAAAGTATCACCTTTCATCATGGTTATTAATAAAAATAGTGGTGATATACAAGGTAAATAACATTTTTATCACGATAAATAGCTTATTGTAGGTGCTGGGATCCAAACCATTTCACCCCGTGTACCTTTTTACCACGTTTGCTTCATTTGTCCTCTGGTAAATACCAAAAAAAAGTTCCTAGAAATAAAGTATTACCACGGTTAACTCTATGGCAGTTACGAAATTGGTGTTACGGAAGTTATATTTTGTAGTAGTGATGGACCGATGCTTCGTATCAACCAAATGGGTTAGAGTCACATATGTGCAACCAAATGGGTTAGAGTTCCATATGTTAAACCAAATGGGTTAGAGTCCCATAGTGCAACCAAATGAGTTAGAGTCCCATAGAAAAATTTGAAGTACTTAAGAAAGTCGAAGTATGATACAAGGATCCGTGACCCGTGTCAATAATCCTAAACGTAAGGTTAGCTGGGGAAAGATACCTTGGTATGGTTTCCGATTAGTGATAGTTTGAGTTGATGAACTCAAACGACATGTTTCCATACATTGCAAGTTTTGTTAACTCAAGTCATTTTTCCCTTTGTGACTTGAGTTAGGATGTTGATTAGAACCTTGTGGAGTTGAGTGGACCCATAAGATAGGGAACCCACTGAGATTATTATCTCACCTCATATTTGTTGATTATTTTCAGGAAGTTCTGAGTAGATGAAGGGTAAGGACAAAATAGCTTGATGTTCTTGCTTGTTTGATGTTTTGGATGGTAGTTTCCACTATGTAGATATCTCTTTTGAGATCATTCTATAATGATCTAGTTCCTGGTTTTATTTTGGGAACCCTTGTATATATTGTGTCGTGGATGTAGTTATTTTTGGGTATGTAATATGTACAATGTTGCCATTAGGCACTTATGTATTCCAGTACCAACATTACAACTATTTATAATATGTATTTCTATACATGTATTATATATGGGTGTTATAATTGGTATCAGAGCAGGTCAAATCCTCAATCTAGCCATGAAATATCATGAATATTTCTTTCTGTCTCATACGTGTGTTGTCATTATAGTTCTTGATGTCATATTTATAGAATTGAGCCTGATCAACTTAATTTTATTTCTTTCTCGATGTCATTATTCTCAGTTTGACCTATAAAAGCTTTTACTTCAGTATAGGTCGACACACAACTTGCTCAGGTCGACCTTCATGCCTCAATAACAAAGGTTGTAGCCACTGCCCATAGGTTGCCTCAAATAGGCCGACCTAAGACCTTTGTAGGTCGGCCTATTGCTTTCATATGCCGACCTATTACCTTTAAAACTTAAAATTTTGTTTTTCCTTTCAAGTTTTCTAGCATTCCTTTTACTTCATATCTCTCATACATATATATATATATATATATATATATATATGTATGTATGTATCATTTTCTAGTATGGTTCTAGTTTAAAACTTATACGAAACCAAAATTTCAAAGATACTCATCATCTTCAACCTCTCTTCTATGCATACACACAATCAAACTACACATAATCATTTTTTGATTGGGCTACCATCTAGATTAGGGTTGATAACGTCCAATTAGGTTGGTGTCCCGAGAATATTGGGTTGAGTTCTTTGAGTGTTTCAAATAAGAAAGCTAGGTTGGTGTTTTCTTTCGAGATCATTGAGGATTTGAAGGTTTTGGACAAGATTACGCACATACGGATCCGATCGAGTGAAGGCCTTGGGACAAGGTGGTACCTTGCAAGGGAGTAGCTTGAGACGATGAATCGTGTTCGTCAATCTTAGGTTCAACAAGTGCGTGCTTGGGATTAATCTGACTGAGTGAAAACATTGAGACAAGAGGTCTAGCAAGGTAGTAACAAGAACTGGTGGATTGGAGTAGCATTGTTGGTGACTTGATCGAACTTTGATCAAGGGTTTTGAAGGTGGTAGAAATAACAACAAACCATAGGGTTTGTAGGGTTAAAGTTCTTCATCTCTTGTATATACATTATTTGCAAAGTAGGGTTAATTACAGGTATCTCAATTCAATTTTGAATTAAGGGCGGACGTATCCATAGCGAGGCCGATTAGGGAACTTCTTAAACAAATCCTTCTCTCTCTCTCTCTCTCTAAATTTTTTGTATCTGTAAATTATCGAAATTGTTGTTGTTTTGATCAATTCGTTTGAAAATCAAATTTTGATTAATTTTTGAATTATGGTTTGTTGATATAATCATAATCACTTTGATTATGATTGGCTTTAACATCAACAAAACAATTAAAATTCCAAACGTTATCGATTGCACACTAAGTGTTCGATAAATTATTTTTAGTGTTTTTATTTGGTTTTTTTATCATTGGAAATAAGCTCTACGTGTAGCTTAGCATTTATTTGTTCGTGATTAATCGTTGTTGAACAATTTGTGTTCATTATCATTCAATTGTGTAACTTTACGCATATCCAAGCTTTTTGGCAGTATGTTCGGTTAGACGATTTAATTCAGGTTGTTTCCAGCAAAGCAAGTCCTAAGCTCCTCAACAATGGTGTTTTCTACTCAAACCCTATATTGCTTCCCTTGCCTCTTTTCTCTTGTTCTCCAAAATAATACGTACTGTTAAAGTTTAGCCCTCACTTTTTCTATTTAAAGCAAAACCTATTTCCCTTAATTCGGTTATTCCCTTATTACCATTAGCTTACTCACATATTCTTTCTCTTGCCCCTACTCCTCTTACTAACTTCAGTTTCTCTTATTTTTAATTTCTAATAATCCAATTATCCATAAAATTCTATAATTTCTCTTATTTTTCTACATCTACCTTATTTTTAATCATTCCACTTAAATTAATTAAAATATTGTAACTAATTCTTACCATTCCCTTAACTCTCTCCAAACCCTCCAAAACACAAATATTTTTAATCATCCAAATAAAATCATATAGATCACTTAATAATTTAAATAAATTGGGTCTAAATTCAATTAAATAAATTAATTGAATTTCAGGTGTTACAACTCTCCCCCACTTATAAAATTTTCGCCCTCGAAAATTACCTGAAGGAAACAGAGTCGGGTACGACTCTCTCATCCGACTCTTCAACTCCAACGTCATGCTTCCACCAACATGTCCTCCCCACACCACCTTCACCAGCACAATCTCCTTGCCTCTCAAGTGTTTCACTTTGCGATCCTCTACTCTCAAGAGAGATGTCTCAACGGTCAAGTTCTCTTTAACTTGCACATCGTCCACTTGAATCACATGAGACAGATTAGGAATATACTTCCTCAACTGAGACACATGAAACACATCATGAATATTCGAAATAAAAGGTGGAAATGCAACTCTGTAACCAACTTTTCCTACTCTCTAGAGGATCTTATATGGACCAATGAAACGTGGCGTGAGCTTTCGAGATTTCAAAGCACGTCTGACAGCTGTCACCAGAGTGACTCTCAAAAACACACTATCTCCCTCATGGAACTAAAGTATTTTCCTCCTCTTATCATGATAACAATTATGGCGACACTACAAAATTTTCATCTTCTCTTGGATCATTTTGATATTCTCGGTAGTCTGCTGAACAATCTCAGGTCCAAGCACAACACTTTCACCAGAATCATGCCAACACAAAGGTGCCATACACCTTATACCATACAAAGCCTCAAACAATGCCATTCTAATACTAGAATGGAACTTTTTGTTATAAGTGAACTTAACCAACGACAAGTAGCTCTCTCAAGTACCTCCTTGTTCTAGCCCAAAATCCCTCAACAGGTCTTCCATAAATTGGATAGTCCTCTATGTCTGACCGTTCATCTACGGATGATAAGAAAAACTCAACTTCATCTTAGTACCCATGGCTTCCTACAAACTCTCCTAGAACCTCGATGTGAATCTTGGATATCTATAAAAAATAATACTCAAAGGAATACCATACAAGCTAACAACTTTCTCGATATACAACTTGGCTAACTTCTGTAAAGGATAACTAATCTTAATTGGAATGAAATGAGCCGATTTAGCCAGTCTATCAACAATAACCCAGATGTAGTCGCACCCTATCGTCGTCTTTGGCAAACTTGTCACAAAATCCATGGAAATTTTATCCCATTACCACTCAAGAATACTCAGCGGTTGCATCAATCCAGACAACTTTTGGTGCTCAATCTTTGACTTTTGATAAATCAAACATGCATAAACAAACTCGGTTAATCCTTCCTCATTCTTGGCTACCAAAACATTTTCTTTGAGTATTGACAAATTTTAGAAGCACCAGGATATATACTCAGACCACTAAGTGACCTTCTTCAAGAATACTCTTCTTAAGTTCTAACACATCAGGTACACAAACTCTGTCACAAAATTGCATAACACAATTCTCGTCTATTCTGAAATCCACCTCTTTACCTTGATTGATCAACACTAACTGATCAATCAATCCTATATCTGATTTCTGACCTTCTTTAATTTATTTGAGAATACCAATAGTCAACTCCAACATACCCAACTCCATGCTGCTAGGAGTCTTTTTCACATACCAAACTGAATTCTCTGAATTGCTCGATTAACTCTAACTCTCGAACCATAAACATTGACATATGCAGTGACCTTCTGCTCAAAGCATTGGCTTTACCTGGATGGTAGCTCAAGCCAAAATCATAATCCTTAATAAATTCGAGCCACCTCCGCTGCCTCATATTTAACTCATTCCGATCGAATAGATACCTCAAACTCTTGTGATCACTAAACACTTCAAATCTGGAACCAAACCGATAGTGCGTCTAAATTTTTAACACAAACATTATAGCTGATAACTCTGGATCATGTGTAGGATAGTTCCTTTTATGAATTTTCAACTATATAGAAGCATAATCCACAACCTGACCATTCTGCATCAACACACAACCTATATCCATCTTTGAAGCATCATAATACACAACCAAGGATTCCCTTGAACTTGAAAAATCAAAATAGGAGATGATGTCAGCATTTTATTGAGTTCTTGAAAAATCTCTTCATATTGAACACTCCATATACAAGCTTGGCCGTTTCGATTCAACTGAGTCAAAGGCAATGTCAAATTTGAAAAGCCTTGATAAACCTTCTGTGGTAACCATCCAAACCAAGAAAACTTTTGATTTTTGTAATGGACTTTGGAGTTTCCCACTACAACAATGCATCTATCTTCGATGGGTCAGTTGCAATACCACCACCAGATATCACATGACCAAAGAAACTCACCTCTTTTAGCCAGAACTCACACTTAGATAATTTTGCATATAACTTCTTTTCTTTCAAGGTCTGTAACACAACTTTCAGATGTTCCACATTCTCTTCATCAGACTTAGAATATATTAAAATATCATCATTGAACATAATCACAAACTGATCTAGATAAGGATTGAATATTCTATACATGTACTCCATGAACACTCTAGGTGCTTTAGACACACCAAGCGGCATCACTGAATACTCATAGTGACCATATCTTGTCCTAAATATAGTCTTCGAAATATCTTATGTTTTCACTCGAATATGATAATAACCCAAATGAAAATCAATCTTATTGAATACGCAAGCACCAACCAACTAATCCATCAAATCTTCAATTCTTATAAGAGGATACTTATTCTTGATAATGACTTTGTTTAGTTGTCGATAGTCAACACGCAACTTCATGCTACCATCTTTCTTCTTAACTAGCAACATCGATGCTCCCTGCGGTGAAACACTCGGTCGAACAAACTTCTTCTCAAGTAAATCTTGTAACTGTTTCTTCAGCCCACTCAGCTCTGAAGCAAACATCCTATACGACGCCATCAACATGGGACTAGTACCAGGTATTATGTCTATAGAAAACTCAACCTCATGCTCTGGAGGCAAATTCCTGATGTCATATGGGAACACCTTAAGAATCTCACACATAACAAGTATATCCGTAATTATTCTCCCATTTCCCCTTTCTCAAGAAAGCGAACACCATGAACACTTGAGCACTCTCTCTCTCTCTCTCTCTCTCTCTCTCTCTCTCTCTCTCTCTCAAGAACATCCCTACCGGTCTCGCAGTCATGAAACTTGACTTCGTACTCTCCTCGGATTCAAGAAAATTACCTGATTTATCAAAGCAATTAATATGCACATGGTTGAACTCCAACCAATTAATTCCTAAAATAACATCGAGTTGATTTAGATGTAAATAAACTAAGTCAATCCCAAAATCTCTACCATTAATTGTCAAAGGATAATTAACACACACCAACGAAGTAGTCACTGAACCATAGTTGGGGTATCAATGACCATGTTACCATTTATAGAAGACACTTCCAGATTCAATATCTTCACACACTTAACAAATATGAACTTCGAATATTTGTCTTCAACAAATTCAGAAAAAGAACACAGACTCATCCAACAACCTGCACTTTTGTAATCAGCGACATGTTAAACTAACCCTCCACACCTGAAACATCTCAGAGAAGCAGAAGCTTGTCCCCCACTTGTTTTAATATCGCACCCGCTAGCAAGCGATAAGAAAAACAAACGAGCACCAATAGTGTTTCACACACATGTCGCATACTATAGAACAAACAACATTACAAATACAAGGACGGATGAACCAACCTGCTCTGATACCACTATGTAACACCCTAAACCTGAAACTTATATAAAAATATTTAATCGATAATTTAAGGTGTCACTACGACAACCATCTAGAAACTTTTGAAAATATTTAACAACATACGACTGAATTAACTTGATAAAACTTCAAAATTAAATTTCACAAATAAAGTATTATGCTTTAAACCACATAATTCAACATTAATTCATAACATAATAAAAAGGCCTTGTTCCCAATGTTATAGATTAGAGCATTTAACTGAATAATAACAATAAACGATAAAATAAATGAAGATGTATCCAAAAAGCTATCTTTAACTCACATCAACAAAAAGCTATCTTTCAGTCACATTAACAAAAAGCTAATGGGTGTAATACGCTCAAATATTTAGCAGCGCAAAAGATCAAGAAGGGTAACCTAAACAACAACAACAACCATCAACAAGAAATGCATTCACCCAACAATCATCAATAACATAAACTCATACAAAATAGTCAAATAAACTCACACAATAATTTACTCATTCGTATATATCAATAGCTAACTCAAACTCAATGCAAATATGTATATAATGATCGACTCCTCAACTCTGTTAATGCTAGCCATGGTCCCTTCTCTGAACCAAACTCACAACTCAACTCTATATGTTTGTGGTACCAACTCATCAATGGTTCTTCATATGAACCAGGTCCTAACATTTGAACCCTGAGACCCTCTTTGAGCTATAAGCCCCCACTATGAGCTTGGGACAAGTCACTAGTCCCTACATCTGAACTCGTGAACTTCCATCTTTCACAACGGCGATAATATTTGATGCATGACATACAATAATGCAACAACAATAACACAACGATGATTACATCCCCACATCCAACTGCAAACAACCACACAAGAATGATTACAGGCCCGCATCTGACTATAAACAACCATGCATTTCAACGCATTAACAGTAGTTCCCACTCTGAACTACACATCTTAACAATAATCAGCAAGCATGTACAACAATTCACATAATTATACTTGCATTTCACATCATATATTCACACATCAAATACACATCCACATAATATTAAAAAATGCTAAATCATCTTAACATCACTCAATCATTAATTATTTCATTCACAATAATTAATCGTTATTCGTTACCACCAACTATTGCATAACAAGTAAAACAATTAATTTTCACAAATTACAACATCGATAAAGTTTCTTAATACATCGCTATGGGATAGCCATACACATTAGCTTTCTAACGCTTCAAACCAAACTTCATTTGGATTTACGAAACTAAAGTTATGGCAAAAACGATCAGATAAAATAATATGTTTCAGCTCAACAATTTTTCAAAATTCAACTAACATCAATCGATTGACATCTGGGGGAAATTGATTGACATTATTCCTAATTACATTTTTCCTTTCCAAATTTTCACGTTTTCGCTAAGAGCAATCGATTGATTAAATGAATTAATCGATTGACATAGTTCTTCTTTTCTAATTTTTCTAATTTTTCTAATTTTTCAAGCGTGCAATCGATTGAAACATGTTATTAATTAGTTGACATAAGCAAAAATCCCTAAAATTCTAGTTTTCAACATGTTTACTTCATCTTCCCCTAACCTTATACGTAAAACCAATTCACGTTATAATATCCAAACACACCATATCATGAATTTAGCATCATATAATAATCTCATAACAACTAAACATGTTATAACACACATATTAAATCATGAATCATAACAATTAGACACACAATTTACACAATTTTCATCAAGAACACACGAACACATCAGTAATGGTGAAATCAAAAGAATGACCTAAATGAGGGTTGAGATCTCTCTCTACCCTTCATACAATATACACCCATAGAAGAGTAATCTCCCCTCTAACCTTGGATTTCCAACAAAGCAAGCCATAAGTTCCTTAACAATGGTGTTTTCTCCACAAACCCTAGGTTGCCTCCCTTTTCTCTCATCTCTTATTATCCAAAATAATACATACTGTCAAAGTTCATTCCTCACCTATTTTTATTTAAAGCAAAACTTAATTCCTTTAATTCAATTATTTATTAACTACCCTCAGCTTACTCCCATATTCTCTCTCCTGCCTCTAGTTCTCTTACAGTCTTACTAACTCCAATTTCTTTTATTTTTTTATTTCTAATCATTTAATTATTTATCAAATTCTACAATTTCTCTTATTTTCCTACAACTGCCTTATTTTTAATTATTCCACTTAAATTAATTAAAATAATCTAACTAATTCCTATCATTCACCTAACTCTGTCCAAAACCTCCAAAACAGAAATATTTCTAATTATCAAAATAAAAGCATATAAATCACTTAATAATTTAAATAAAATGCATCTAAATTCAAATAAATAAATTAATTGAATTCAGGGTGTTACATCCATCACGTAGGTCGTTAAACCATAATAGAGCTAGTCTGATAAAGGTTAGAGCAAACAACTTGCACTTAGAGGCATCATCAGTATTGTTACAACTCAATTGTTCGTCTACAAGTTGCACATGTTCATCATGATCTCCCTTTGTGTCATAATCGATTAGTTTGGGCGGCTTTTTCATAGACTTTAGGATCTTACTTTCCAAGATTTGTATCAATTGCGGGTGCTTTGGCTGCACCTTATTTAGGTGAATTTCTCCATAAACTAGGGTGGGAGCATGACTGCCCTGGTCTCCTATAAGGCCAAGAGGAAGAGTCTAATGTTTTTATTTTACTTTTGCGTCGATCCTTTCATCGGGGAGCCTCGTCTTTTTTTGTCTTGGTTGGCTCCATGATGGAACTACGGCCCTTTCTTGAAGCAACTTCTTAATTTGCATTTTTGTGGGAAGGAGCATTGTAGAGGCTATATTTAAGGCATTAAAGCCTTTCTTCGATAACATGTGATTTTTGTTGTCGAAAAATGTTAAACACATTGTTCAGTAGCTTATATGCGCCTTATATGTCGAGGTTTGATTGTAGTGTGTGAATGTTAGGTAAAACTGCATGTTATGTAGATGAAAGTGGAACATGAGTTTCTATTTGATTGACCTGAATTAATCTAACCACTTGTAAAGTGCAAACTATATTTAGATGTATAAAAACTAACGCTCTAGGATCTGCAACATTTTATGGCGGAGAAAAAGGTGGTTGATTACTTGTTTTTAAGGGAGCAACACTAACTTCTCGTACAACAACGAATTTGGTAGCCTTATATCCAACCATCTATATTGAAGATGAAAATTGATTATGTGAAAGTCTCAAATAAATGTGACTGAAATTGTGCTAAGTTAAATCAAAATAGGATAGATATTCACGTTTGATTATGAGTACTTACTCCGATGATTGGAAAGAGTTATGAGCTACAAAAGTTGAATAAAGAATGCGAGTTTGTGGAAATCATTGGAATCAATAGTTGATTCCCATAGACGGTGCAACTTTTCCGTTTTAGAACAAGAAATGAGAAGTTGAATGACGGTGATAGTGGATCGCAACCTCCGATGCGATGAAGTGGGGGACCTGGAAGGTTAGCACTCCAACGCCTAAATCAGTATATGAAAAACAAGAGTGAAATGAAATTGTATTTGAAACTTCTTAACTCGATTTGCCGCATACTATGTAGATATATATATATATATATATATATATATATATATATATATATATATATATATATATATATATATATATATATATATAGAGAGAGAGAGAGAGAGAGAGAGAGAGAGAGAGAGAGAGAGAGAGAGAGATAAAGATATAGAGATAGATAGAGAGAGAGAGAGAGGAAAATAATGAACTAGGTATTTTCTCGTCATTCTTTACAGATGATTGTTATATTTTCTTTATGATTGAGATATATTGGGATCGTGAAAGTAACTATCTCCATTTATTAGAATGACTTTTGATGAAGTTGAACCTTTATCAGATTGCAGGCCGAGTCGGTATGGTCGATTTAGGTCATCCGAAGTCTTTATAGTTGGCCCAGAACAATAGCCATTATTCTTTGTATCTCACGTCAAGTTGTTTGTTGTGCTTGAAGCTATCAAAAAATTCACTACAGTTGTTAGAGTTTCATCACAAAAAGAATGAAGGATTTGTGTTTGTTGAAGTGGATAAACCAGCAAAAGGTTTTAGGTTTTACATTAATTGTATATCATTTAAACTCAAGTCAAGAGCCAACAGATATGCATTGAAGATAAAGTCTTGTTCAAAGCTCATATTGTTAGCCCTTGCAAGTATTATGGTTGATATCTCAAGAATTGGTGTCGATAGACCAAGTGAGAAATATTCTAAGTCCAAGTACTATGGAGATGAAAATGGTGAATATGCAAGTGAAATTTTGAGAGGCTAAGACTTATATGACAATGACAATGAAAGGTTTCCTAAATATAAAAAATTTAGAGGAGATTTGTTGAACAAAAACTACGAGTTTAAACTAGGTATATAATTTAACTCATTAGTCAGATTTAATTATGCTATTAAAGATTTGTATGTTTTGAATGGTTGAGAAAAATAAATCATCGCCATGTGTGAGTGGATTATGAATTACTTGATGAATATATTAGTTAATAATTTAACCACGTTTGATAAATGGAAACATTATGGCAGGCATATGCCTATGCCTATGAAAACGTTATCTAAAAAGGTTTTAATGAGTGGTCAGTGGATTCATACATGTATTATTGGTTTGATATGGCAAGTTAACCATTCGTATAATGGTCATTGATTCATTGTTAATATTGAAGAAACACACACACACACACACACACACACACACACACACACACACATATATATATATATATATATATATATATATATATATTCCATGTAGACATGTTGTAGTTGTCATGAGTTGTGAAAAACTAGATAAAATAATATTTGTTGATGGTTATTACACACGGGTTTCATATATGTTATGTTATAGTTCTAATGTAAGTCTTATTTATGAGATGAACATGTGGCCTAGTGGTGATGCATAGGATATGTTTCCACAAACATTTGAGAAAGGTTCAAGTATGAATAAAAAACTAAGGTTTAAAGAACATGATGAAGTTGGTTCTTGGATGAGGAGACCCGTTATTGGTTATAGGTGCATCAAGTGTGATAAATTTAGACATAACTCAAATAAATGTCAAATAAAAAAACAAGAGCATTATGCTTCAATGAGGAAGATAATATATAAGTGTTTCAATGCTTATTTTGATTGTAACTCATTTATGTATGTGTATCATTAATTTAATCTCTTTTTTGTTTTAGATTAAAAAAATCCAATAACAAAAGCTAGGAATGCTGATGAAGTTACAAAGATTGATGATGATACAAATGTTGAGAAGGTTTCAAATATTGTGAATATACATTGAGAATGTTCAAGGTACAAATATTGAGGATGTTCGAATTACAAATGCTTGGAACGACCCTAAAATGGTGCACCTATTGAAGAGCTCATGAGTACTTTTAAAGAATAACATTCTCTAATTGTTTATCAAACATTTGATGTTGAGCTCAAGAATGTCAAAAAAACTATAAAGAAATAGAAAATAGTTGGTCAGAAACCTTATACAAAAAATAAACTAAAACACCATAAGTGACTAGTGAGGAATTTATGACTGTATAAAGATGAAAGAACATTGTAAGACATATTATATTTTGGTTTCAATATAGTGCATATTATACACATTCAATTCTAATAGAAGGGTTGAATTAAGTACCAATTAGTGGACATTATGCACATTCAATTTTCCAACACAAAGAATTTTATAAGTGCATTGCAATATTACTTACGGTATAAGTGTTGAATCAATTTCAAATTGTGTGCAACATGTGGTTTTTTTGGCATTGACAATTACAATACACATTCAATTTTATCAATTATAGTGCAATATACTGATAAACAAATACATAAGACAAAATGATACGTTTTACATTCCTTGAACACTCATTTTATTTACATTCAAAGAACACCACTGCATTTGATAACATTACATTCTTCAAAACATAATTATATAAACTTATACACAATTGCAAAAAAAATGAAATAAGAAAAAGGATGAGTAAATTCATCCACTTCAAGTCACTTCCAAGCTTCTTCTTCATTTTCTAAATCTTAATACTTTTTTTTTTCAAATTTTGTCAAGTTCAACTCTAAATGATGTTCCTTCATCCAACATCAACTTTTGTTGAAATTGATGTTCCTTCATTTTATTTTTCATAAACCAATTCATTATCCTGTTGAAACATTTCACAATACTCATTCTTATGCAAAAAACCAAAATCAATTAAAGGGATATAAACTGAGAACAAAGTTCAAGGTAAGTATGAACATGAAAAATCAAGTATCAAACTAACCATCAAAAACTTGTACTTCCAATATTTTCTTCTTAGATTTGTGCTGGATTTTGACACTAGCATATTTATCCCTAACACATATCCACACTTTAGAAAACAATTTTTCTACTTAAATGACCAACACTTGAGTTTAAGGTTTCAACCTTTTTCTACTTCGAATCAGGGAAGAACTAAGATTAATGAGATGAAGAAGACGATTCAAACTCAATTAGTTAATGCAAAAACAAAAATGTTGAAGTCTTATTGGTTGATTGCAACAATAGTGAAACATAATAAATTTGATTTTTGGAGAGTACCAAGCGCCACATATTTAATTAAGAGACAATTGCAAATATAAAATATTTTATTTTAATTCACTTAGTTAAAATGTTATGTTTACAATAGTTATATATATATATATATATATATATATATATATATATATATATATATATATATATATATATATATATATAAGAAAATCTAAGGCTTTGGAAATTTCCTTATTGCCCTTCTCTATCCAACTGCCACCTCATCATTTTATGGATATTTTGTGTCTAACTTTTACTTTTTCCAACCAAACAACCATTTCCAACCATATGGTTTGACTTCATTTCTATTTTTGCTCCACTTTTGTAACAATGATGGATATAGTTATCACTTTTACTTGAAAACAAACTTTACAATTTTGAAGTATGTACTTTTTCCTTTTCCCGAAGCTATCATATCTATCTCAAATCTGATTCTTTTCTCTCTCTCTCTCTCTCTCTCTCTCTCTCTCTCTCTCTCACTCCACTTCTCTACCAACTCTTCCTTTCTCTCTCCGTCTGTACTTCTCTACCAACTCTTCCTTCCTCTCTCCGTATGTACTTCTTTACTCATTCTTCTTTTCACTCTACGGCTCCATGAATCGCAGTGCTTCAAGGTGTTGTTTTTGAATGTCATACAAACATGCTTCGTTGAAGGTGTTGTTGTGAAGACGTTATTTTGATTTCGTATTTCAACATGAGTCTTAGATCTGTTAAGTTTGGCAAAAATGCAGTTAAATGTTTCGCTTAAATTTGGTTGAGTTAAAAATTGGTGCTTTATTGAGTCGATTATGGTTTATCTGAAAGTAATTTGTACATTTTCTTTTGTTTCAACTACTAACACTGATGTAATTTGGTTATGCATATGTGGAGGTTTTGGTAGCAAGCGCTTGAGACGGCGGATCTGAAGTGTAAATCGGCGGTGACGTTGTGGTTCTGCTTGTGACTCACCGTGACTGAGCGTTGATGATGGAGGACAACTTTATTGCAGATCGGTGAACTTTTGTGGCCGGAAAAGGAATATGGAAAAAGAATGGTGTGCAGCTCGGTTTGCGGTGGTGCGACGGGTGGACTGAGTGACATTCAGCGGTTTCCGACACAGGTAAACTCTATTTTTCTCATTTTCTTGCCCTTTTGTTATGTCTACAAAATTTTTGTAAATCAGTTATGGCCATTTCAAGTTTTTGATCTATGACTCAACTTTGATCTGTTTCAGTGAAGACCTTCGAATGATGAAAAAGCAACCTATGCAGCAGTATGTGCCTTTCATTACTTTTTCTAACTATTGCATGGTTTCAAAACTATATTAAGAGTCATTTAATATCCAGGTTTTTTCCTTCAAACTTAAGTTGCTTGATTTTCTGAATTTCGTGCAGGTCCTAAAGGGTCGCATTTCTTTGGGGAATGCTAGATTTCTTAGAAAACCAAATGGTATTATACAATTTGACTATTTCGTGTCAGGTTCATTGCACATAATTTGAGCTTACACCCAGTTTCAAACACGAGAATTTAGCTAATTTTCCCCTCTTTTTATGATCCTTGTAGGTCACCAACTTGATATTCTTTGTCGAATTTCTGTCTGGAGGGATGGCCTTGATTTTCAACATGGAACTGGTCATGGAACTGATATTCTTTGTCGAACTTGATATTCTTTTTATGATCCTTGTAGGTCACCAATGTGAATGTCTTATGTGTAAATAATTTATTTGGAAAGTGAAATAATATACTTATAATATCTAATATTGCCTTATGTGTTACTATTTTTCATTAATTCTGTTCTCCATTCAGCTGCTGCTATGTTCTTCCTGTTGGTTTTGGAGATACAAGGTGAAAAAATCCCCTTGTTCTTGGGAAGATGCTTCTTATCTCACATAAAGTTCCCTTGGTCTTCCTGATGACAGATGGAGAAGTATATGTGATTGAAATTTCTCCATGATTGCAATTTTCTGTTGGTTTTCGAAATCAATGGACCATAGTTCCAAAGACCACACTTCTCAACTCGGAAAAGATGATGATAAAGAAAAACTCTCCGAAGAGATTACTGCACTGTAACAAACTTACTAACCTTTCTTTTCTACTTAACTTGAACCAATTCATTCATATGCATTAAGTTCCCTTCATTTTTAATTTTACTGGATTCTTATGCTATTTCATTACTTTTTGTTAGATGTGCGATTTTCCAAGATAATTGCGAAATTATTCCTGGATCGCCTTCTCAAATCGTTATTAAACTCAGGTTTGTAGCTCTTTATAATCATGGTTGATCAATTCATTAGTTATTTAATTGTGATATGGTTGTAGTTATAATGATTATTATTGTTGTTGTTATCATTATCGTTTGAGTTTGATTGCATAGGCCTTACTCAAATGGCATGGCTTATGAGGATGTGGATGTTTATGCTGTTCTTGTTGTTAGGTATGTTACGAGGATATTGATTTTTAAGAAAATGGAAATGGTTGAATGTAGTACTATCACACACGGACACCGGAAACGACACCGGCACATTGATGGTTATGTGGCTCTGCTTGTGTATGGTTTATGAACGCTTCTATGAATTTGGTTGAATTTCTGGTTGTGTAGACATAGGCTGATGGTTTTGGTTTGATGAATTTGGCCATACAAGATATGTTTTGAATTTTGGTTGTGTAGATTGATTTTTTTCGCCCCCATTTGCTCTGTTAAAACTGTCCCTTTATAGGCCAATGATGGAAAAACCCAAAGAATTGATGTTGGTGGTGTCCTTTGACATTGCCCACAATTCTATTTGAAAGATGATGAAAGATAATTTCTGATTTGAAAAATTATGAGGCCTAAAGTTATTACAATTTGAAGTGAGTTTAATGTTGGTGATAGTTTAGGAAACAAATGATGTTGTCTGAACAGTGTCTTTGTTGTTTTGGAAACATGATGAGTGAACTTAATTGGGTTTGGAAATTGAAACATTCTGATTCTGTTTTGCTCTTGTGGCTTATTGCTTGGTATGGACTAGGACAAACTCATGTGATGATGGATATGCCTTTCTATGCGCTTCATTACTTGAAAAAAATTGTTTTCTTGCAGCCAACTGATTCTGGGTTGTGGATTTCTATAGTGGTACACTTGGGACACCTCTTTTTATTCTTAAACCTGTATTGATGGCTGAACTTTTAATTTTGAGTTAACATCTGATACTGCAGAACTAGCGGGAATCTTGTAACGGAGGAGTGCTTGTGCTTTAAGGTGTCGTTAACGTCCGTAAGGTAGGTTGCCTCCGTCGTCGTTATTACACTCCGACTATTAGAGGTTCTTCATGCTTTGTACTTTGTTTATCTGGCTTTTGGGAATTATTC
This sequence comes from Lathyrus tuberosus, assembly GCA_022829125.1. NCBI lineage: Eukaryota > Viridiplantae > Streptophyta > Magnoliopsida > Fabales > Fabaceae > Lathyrus > Lathyrus tuberosus. The sequence continues at coordinate 666,094 of JALAZF010000761.1, forward strand.
CATTTGACATAGGTCCAATCACGGTTTCTTCCTCAACAGGTTGATAGTTTAGAACAACATTATTTTGGATTATGATTGATATATGAATCTGGACTAGCAATCAGAAACTCAATGTGTACTACTGCTCCCTTGCTGAAGCTCTCATAAATTCCTGAAGGAATGGCCAAAACATCCCAGTACATACCGCCAATTCCGTCAAGTCGGAAGCAAGTATGTTGCCATGAATGCTGTCTTGATTGATTTCCACCTTTATGCTAAATTTCTTTGTACTGTATTGCCAAGGTTTTTGTCATTTGAGTCAGTGCTTGACATAAAAATTTTCTTTCAGGAACATGCTTCAAAATCTGCTAACTTGCCTTATTCAAAAGATAACTTTTTGATCATCTTACAATTAAAATTATGAATATTACTCAAGACACTTTTAATATTAAGAGTCAAAGCTACATATCCATTAAGTGTGACTACATATTCACATAAAAGGTTATCGAAACTGACTCTTCGTACATTTAAATGGTATATTGACCGTATCTATTGTTTATTTGCTTTTGAGGATTCTGTGTCCGATATTTACTTATTGCAAAGGTTTTCGTCACAAGGTCGCTTTTGGTTGTATTGTAATTGCAAATGGCAGGGATGATGATGATATTTTCGGGTTCCAAAATATGCTGAGTTTTTCAACAGACACATTTGATGATTTATATAATTTTATGTTAAGCCATCTTATTGTAATTTGTAGGATCTTGGTAAGGGAGAAGTTCTTCGACTGGTGTACTAATTTGAGGTATATTCTCTTTAGCTTGATCTTGCATATCTTTGTACACATTACCTACAATATCTACAAATATTTTCAACTTATTGATTTGGATCTCTAATTCATTGTTTTTCCTTTTGGGTATGCACCTGTAATATCTATAAATTTTTTCAATGTATTAATTAGAATGTTCGTCCCGGTTTGGCCCTTGGAGCAAGGTTTCGGATGTGAGTGTAAGTCATAGGGAGGCCATATATGGAATTCGTTTTATTTTCTATATAAAGGTCCTATTAGTTTTGTAATTTGCCGAGTTTGTTTTGATTGAGAATAATAATAATAATTATTGGCTATATAGAGGTCTTTTGTGGAATGCATTTTACGTTGTTCATGCCGTTCACAAAAGTGTCTGAGTTATAATTTTGCAATGTACTGGATTGGGCATCCTTTATGCTTATGTTTTAATGCATTCTATTATTTTTGTTGTTTAAAAACAAATTTGCCTTAAAAACACAATAAATTTGTATTTTTAGATTGAATAGGTTATACCTTATTTATTTACGAGTGTTTAGTGGCATAAATGCAAAATGTATTTTAGGATATAATATTTTCATTCATCAATAATTTCAAATTTTTCAAAAGTTTTAATAATACAAATTCTATTCAGGATAATTTTATGTCCTCTCCCTTTCTCTATCCTTTTCCTTACCTATTTTTATTAATTAGATTTTTATTCATTAAATTTCTAAATTGATACGGAATGATGCATCCAATTTGTTTCCTTTTATACTTAAAAGGAGTAAGTATTGTTTAAATTATAGTAATTTATTTCTTTTTAATGTTGAACTATAATTTGAGAAACAGTGCAATATATATATATATATATATATATATATATATATATATATATATATATATATATATATATATATATATATATATATATATATATATATATATATATATTAGCTTTCACTGTTTTACCTAAATAAATAATGTGCATATAAACATGTTAGTTATAGTGTTTTATTTGTAAAATAATGTTTTATTTGTAAAAAAACTAAAACGATAATTTATCTAATGAATAAATGTTAGTTATAGTGTCACATTATTAACATTTCTTTCATTAATTTAAAATAATTGATAATAATTGATATTTTATTTTATTTTTACTATAAATTACTATATTATTAAAAATAATTTATATAAAATTATAATTTACTTTATAATAAATTAAATTCGATTATAATAAAATTAAATTAAATTAAATTCTCTCTCTCTCTCTCTATCTCTCTCTCTCTCTATATATATATATATAGAACGTATCATATGAGAATGTCATTTTTATATGAGAACATGAGAATGAATCTGTACCATTAGATTTTAAAATAAATGGTGGAGATTATGTGTATAAAATTAAATTAAATTCAATTAATACAATTGGCATGTAATTCAATTATAATATTTTTATAATTACTTCATATTAATACATTAATCTTTTTTTTAAATAATGTATACACAAAAATATAAATATGCTTTATTATGAATAAATGTCAGTTAATGTGTTATATTATTAAAATTTTTGTCATTAATTTTAAAAAAAATCCATTTTTATTTTTTCTATTTCATTTTACTTTGTCTAATTTTCTATACTTGAATAAAATCATGAAAGCATCTGAACATTAAATGTAATTTATAATGTTAAATATGAAATTTATGATTATTTTATATAACTTATAACTTATACTATAGAATTATTATTTTAATAATAAATACAATTATTTACTTTGATTTTCTATAATATTTAATAAATTACATTTGCGCGTCCAACACCATATCCCACCCAAAAATATACGTGCGTAGGCACAGGTTTGTTACTAGAAATTATTTAAACCGCCTCATACCAGCCTTAACAATGATTGATTTAATTAACTTATATATTTATGTTTGATTACTTTTTTAATTTTTCCTTCTTTATATAGGTAGATTTAAATATTTTCTATTTTATTTAAATTTCAAAACCAACTGTTGACAATTCCGCGGTCCAGACCCATACCCGTGCGGACGCACGGTCCAAATTTGATATTTTCTATTTTATTACATTTTGAAAACAAAAGCGTACGTACCACACCAGTACCAGTTCGAACGCACGGGTAACACACCAGTGCCGTGTGAACGCACGGGTACCACACAAGTATCGTGCGAAGGACCGAGTCACACCTGTACCGTATGAGCGCACGGGTAACCAGACCTAAATAACTGTGAACGTACGGGTAACACACCGGTACCGTGTGAACGCACGGATAATATACCAATACCGTGTGAATGCACGAGTATCCAGACCAAATGCACGGGTAACACATCAGTACCGTGTGGTAATGCACGGGTTCCCAGGACAAACTTTTTGTGAACGCACGGGTAGTACACAAGTACCGTGTAAACGCATTGATATCTAATATTGTTTTTTTGAAATTATTTTTAATTTAACATACAATTTTTTTAAAGATAATATATGAATAATTGAAATATATATTATTCATGTCTTTCTTTTAAAAACTGGAAATTTGATACATTTTTTTTTATTTTCACAATATGTCTTTCATTTAAATATTTATCTTTGATTCACTTATATTTTTATCTTTTACTACTTTATGTTATTTTTTTAAAAATTAAATTTAAATATTTTCTATTTATTATTTGAATTTCATAATCTAACTGGTGACAATTTTGCAGTCCACTACTCGTTTTTACAATTTATAGTAAATATTTTATTTTCTTCTGTGCTTTTTTATTTTTCTTAATGGCTTCATATACCTAACATCTTTTATCTTCATAATTTGAATTTTTGTTTGTCTAACCTTTTGTGACTTATCAATATTTGATATTACATTTTTTTATTAACACAATCCTTTAAAAATTGTTAATTTAAAATTTTCTCTGTCAAAATATATTTGTCCAAATTCAAAGGTCCGCAGTGGAACCCGTGCATCCGCACGGGTATCCCACTAGTATATATATATATATATATATATATATATATATATATATATATATATATATATATATATATATATATATATATATATATATATATATATATATATATATATATATATATAGGGTTCATATCCTATGAGAATGCAATTTTTATGTAAGAATATGAGAATGAATCTGAATCATTAGATTTTAAAATAAATAGTGGAGATTATGTGTGGTTTTTATTTTTCTCTCTCATCAATTATTAAAATAAATGATGGAGGAGAGAGAAAAAAAACTGACACATAATCTGCACCATTTATTTTAAAATCCACTGGTTCAGATTCATTCTCATATTCTCACATAAAAATGTCATTCTCATATGATACGTTCCCTATATATATATATATATATATATATATATATATATATATATATATATATATATATATATATATATATATATATATATATATATATATATATATATAAGTTAGAGAAAAGTACGAATAATTCATTATTAAGAATTATATCTTAATTTCTATGATATGGTGATCCTTATTTATAGCAATCACATATCTATACGTTTATAGCATATCATTCTACATTATTATAATAATTATTGTAATTGCCATTAGCATGATTCTAGGATCGAGATTTCATATCACTGTATGTATTTAAGCATACCTGATCCATGTAATGCAGCAGAACAATAAATAAGATTTTATTTCTTGGTATCAGTGCACTTAAGCCTAAAGGCTTTCGATCCATCCAAACCAATCATGTCATCTGTTGCAAACTCAAACCAGAAAAATGATCTTCCTCAAATAGTTTTTGTCAAGTTGGACAAAGATAACTATCCACTATGGAAATCATTGGTCTTACTACTGATTAGAGGCTGCAAACTCGATGGCTACATGCTAGGTGCATACACCTGATTAAGAATCATTTACCTGAAATCAAAATTTCATAACACCCTCAAAAAAGAGATGAAGAATGAGCAATATCTTGCTAAGATGAAGAATCTTGCTTACAAATTAAAGCTGGCATGATCACCCATTTCCAGTTCTGACCTGATGATTCAGACATTGAATGGATTGGATTATGAATACATTCTAGTGATAGTCAAATTGTCTGACCAGATCAACTTAAGTTGGGTTGACTTGCAAGCTCAATTACTGGGCTTTGAAAGTAGATTGGATCAACTCAGCAGCTTCAGCAGTATCAACTTGAATGCATCTGCAAATTTTGCTAGTAAAAATGAGTTAGGAGATAACAAATTTGGATCACGAGGCAATTGGATAGGATCTAGTTCCAGAGGCATGAGAGGTGGCAGAGGAAGAGGAAGGATGTCAAAACCAACGTGTCAGGTATGTGGTAGAATCGGTCATACTCCAGTACAATGTTATTATCGTTTTGATAAGTCTTATACAGGAAAAAATCACTATGCTGAGGGTGAGAAATAAGGAACACACAATGCTTTCATAGCCTCACCATATCATTGTCAGAACTGTGCCTGGTATTTTGATGGTAGAGCTAGCAACCACGTAACACACTAAACTGACAAAATCCAAGACCTCACTGAAAGCAATGGTAAGAATTCCTTGTTAGTTGGTAATTGTGATAAATTGAAAATAATTGCTTCAGGTTCAACCAAATTAAGTAACCTCAACCTACATGATGTGTTGTATGTGCCATAAATCACCAATATTATATTGAGTATATATAAGTTAACTTCTGACAATAATATACTTGTTGAATTTGATGCAAATTACTGTTTTGTGTAGGACAAGCTAACAGGGAAGACACTTTTAAAGGGGAAACTTGAAAATGGCCTATACCAACTTTCTGATGTCAGCCCTTAAATCAATAAAGACTTGTGTATCTACATGTCTATTAAGGAAAACTGGCATAGAAAGCTTAGACATCCCAATAATAAAGTTCTGGAAAAGGTGTTGAAGGACTGCAATGTGAAGATATCATCTAGTGACAATTTCACATTCTGTGAAGCTTGTCAATTTGGAAAATCACATTTGTTACCTTTCAATTCTTCTTCCTCTCATGCTAAGGGAATTTTAGATTTAATTCATACTGATGTATGGGGTCCTGCTCCAATTCTGTCCTTATCTAGTTTAAATATTATGTTCACTTTATTGATGATTTTAGTAGATTAATGTGGATGTTTCCTTTAAAACAAAAATAAAAAACAGTTTATGCCTTCAGCCAATTCAAAGCTATGGTTAAAAATCAATTTAACAAGAAAATAAAAATCATTCAATGTGATAGAGGTGGTGAATATAAACTGATTCAAAAAATTGCCACGGAATTAGGAATACTATGTCGAATGTCTTATCCCTACACCTCTCAACAAAATGGTCGGGATGCAAGAAAGCATAGACATATTGTTGAACTATGACTAACACTTCTAGCACAAGCCAAAATGCCCTTACATTATTGGCGGTAAGCCTTCTCCATTATTGTCTACCTAGTCAATAGATTGCCATAATTGATAAATCCCAATAACAGACTAGTTGACAATGACACATGTGAAGGTCAACCAGATCTCAGCGAGTCCTTTAACAATGCAGATAATAACACATCAAGAGAAAATGAAGCAGATGATTCAACCTCAGCAGAACCAGTGGAAAGCAGAAATCAAATTGCACCTGAGATTAACCAGCAAACTCATCAAGACAACACAACATCCATTAGATCGGCACTAGAAGCAAACATGAGAATTACAAGCCTAAGCAACCATACATAGGACTGACAGAGGCACACAGAGATGACAAAGAACCAAACAATATCAAAAAGGCACTAATCAAACCAAAATGGAAAGAAGTTATGGATGCAGAATTCAATGCCCTAATGTCTAATGAGACTTGGACATTAGTGCCATTTTAGGGTTAAGAAAACATCATAGACTCAAAATGGATCTTCAAGTCTGAGTACAAAGCAGATGGCTTAATCAAAAGGAGGAAAGCAAGACTGGTTGCAAAGGGGTTTCAACAAACAGCAGGCCTGGACTTTGATGAAACATTCAACCCTATGGTGAAATCCATCTCAGTAAGAATCATCTTGGCTATTGTTGTACATCTCAATTGGGAAGTTAGGCAATTGGACATAAATAATGCATTCTTAAATGGAAGTCTCAAGGAAACTGTGTTTATGTATCAACCTGAGGGATACATAAACTCGACCAAACCTAATCACATGTGTAAATTGTCCAAAGCCACCTATGGATTAAAGCAGGCTCTAAGAGCATGGTTTGACAGCCTCATAAACACTTTACTAAAATGGGGATTTCAAAACACTAAAATTGACTCATCCCTTTTTACTCTTAAAGGTACAAACCATATCACATTTCTCTGTATTTATGTTGATGACATAATAGTAACAGGTAGCAACAACAAGTTCTTAAAGACACTTATCAATCAACTTAATGTTGCCTTCTCACTAAAAGATCTTGGACATATACATTATTTCTTGGGTATTAAAGTTCACAAAAATGATAGTGGAATGTATCTAAAACAAACAAAGCACATAAGGGATGTACTTAAGAAGTTCAACATGGAGAAAGCATTAGCTTGTCTAACACCAATGGTAGCTGGTAGAGAACTCACTTCTGAGGGGGGGGGGGAGGTCATTGTCTAATCATACCTTGTACAGACAAGCAATAGGTGCATTGCAATACCTGAATAACACAAAGTCTGGCATTGTATTTGCTGTCTCCAAGGCACAATAGATCTATGTTTGCACATAAAACCATCTAATGATCTTGACATAATAGGGTTTTCTGATGTAGATTGGGCAACAAGTGAAGAATCAAGCTTCTTAAATGTGCTTTGATGAAGACAACAATATTATGCAAGCTATTGATAATGTAAAAAAGGAATGGCTCAAGACAAGCATCATGTTTCAAGTTTCAAGTATATCGAATTATCTTGAAGTTCTTTAAAAATTGATCATAAATTAAGGTATATGAACACAACTTATATTTGCATATTCAAGTGTTCAAAATATCAATCTCATGTGTCATATTTCATTAAATCATGGGCTTGAGAAAACCATTGCATTCCACACATTTTTCTAAAGCATTTTTCAATTTTTAACACTGGTTAACCGATTAACCGTTTGATAGTTCAAAACTGTTAATTGATTAACCATTAAAAAGTTTGAATATTTTGCACGTTGGAAGTGGTTAACCGATTAACCATTAGCCTTTGCAAAAATGTTAATCGATTAACCCTGAAATAGTATGTAAAAATACTTTGTTTTTTCAGCAGAATGGTTTTCAAACTTGGTTTTTTGAAGCATGGTATCATTTCAATAATTGCACTCATTTGAATAGGTGTCTTATGCCTATATAAATTCATTTAATTTCAGATTTTACTCACCTCCTCTTGCAAATTTCATACATTCAAAAATCTCTCTTCATCTTTAAATATTTTCTCTCAGTGTTCAAAACCAAAATTTTAAAGTGAAACTTTCTGCACTCAACCTTCATAGAAAAAGCATTATAAGTTTCATTTCATATAAGCATTGAACACTTGAGTATCTTTGATAATTTGCTTGTTCAAAGGAGAAGATCAATCTTAGATTGATAGTGTACTCTTCATATCAAATACTTGTAAAATTCAGATTTATTGTATCACATCTTATTTTTCTAGGATTTTTGGATATAAGATTGCGAAGCTGTATTCCTTGTTGTCCTAGTTTTGGAAACAAGAGGTCCATTGTGAGAGGATTGTTCTCAATTGGACTTAGTGATAAAAATCCAAGAGGTTGTTCTTGTAACACCCTAATTTAAATTATTTAATCGTCGTGTTTTATTTTCAATTGTTTGGCCTTGTTTGGGGGGGGGGGGGGTGTCTGAGTATGAGGGGTAATGTTAATAGTGATAAGGTGGGGGTGTATCCATTAATAGTAATATGGAACTTATTTTATTAGTAATATTATTATTATTATTATACTTATTATTATTATTATTAATACTGAAATTCTGGTATCAGATATGTGATGTTAAGTGAGATGTCACAACATCAATATCTATTATATGAACAAGACAATAACAGTAACAGTACTTAAAAACAATAAACCACACAGAGAATTGTTCACTCAGTTCGGTCTAACAACCTACGTTTGGGGGCTACCAAGCCAGGGAGGAAAATCACTATTAGAAGTATCAATTCATAGACTCCACAATCAACACACAAGTTGATAATCTACTCACTTAATCACTACCCAATGATACTTCTACCTAAGACACTCTTAGATATGAGACACCTCTCACTCCCCCTCAATCACACCAGTGATAACAACTAACAATAAAGAGAATAGAAGACACACTTCAAGGACAATACTTTTATCTTGCTTAAAAGCTTCAATCAAGAACAAACACTCGTGCTTAAAAGCTTAGAGTGGACAAATTACAACTCAATTAAACAGTCAAATTCAAACATCAAAGAGATGAGTGAATGGCTCACAAATAACACAAGACGCACAAAGACTCAAACCCTAACACAAGTAATGCGGCTCTTCAATTAAACTTCTCTAGCCGACAAGTAGGTTTGATACGTCTTAATATAGCAACTCTCTCATGGGCTTGGGCAGCATTAATTCCCAGATTTGAATCTCACTCTAAAACATAATAAAACTTCAAATCTTTTAGCCTTAAAAATAGAACAGAAAATACATCATAAAGAATATAAAACGATTGCATCAGATAAAATCTCCTCCAAGAATCTCGCCTGCAATCCCTCAGACAATCCTCAAGATACAGCAAATAAAGCGCAGCCCTAACATAACAGACTGAACCTGATGTTCTGTCAAAAGATGTTAAGACATCATGTTTGACATCAGAACACAGACCTGCAACACTAAGTAACAAAACCACAAGCACAAGTTAAGACATCAGACATAACATCTTGAACCAACACATTGTTTTACCAAAATTGCAACCAATAATAGAACTAACAAATACTATTATTATTTTAATTAAAATCTGATTTAATTAATTTGATAATGGGCTAATGGATGAATTGAGGGGCAGTTTAGTAATTAAGCTGAGATTAGTGAGGGTTAGTGGGAGAGTTAGCCATAATCAGATTTTGGGAAAAGAAAGAGTTAGAGAAGGAAGAACAAGGAAGAGCTAGGGCACCCATCTTCATCAATTTCACAGGAATTTGATCAAGAAATTCAAGGTAAGGGGGGAGAATGGGTTTAATATTGGTAATGTAATCATGAGAGGGTAGTGGGGAGTCCTTAAACCCGTAGGAATTCGTATGAATTTATGCTGCATTATGATTATGTGATGCATATGTGAATCTATGATGAAAATTGTGTGAATTAAATCATTCCGATTATGTAGCAGAATTCAGACTGGTGTGGGGAAATTGCATTTGCGTAATAAATCTGGCCATGCGCGTATCAGGTAGGGCAATACGCGTATGGCTTTGGTCAATACGCGTATGGGAGGGCCAAAAAGAGGCTTGGCACGGACCTCTGCCCATACGCGTAACGGTACGCGTATGGAAGCTTGGCATTAGGCGTAAGAGGGGGCGTTACGCGTAACGAGATCTGAAGTGGAATTTTGATGGAAAAACAGGTCTCTGCCCATACGCGTATCAAGTAGGGCAATACGCGTATGGATGGGCGAGCGAGATGGCCAATACGCGTATGGCCCAGGGCAATACGCGTATGGCCAGTGAGAGTGCAGAATTTTGCCGTTTCGTGATTTCTTTCCCGTTTTCGCGTCCGAAGTTGCTTCTTTTGGTTTGAGAGGTTGGGGATAGATGTCAGACCTTGAAAAATGTAGGATTGGTGATAAAAATAATTAATTTAATAATTTTGGTGAATTAATTAGTAATCAGCTAATTAGCGTCGTGTGAGGTGTTTCCTGTGGTGTTTTGTATTGATTGTGATTAGGAGGATCGTGGAAATGTATGAGTGTGATTATACATGAATTATATGCATATTGATGTCATGCATTCATGGTGTGTCGGTGGTGATGGATCATTGCTCAGGAGGAGTGTATGTGATTCATCCGAACTCCAATGTGGAGAGTGGTGGGATAAATCATTGCCAAGTAGAGGTGTATGTGATTTATCCGGGTTCGATTGAATGAACCATGGTGATTATTGGTACCACATGCATTGTGTCTATTGTGGAGTCGCATTGCATTATCATTTTATGTTGATTGAATTTATGATTGAAAGTGACAAGTAGGTCGTGCTTATGTGATTGTATGATTGTGTGTGAGCAACTACTCTTATCATGTGTTATTTGCCGTTTATTATTAAATGTAGTTCTCACCCCTCTGTTGTTGTTGTGTGTGTATTTCTTCGGAAGTACAGATAATCCAGGTACTTGAGTTGCTTGGAGTGCGTGTTGCCTGTTCGAGTCGTAGGAGTCGCTCTGATACGTAACACGGGAATTTTGGGGATTTTATTAATTGTTATTCTTCATTGAATTTTGTTACGTATCTCTTTTGAATTTAATATTTTGAGGACCACGAGTTTATGTGGAGTTTTGGAGTATTTTGGCAAGTATGTCGTGAACTTATGAAATGATTATTCTGCTGTTTTACTTCATTTAGTACAAAGGAGTTTTATTGTTGATTTTATTTGGTGTAGCATCCTACTTGTAAAAGTTAAAAACTTTGATTTTATCCGTATTACTTTTATTTTTATAAAATGGGAAAGTGGGGTGTTACAATTGGTATCAGAGCAGGTCGGTCCGTCCGGCCAGGTGTAGTAGTTGAGTCTGTCCTTAGTATAGGGGTCGATTGTGTGTTCTGACCGTATGTTGATTGATGACCAGTATGGCAGGAAGGAATGATGCTGATCTTGCTGCTGCTATGCAAGCCATGACACAAGCTGTAGAGAACAATAATCAGGCTAGAGGTGCTCAGTTTCGTGACTTAGCACATTCCAATGCAATAAGCCGCCTACATATGAGGGAGGTATTTTGGATCCAGAGGCTGCACAGAAATGGCTGAAGGCTGTTGAGAAGATATTCAGGACCATGGAATGCAGTGACACTCAGAAAGTACGATGATAAAAAGAAAGTTCTTGGTGAAAAGAAAGCCATTAACACATTACAAAGTGCATTAAGTATGAATGAATCTTCTGCATTTCTCAATGTAAATCCGCAAAAGAAATTTGGGACACTTTGGTGGAAACTCATGATGGAACCGCTGAAGTTAAACGATCTAGGTTGAATACATTAAGTCAAGAATATGAAATGTTTTGAATACAGCCCGGAGAATCTACCGTTGCTTTACAGAAAAGATTCGTACATTTGACTAATCCCTTGATTGCACTTGGTAAAACATTTTCTAATGATGAATTAAATCTCAAAGTAATTAGATCCTTGTCTAGATAATGGCAACCAAAAGTTACGGCAATATCGGAAAAGAAAATTCTTTCTACCATGACTTCCGCATCATTATTTGGAAAACTCCAAGAACATGAATTAGTACTTGGGCGACTTGAAAAACATGAACATCAAGAAAACAAATCTAAGGGTATTGCATTGAAAGTAGATTTAAAAAATGATCCAGATGATGATTCACCGGAAGAAGATGAAACTTTTATGCTCCTACTAAAGAGACTTGGTAAATTTCTTGGTAAAAATGACAAGTCGTTTAATTATGCAAAAAGAAAGAAAAATTTTAAGAAAAATGAGGCTTCCACTTCAACACAAGATGTTACATGTTATGAATGTGGTAAGTAAGGTCATATAAAGCCCGATTGTCCAAAACTATCCAAGAAAGGTGGATTCAGAGGCAAGAAGGAAACAAAGAATAAAAAGGCATATATTGCATGGGACGACAATGTCATAAATTCATCATCCGACTCGGAAAGCGACAAAAGTGCGAATTTAGCTTTAATGGCCTCACACAACTCCGACGATGAAGATGATGGGGTTAGTAATGAATTTTCTCTTTATAATAATGATGCACAAGATGCCATAAATGAACTCTTAAATGAATGTAAAGTGTTGTATAAAACAATATTTTCACAAAAGAAACAAATTACATCTTTAGAAGAAAAAGTTGATATTATGGAAAAAGATGCAAAAGATGAGAAACAAAAGAGAATTGGTGCAGAAAAACAAGAGTTGGTATGTAAAAACTGTGAATCACTTTCTTTCCAAATTATTCAATTAAAAAGAGTCCTTGAAAGATATGAGAAAGGACAAATTTGGTTAGAAGGGGTCCTTAGTCAACAAAGATATTCAAATGATAAAAGTGGAATTGGGTTAGAAGAGGTCCTTAGTTAACAAAGATATTCAAATGATAAAAGTGGACTTGGTTATTCAAAGTTTTCCAAACCAAGTTCTAGCAAAACTATTTTTGTTAAGGCTAGTGACCAATCTTCCAAAGAGAATGTGAAAAAACCAAAGAATGTGCATCCTTATCCTAAAAGGAAAAGATTTGTGAAAAATAAATCTTATGTTTCTAGATATAAGAGCAATTTTGTTCCTACTTTTTTTATTGTGGTATTGTTGGCCATACACCTAATGCTTGCTATGTTAGAAACTTTAGTGTTGCAAGTGGGCATTATGTGTGTGTAAAGAAAGGTACTAATTATGAAGGACCCAAGGTAATTTGGGTACCTAACAAAAATTAATTTATTTTGTAGGTATGCTTGAAGACCACTTCAAACTTATGGTATCTAGATAGTGGTTGTTCGAAGCATATGACGGGAGACATTGACAAATTTTCAAGTCTAGTGCTTAAGGCCAATGGTTATGTTACTTATGGAGATAACAACAAAGGAAAGATTCTTGGCATAGGCAAAGTTGGAGCACCGCCTTTCACATCCATTGAAGATGTACTTTATGTTGAAGGACTAAAGCACAATCTTCTAAGTATAAGCCAACATTATGACAAAGGCTTCAAGATCAAGTTCACTAAGAATGAATGCTTGATAGAAGATGAAGTCACACTTGAGGTAAAACTCAGAGGTAAAAGAATTAATAATATATTTATGATTTCCCTTGATGACTTGTCTTTGAAGGTAAAATGTCTCATGGCGAACAACAATGATTCGTGGCTATGGTACAAAAGGATTGTTCACATTCATATGGAACATTTAAATAAACTAGTCAAGCATGATCTAGTCATTGGATTGCCAAAGATAAAGTTTGTCAAAGATAAGTTGTGTGATGTATGTCAAAAGGGGAAGCAAACCAAATCAACTTTCAAATCTAAGAATGTGATGTCCACTTCAAGGCCACTATAATTGTTGCATATGGACTTATTTGGTCCATCAAGAACAAGAAGCTTCAGAGGTAATGTATATGCTTTAGTTGTTATTGACGGTTTCTCTAGATATACTTGGACATTCTTTTTAGTGCAGCAAAGTGATGCATTCAAGGAATTCAAGAAATATGCAAAGCAAATTCAAAATGAGAAGTCACTAAGTATATCCTCCATAAGAAGCGACCATGGTGGAGAATTCCAAAATGCTCATTACGAAGAATTTTGCAAAGAACATGGAATCTCTCACAACTTCTCAACACCAAGGACTCCTCAACAAAACGGTGTTGTAGAAAGAAAGAATAGGTCATTGGTGGAACTTGCAAGGATAATGCTTAGCGACTCAAATCTTCCAAAGTATTTTTGGGCGGATGCGGTAAGCACGACATGTTTTGTAAGTAATAGAGTAAATATTAGACATATCCTTAAGAAGACTCTTTATGAACTTTTCAAAGGGAGGAAACCAAACATTGCTTACTTTCACATATTTGGATGCAAGTGCTTTGTCTTAAACAATGACAAATAAAATCTTGGTAAGTTTGATGAAAAATCGGATGAAGGTATTTTTCTAGGTTATTCTCTTTCAAGTAAAGCTTATAGAATTTATAATAAACGAACTTTAACAATTGAAGAATCTATGCATGTAAAGTTTGATGAATCTAACCCCTCCAAGGAGGATATTGTTTTGTGTGATGATGATGATGATTTAATAGAAATTCCTCAAGAAGATACTTCCAAGGTCAACAATGAAACTCAAACAGAACATCAAGAAGAACTGATTCAACAAGAGTCAAATGACAATGATCTACCTAAGGAATGGAGAACTCATAGAGATCATCCAATTGATAAAGTAATTGGTGATATTATTCAAGGCGTTACAACTAGGCTAAATCTCAAAGATGCATGCTTAAATATGGCATTTGTCTCACAAATTGAACCTTCCAAAGTTTATGAACCTTAGGAGACGACCAATGGATTATTGTTATGCAATAAGAGTTAAACCAATTCGAAAGGAATCAAGTTTAGGAACTTGTTCCTAAGCCAAGGGATAAACACATCATAGGTACCAAATGGGTGTTTAAAAACAAACTTGATGGGAATGGGATAATTGTTCGAAATAAAGCAAGGTTGGTGGCCCAAGGATACAATCAAGAGAAAGGAATTGATTTTGAAGAAACATTTACTCTGGTTGCAAGGTTAGAAGCTATTTGTTTATTACTTGCTTATGCGTGTTCATTGAATTTTCAGTTATACCAAATAGATGTCAAGAGCACATTCTTGAACGACTACATCAATGAAGAAGTCTATGTCAAACAACCCCCTAGCTTTGAAGACTTCAAGAATCCTTCACATGTCTTTAAGTTGAGGAAATCTCTTTATGGCTTAAAGTAATCACCAAGAGCATGGTATGATCGACTTAGCAACTTTCTTTGTGAAAGAGGATTTGAAAAAGGTAAAGTAGATAAGACCTTGTTCATTAAGAGAATCAAGGACAACATTTTATTGGTTCAAGTCTACGTTGACTACATCATATTCGGTTCAATAAACAAAGAACTTTGTGAAGAATTCTCGTTGATGATGCAAGGAGAATTCGAGATGTCTGTGATGGGTAAGATGAACTACTTCCTTGGATTACAAATTAAGCAATTAAAGGATGGCATATTCATCAACCAATCTAAGTATTGCAAAAAGATTGTTGAAGAGATTCGACATGTATGGTTGCAAAGCTATGCCTATTCCAATGGGATACGGAACCTATATTGATCAAGACGAATCAGGTATTTCAGTTGACGTTACAAAGTATCGAGGTATGATTGGTTCTTTATTATATTTGACGGTAATCCATCCTGACATAATGTTTAGTGTGTGTTTATGTGCCTATTTTCAAGTGAATTCGAAGGAGTCACATCTCACCACTGTTAAAAGAATCATGAAGTATCTCAAGGGAATGACCAATGTTGGGCTATGGTATCCAAAGGGTAGTGTTTGTAATTTAGTAGGTTATTCAGACTCAAATCATGTAGGTAGTAAAACTGATCACAAGAGCACAAGTGGTACATGTCACATACTAGGAAATGCATTAATATCATGGTCCTGCAAGAAATAAGCGTGTGTCGCACTTAGCACGACCGAAGTAGAATATATTGCATCAGGAAGTTATTGTGCCCAAATTCTATGGCTCAAGCAACAACTACATGACTACGTACTCAAACTTGGATGTGTTCCTTTACGATGTGATAATACAAGTGCGATCAACATAATAAAGAATCCGGTTATGCATTCAAAGACAAAACACATCGACATACGACATTACTTCCTTCGTGATCATGTACTTCAAAAAGATGTCGAAGTCACCTTTGTGGATACACACAACCAACTAGCTGACATTTTCACGAAACCGCTCGCAAAAGAATAATTTTTCAAAATTCGGCGGGAACTTGGTATTCTCGATGAAAGTGACGTGTAAATTCTTCAAGTTTTATTCATAATAATTAATTATGAACATAAGGTACACATAAAATTTCATTTCTAGCAATTTTAGATTTTTCTATATTTGTAAATTTTCTCTATTTTCACTTTATAGTATAGTTAAAATATTTTTTATGACATGGTTGTTAATTAAAAGTTGCATTATATTGTATTATAACATGTCAATGTGTTAAAATTAAAATTTTCTTAACATACACAAATTATGTAGTTGCTGTTTGTTGTAGTATGTTAATCGATTAACCATTTGCCTTTGCAAATGTGTTAATCGATTAACACTGAGCGTATTTGCCAAAATTTTCCAACGGTTAATCGATTAACCAAGTTATGTTAGTTTTGGGTTAATCGATTAACCCTGTAGCTTCAGTGAAAAATACGTAAATTAAATGTTGCAGAATTTTGTTTTTTATTTTTTCTTTTTTCCAATGCCTTGTCTTGGTCACTTAAGTGCTTTTTGAATAAGTCAAAAACACTTTCCAACTCTCATTGGTACTCTTCAACCTTCTTTACTCACATTTACTCTCTTCTTCAACCCATTAAACTCCATTCAACCACACATTTAAAACCCACTCTACAAAATCTTCTTTATAATCTCCCATAACCTCAAAACTCTCACTTTCCCAAATCCTAAAATTTCATTCTACCTCTCAAAACCTTCATTCATCCATGGCTTCGACAAGGAAATACAAGAGTAAATCCAAGATGGGAGAAGAAAGCTCAAACCTTGAGGAACATGCACCAACAACCAAATCCAGAAGGCTCACTTTCAACTTCATAAATTGTTTGCTAATGCCGGTAAAATATGTGAACTTATCCTCATTCCCTTCTCACAACTTTAATTTTTTGGAACTATTTAAGAACCTTAGTATTGATAAATTAGTGTTTGAGGTTGGTCCTTACTACCCTGATGTAGTGAAGGATTTTTTTGCAAATCTGTATGTCGGAACAAATGAGTTTTATGACCATATTTTAACTTCCAAAGTTAAAAATGTTGAGATTAGTTTGGATTTAGAAACTGTTGTAAAACTTTTAGGTGTGTCTACTGATGGAAGTTTTTTAGGCAAGGTGTTACCCCAAATACAAATGGTTGGGAAAATTACAACAAGATGAAATATTATTTCAAAATTTCTCATTTTAGTGAGGCTGAGATTTTGGGTAGACAAAGTGTTGCTTCTTCATGAGTATTATTATTTGCAAAAAAATTTAACCGTTAGTGATCTTATGATGCACTATGTTATTGCCTATGTATTGATGCTGAAACACTCTAACCATGCTCAAATTAGTGACCCTGAGCTACAAATTATCTATGCTTTCAAGAATGGTTTGAAGGTAAATTGGGCATGCACCATTATGTACCACATGTTCTATCAACAAAATTTGAGTGGCGAACTTCCATACGCAAGACTTGTTTCAAAGCTTTTGGAATAACTTGATTTACCCTTGAAGAGAGAGCCAAAGATTAATATGAAGTCAAAAAATTGTGAGATTAATGCTTCCACATGCCTTAAAAACACGGGAATTGTCAAAAACCGACATGGACAATTTGTATACAAAGATGATGCTCCTCAATTTGTTCCTCCACCGGCTCCGGAAGGTGACTACACCAATGAAGAAAGTGAAGATGAGGAGGAAGAGGAAGAGGAAGAGGAAGAGGAAGAAACCAATATGTCGGAAAGTGACTAGTTTCATGGTTGTAGTCTTTTTATGTTTTCGCTTTTAGTTAAGTTTTTAAGAATTCTTGCGTTTAGACTATGTTACCATTATTTCGTTGTAAGGTTTATTTTGAATTATGTCGAATTATGTTATGTCCTTGTTTAATGTTTTTTTGTAATGACTTGGTTATGTTTTATTAAATCTATGTTGTGTTGTTATGTTCCTTTGGTGTGTGAAAATGTCTCAAATGTGTTATTCTTCTCATAGTTCATTCATGTTTTTTAGTCTTTTCCCTTCCTTTTTGGTAATGACAAAGGGGGAGAAGATACCTAGTATTTTTTTTGTTTCTCTAACACAAATGTGCAGCAAGTAAAATGTCTATAAATCTCTCAAGCTTGGATTAAGGGGGAGCTTTCATCAAAGGGGAGTTTTGCCTTGTTAGAGAAAACAAAGGTTGAAACCAAGGTGTAGCGCACGATTTTTGTCGGTGACGCGACCACCTTATCGCGGAATTTGGGTTTTCTCCTCAATGAAGAGGAGAGGGGTGCTACTTTCTGATTTCTTATTTATCCCGTGAAGCAGGAAGGGAAAGGGAAGTTATCTACAACTAACCTTGCACGCGAATGTTTAACTGAACAAACGCTTAAAGAGATTGGGGGGTCCGGGGTCAGGTTATACAATGGGGAATTGTCAATTACCCATCCTATATGTGGTTATCCACAGGTTGTTAGCTTTAGGTTCTACTTTGTACTTGATGGTGTTTATCCGTTAATGGGTTGGGAAAGTTTCTTGGGAAATATGAGAGAGAGAGAGTGAGTTTTTGTTGATGTTCAGGTTTTCCCGATGTTTTTAGTAAGGTACTGGACCTAAGTTTTGATTGATATGAAGGTACTGGACCTAGAGTTTTTGATTGGTATGAAGGTACTGGACCTAGAGTTTTTGATTGGTATGCTCGCTAAGATTTCACAATCTTATGCCTACGTATTCCCGTTTAAACGAAACAGGGAAATCAGAGCAATCGTAGTTCCTTCTATTCTAAGGGAGGAAAAAGATATTTTGGTGTCTTGTTCAAAGCCCAAGATTGAAGCTAAAGGAGTATTTGTGTCTTGTTCAAAGCCCAAGATTGAAGCTAAAAGGTTTGACTGAGAGAGAATTTGTCATCTCTAAAGGGAGACGTCTCGTCTGTTTATCACAACTATTGGGTGACTGTTTATAAAGGAGGATTACTTTAACTGGGATATGTGAATCCAACAATGCCATAATTTCCTTTATAGGGGTGTTATCCTGAAGGAGAAAACTTTAACTCAATGTAGAGTAATGACATCTTTCCTTAGGAATTTCTCATGCTAAGAGAGGGACAGTGGCGTGGATGTAAATAATCCAGAGGCTTGTCCCTTACAGCAATTAGATGAAAGAGAGGATTTGCCAGGATAAAAGATGGACAACAACTTGGATATTTGAATCAACAAGTGTGCCACTTACAACAATTATCTGGGATTAGGGTTTATTTTGGATGTCTATTTTGATAAGTGATAAACAGAGAAATGACTTCCTACAGAGAGATTCTGATTTCCTCTGAGGGGATGTTGATTTTTGTGTGCCTTGATCAAAGCCCAAGGTTAAAGCTAATAGGTTGATTGACTCCACTAGGGAAGTCCTTATACAAAGCCTAAGAGGATGCTGGAAATGATCGACTCAACAAGAGAGTGTTTATATGTCTTGTACAAAGCCCAAGATTGAGGCAAAAAAGAGACTGACTCTTTGGGGATATCATTATACAAAGCCTAAGAGGAGGCTAAAAGTTTGACTTTTCTGGGGAAAATGTTCTATCTGTCTTGTACAAAGCCCAAGATTGAGGCTAAAAATGGTTTTGACTCTGCTGGGGGAGGGTTTGTATGTGTCTTGTACAAAGCCCAAGATTGAGGCCGAAAAGAAACTGACTCTGTGGGAAAGAAATCTTTATTTGTCTTGTACAAAGCCCAAGATTGAGGCTAAAATGAGTCTGACTTGACTGAGGATATTTTAAGTGTCTTGTACAAAGCCCAAGATTGAGGCTGAAATGAGTTTGACTCTACTGGAGAGTATTATCTGTCTTTTACAAAGCCCAAGATTGAGGCTGAAATGAGTTTGACTCTGCTTAGGAAATTATTTCTCAAAGCCTAAAATTAGGCTGAGAGGAATTGACTCCACTGGGGAAGATATTTATCCCAAGCTTAAGAGAAGTTTATGAAGATTTATGTCTTGTACAAAGCCCAAGATTGAGGCTAACAGGGTTTGACTCAACAAGAGAGTGCTTTTATCTGTCCTGTACGAAGCCCAAGATTGTGGCTGAACAAGCTGGAGAAATCATTATACAAAGCCTAAGAGAAGGCTGACTTTTGCTAGGGGAAATCATTATATCAAGCCTGAAGGTGCGAGAAAGACACAAGAAAGGGGGGTTTGAATTGTGTATTTACTCTTTGACAACTTTTAGATTCTTGTCGTTAAAGCACTTAGGCTAACATCAGAGTTTATTGAGAGACTCTGACTGACGAAGTTACATTCAGACTTGCTTTGCGTGAGGCATGAGAACTAACGAGAGTTTGAACATAAACTACGTTTCTCAGAACTTGCAGTGCGAAAGCTTTATCAGAGTTAGGCTGCACGGTTCTGACTTTGCTTATGTAGGATTTCGATACTCAATATAGGAAGATAAATAAAGACATTAAGCATAAAAGTAAAGAACACATGATATATCCTGGTTCACCATAAAGGCTAATCCAGTCCACCCTCCTCAGGTGATTTCGCCTTGAACACAAGGACTTAATCCACTATAATCAATCTCGATTACAGATGCACGGGCAACAGCCGGTGACTAACCACTTGCACAGCCGCACTGTGACTAACATGCAATGAACCGTTCAGGGATTCAACTTAATGAATATAAGGAACATTGACCCGCATGTTCCAATATCGTAAGATCTGCTGCTAGGCTTTCACAGCTAGACGTTCAGGGATTCATCGCAATGAATATAACGCTACTGACCCTATTTCAGGCTTTTCCCATAATGACATCTCGCCATTGTCTTCTTGAGTCTCCGGTCACACTGACCACTCAAGGAATCCTAATTCACCAAGAATTAGTTTTACAGGAGATTACAAAGATGCTTCTTAACAAGCAGATTACTCCTAAGTTTAAGTACAAAGAACACACAAGTGTTCAAGGAAGATGTGAGCAGCAGCTCCTTGCTATTCTAAGAAACTACACAGATGTATAATGATTTGACAGTTGTTGACATCTTGTAGATCTTCTTCTTCTTAGTCTTCTTGGGTGAGCAAGCTTTTAGCAACAACTCCTTGCTTCAGAACTTCAATGTAGCGCTGACGAGAAGGTGGTTGATGACTTGACTGATTTGTAATGTTGTCTTCTTCATCAACAACTTTTGTTCCAAATTATTGTTGTTGTGTTAAATGTTTGATTTTAAGCTCCAACAACAATAGCCATGTGTAAATGGTGATAGCTTTTGATATTTAGGTGTTACAACGAGAACTCATCGTTGTTGCTATCTTCACACAATGACTTTGATCAATTCGCCATTCATGGACAGAATCGATAATTCAAAAGTGAATACTCTTTCCTTTAAACAGCCCAGTAGAAATATAGCCGTTTGAAATATTGTTGGATGTTGGAAAAGAGACGTTGCGTAATAACTAGCTGTACTGACACATCTCCTTTTTACTGTGGGAGAAGTGACGGGATATATCTTTCTTGGGCGCCGTGTACAGTTACTCACAACGGTAACATGTGACTTCTGAACTTCAGAGGCTTCTGATGGTTAATTGATGAAGCATGAGTAGAGTCTTCTTAGCAGGATATCTGATACGTCAAGTCTTCAATTATTTTAAGAAGTCCATTAGGGATCAGTCTTCAGAACTTCAGCACTTGTCTTTGAGCACGTTATCCTTTACTTCTTCAAGTCTTCTGAAACTTCAGAACTTGTCCGTTAGGAATCTGTCTTCAGAGTCTTCAATACTTGATCTTCAGAACCTTAATCTTCAGAACACATAAGTCTTCAGAGTCTTTCTGCACTTGGTCTTCAGAGCCTCCCGCCTTCAGAACTTTAAGTCATGAGAGTCTTCAACACTTCGGTTCTCTTCTTCAGAAGCTTTGCAATCTTCAGAATCTCGACCACTTTCAGAGAGCATCCACAAGAGCATTGCATCAGCAATATCGGCATCCTTGGATCTGACTGATCATGATCAGATACAGAAGCGTTCTTGCTTCTTGCGACTTGTGTCACACATAGTAACTTCGCATATTATCAATTACGCTCATCTGGATGGTGCTTGTTGGATATGATATTTTCTATAATTATGATCTGCACACAACACACGTTAGAACATAAAATGGTTCTTTCAAAAATACGTATTGTTATCATTAAAACATAGATCGACTTGTAGAGACAACACTTTTCCTCACAATCTCCCCCTTTTTGATGATGATAAAACCAAGTATTTTGATTGAAAATTTTATATAAGGTAATCACCAAAACAAACATATTCAGAGTCTGGAACAACAACTCCCCTTGAATGTGTTATCCTCAAAGTTTTATCTTTGATCATCTAGAATCTTATATGATCCAAAGACATACAGAATAACAACTTGAGTTGCCAGAATGAAGAATAGAAAAGGACTACTTCTCTATCTTGTCTTTAAGAAAACACTGAGTCTTCAGCATCTGGACTAGTTCATTAGAACTTCCATCTTCAGATCTTCAGAACTCAATTCCTTTGTAGTCGTATCAGAGCTTGTAATCTTCAGAGACTTCTGAAGCATTTCTACCTTTCAGCAGATTCATTTAAGCACAAGCAGATAAGTTCTTATCTGATAACATAGCCTCGCTATCCATCAGAGACAGACACTGTCTTTTAAGAAACTCCCCCTAAGTTTCAGACTTTGTGAAGATTTGAGATTTTGCAATTGGATCTTCAGGGCAATCTCCCCCTAATTTCTATAAGTCAGATATTGGGATATTCAGAATAATAATTCAGGATGGTAAGATTTTAATCACCAATGTAGATCATGACTTATTCAGAGTTTGACTTTTGAACACAGGTCTTCATCTCAGAACCTTGTTACTTTCACAACTCAGTGGTTCATCAAGGCTTCATTTTTTATCAGATACCAATTAAAGGTTTAATTATAGTGATCAATCAACGCTTGATTCTGAATCTGGTACTCATTATTTGATTCTGGTCTGATACCATGTGATGTGCTGAGTCTTATACTAGAGTATGTTGAGTTTGATACCACGTGAAGGACTTCTTCTCATACCACTTTGAAGGTAATTCCTTTGTGTGCTGAAAATGATACCAATGAAGGTATTTTGATAATAATTCACAGCTTTGCTCTGATTGATGTGTCTGATACTAATCTTTGTGTACTGAGTCTAATTACCAATTGTTGATTTAGTTTGATACCAAATCGTTTTCATTTTAATTTGTTCCTTGTAAACATCAAAACTACTTCTTCTTGGATCTTCAATCCAGATCTTCAGACAGTTCTTCACAAAGTAGGCAAAGGATCATGCAAGTATGCACAAAAGCAATCATGTAAACATGCACAAAGATTACAAAGATATGACATGTTGTAATGCTTCAAATGAAATGTATTAAACAAAAATCAAATGAGTTCATGAAAATTATGAAAACATGGTATTGAGATTCAAAAATCAGAGATGAATCACATATCAAAGTATCATGTAAAAAATTCAAGGCAAAAAGGCTTTATGCAATGCACTTAGGTCAAGTATACACATCATACAAAGTAACACAAAAATGAACACCAAACATGCCATAAACTAACTAAAAAAACAAATAAAAATCACTTAACATACCTCAAGATGATAATGACTCAATGCAAAAAGAAAAGCATCAAAACAATTTTTAATGATCAAGAACAAAAATGCACAAATTTATGTATCACATTAAGCATGCATACAAATTGAAATTCAAAGAATATTATAGAACAGGGGCAAAAAGGTCATAAAATCAAGAAATAAAATCATGAAAAATTTTCTAAATGTTTTAATGATGCTCATGAATTTTTGTGGAATTTTATAATGCCATTTGCTATTTTTAAAAATTAAAAAGCAAACGTGTAAAAAATGAAAAATAAAATGAAATAGAAAATGACAGGGGGGTGTATGCATAGCAATCCTTCAGTTCAAATTGTTTGGGCTCTAAAACAATGGGGTGCGTATAGCAAAATAGTCTAGGTCCAAGTCTGCGCAATCCACACTAACTAGCATGTACACTCAGTCAACATGAGTCAAACAAATGATCACCATTGGATCCAGTCAAGTCAATAACCAAGTCAAAGTAAACCAGATCAACACACGCGCATGAATGTCCACCTTCCCTACCATGTGCCACACCACACAATGTTTAAAATAAAATCAGAAGCAACACGTGAGAGGCATGTGAGTTTTTTATGTGCTGGCGCGTTTTGGATCATTAGATCAACAACATCATACGGCTGGCATTCATTCTGGCCAGAAACCCTAACATAAAGACCACCGGCCGGAGAGGGACCTCCGGTCACCTTCTCCGGTCAATCACCACCGTCTGCAACCCTCACATCTCACCAAAATATACAAACATGATACCAAAATGAAGCTGAGCTTATGTAGAGCATGAATCCAGTGATAAAACATACAAAATATTCATGACATGAGAGAATCGAACAGAGGAATATTTTCCCTAACATTTCAACTATGCCTCTAAAGGCCTATCAACTAGCCAGACAAATTCTTGAGCTTCTAGGAAGCATCAAGAACCTGATAACATCTTCACATTATGTCTATAATGGAAGAAATTCGTACCTGAAGATTTATGATCTTGATGTGTTCTTCAGAAAACCAGAGATGTTGCTTCCTCTTTGAGCTTCTTTTGGCCAAATAAAGGCTTAGATGCAAAAATGGATGATGCTTCAGTGGAGAAGAGCTGAAATTCAAGCTTCAAAACAGTTGCAATGTGATGAAAATGGAGAGAGAATCAGAGAGATTCTGAGATGAAGATGAGGAAGATGAATGAAATGGAGCTCGAAAATCAGTTGCAATGTGGAGAAATTGAGAGAGAATGGAGAGAGTTTCTGAGTTGAATGTGAGAAAATGAAGTTCGAACTGAAGTTAGAGTGTGTGATTTGTTTTATAGTAAGCTTTAACCATGGTTTAGTGAGCCAGTTAAATGAGTCACAACTTGGTTAATTGAGTGCACCCTAACTAACTGAGTCAAGTTAGTTAGGGGCGAGTCATTGAGGATTGTGATAGGGTGAGGTTGGTTCATGACAGTTATGGTGGGAGCAACGAAAAAGTGAATTGGCACGGTTGTGTAGCAGGAACTTGTGCATCAGAAACTTGCTAAGCAAGTTTGTTCTTTCTATTCCCATGTATGGCAAGTGATAGTGTGTATTGTGTAGGTGATATGTTTGACCAAATGTGGAAATAAAGTGTGGAAGTGTTTGTAGTATGAGTGAACCAAATTGTGCAACATGCTATCAATGTACCAGTGCCAACATAGGGTAGTTTGTTGAAGTTTTTCTCTCTACTCAATGAAGGACTTGGTGAGTTTATGAGTTCTTTGGAAAGAGGACACCTTGGGGAACAATGTTGGTTTGAAAATTGGAGTGAAATGATGCCTCAAATATGTCTAAAAATGACCACCAACAGATGGAAAACAAACTGGCTCAATAGCGTGCAAAGCAAGCCATGGCATGGCAAGTGACATGCATGAAAGTTCATCCTAATCAACCTATCTTGAGACCACTATAACCCACTCATAACTTGATCAATTCAAAATTTTCCCAACATCAATATTGAAGATGACACTACAAAGAACAACTTTGATGTTGAAATTTTTTCCATTTGAGGCTTTTATCTTGATGAAAAATGGGTGGACATTTGGCTCACCACATGCTTGTGAAAATGACTGCGCGCGTGCCTTGAAAATCCTTGGTCATGACATGGTTTTGGCCTACTTTCCTCCAACTTTGATCATCCATATCTATCTCAATATTTATCCAATGGGGATGTTCTACACATGGATTTGAAGCTTAAAGCAAGGCCTTTTGTTGTGGCCTGGTGGAATTTTCATTTGGTGCTTCAATTTTAAATGGCCTTGGTTCAAACTCTGATGCAAAATGGTCCAAAATTACTATTTTTAGTAACCCTTCTTCATCCAAAAATGGCAACTTTCCACATCTTGATTTTTTCATGATTCCTTTGGAGTTTCTTGATCAAATTTTGTACATTGGACACATATAACATGAATTTCATGAATTTGGCCCTTAAAAAGTCAAGAGTTGACTTTTTCCACTGATTATTTGACTTGGCCCCAATTTCTCTGATTTTTTATTTTTCTTCCAATTGAACCACTTCTAAAACCAATTGAGAGGTGATTTCCCACATACATACACTTAAGAACACATAGAATACCATGACATCAAGTTTTGTCCAAAAAATCAAAGATTCCCTGATTTTATTAGAAACCCTAATTTTGGTGCCCACCTCCTAGGAGAAAAATGTGCAGTCTTCAATTTCAAATTCCTCAGAGTATGTTGTGTATCCTCTTAAAGGATGATGAAATATGCCACTTGAGGGTGACTTTGAATCAATGAGCTATCTCTTTTGAGGGTTTTCCTTCAAATTTTGAACCTCTTGCATGTTGAAGTATGTATTGCTTCAATCTCCCATTGGATCTCACTTCCTTGAGATTGTGGATGATCAATTGAGATGGTATGAGACATGAGAGACTCTTGGCTTGCTTTGAGGCAACTTGATTGACCTTTTTGTGCTTTGAATGATCCCTTGATTGTCCACCTTCCACCTGATCACATGCCTTGATGGTAAGAAGAATGCTATGTTTCATTTTTCTATGTTAAATGCAATGCAATGCTAATGAGATGGATATGATATTGTAAATGATAATGCTATGCTATGATGCAAAAAAGGGAGAGCAAATTTTGGGGTATTACAACTGATTCTGGCGTATTTCCAGAATTCTTTCACAAGAACTGGAAAGACAGGGCTGTTTAGCAGTGAGTAATAACCATGCCAAGATTGAATCTGCATGCTTCTTATAATTTCCATACCATTATTTTGAAGTCTAACTAGATTTGGTCTTTTCTCTGGGATAACTTCTAGGGTTTCTACATTCCCTCTAAATGTTGGAGAAGTCATTTGTTAACACACAGAAGATTTTAAGTGAAAATTTGTTTATTTTGAGGATGAACGAGGATAAAGCAAATCCTATTATTTATAGGCAAATGAGAGTAAGGAGTATAATGACTAAATTGGTACACAAGGTTTTGGGTTTACTATTTTCTAGGTGGTCATGATTACTTAGGGTATACTAAAAGGCGTGAACATGTGGGAAAAGAAAACGGAGTAGTTACTAATTTACTTTGAGAAGAATTAATGTGTTAACAACTACTTTGCCGTGAGTGACCACTGGGGCTGCTATATTAATGATGACGGTGTCTTGAGCCACTAAAATATTTTCCAAGAACTTTCAATAAATAATATCAATTAGTGCTTTGTGGAATATTTTATGATTTTTAGAATTAAGAATTCAATAATAAAAAATGACTCATAGACAAAGTTCATTAATCTTTAAATAACTCAGGGCAAACTGACATTATTGAATCTACTTAGAATCAACTGCAATTTCACACATACACTCCGCATACATAGTTAAAACATAGATAGATTTAGGTTTCCTAGTTACTAAAGGTTTCACACTTAGTTTTCAACAAGCAGTTATCTAGAAGGCTTTCAGGACCATCTTCTTTAATTATTTCTTTGATCATGTCCACAATTCCATCTCTAAAGAAAATCTCAGACAAAACTCTTCCATAAGGAATGTAGGACTTTGTGAGGTTTCTGGACTCAGAGATGGTTTTCCAGAGACAGTTGAAGATAGTGTGTGGTAGATTTATTTGAAATCTATTCATTAGTAAATAAATGAATTCATGGTCATGAAATCTAAGGATGTCATGACTTTCTCCCCTGGGAAGAAAATTGGACAACATGAGCTTGTACCAAGCTTTGGGAATGGGTAGAAGATTTTCAGGATTGTACGTAATGTACCCTAAAGTCAGGTCATAAAGGGATGCGAAATTTTCAGAGGCAAAGAATTTGTTTTTGTCAAAATCAATAGGAATTCCAACATCCTCACACCCAGTTGCAAGAGTGACTGAGAATGGGTTGATGATGATTGAGACTTCAAACACAAAGGAGGTGATGCACTTGCTTTCAAGGTCAAGATCAACATGTTTCCAGAAATCCTTGACTAGATTGACATATATAGGCTTTTCTAGCATCATGGAGTATCTAGTCCATTGTTGAGTGTAAAGCACTTCTGCTAGACTGCAGGCAATGCAACTCGAGAGAGGGGGGGTATTGATCACAAATTATTTTTCAGGAATGTTTTCAAGAAGATCTTGGTTACCAAGAAAGGTGAGTGGAGGCATGACGATGGACAACAGGGTTTTGACACTTATGGTTTTATAAAGAGAATTTTGAGTATGAGTTTATTTGATAGGGAGACGTGATTTTATACACGTAAATGGGTAGGATAAGTTGTACCTAGTCTAGGGAAATCATAGATTTGTACAAAAGGATTTAATAAGATTTTTAGAATAAATTATGTTGTCAGAGATATGGTATAGTTTCCAAAGATTCGCAATTATGTTTGAGGTTACTTTTGAGTGTACGCATAGTAAAGAAATTTTCTTGTACGACGGAAATATTTCAGATCATTTATTTCTTTCTATCAAACCAAATTCATGCATTATTGTTTAAATAATTAAGATAGAGAAGATCATACCTTACAAAGTCTAGAATTTCTATTTTTATATCTTACATTCAATTCTGACTCAGGACTTCTGATCATCATGTCTGCTTCTGCTTCCTTCAGAGTGACTTGTTGGGTTCTTGGATTCTTCAAAGTTTGCTTCCATTCTGATTTCTGAAGAATATGACTATTTTTTGAATTCTGATACTGGTTTGAGAATAGTCCACAGCATGTCTGATTTCTTCATTCTGAATGACGTCAGTGACTTGAATTCTTTTGACTTTAGGTAGAGAACTTAAGTGTCTGGTTTGACATCTTCTGATTCCAGTGCGTGACAGGTTCTGAACAACTTATCAAATAGTGATCTGATTACTAACATTTGATTCACCTTAGAGATAGTTTTAAGTTATCAGGACTTAGTTATGCTGATTCAAACAAGACTTAAGAGCTCATTCTTGATCAATTAATTGATGAATCCTTGACATTCTTCTTCCTGAATTTTCTTTCAGATTTCTGCATAGCTCTTCATGAAAATAATGTTCAGTTCTTCATTGAATCTCTTAACTTCTAGATCATTCAAGATTCAAATGTTGAATAATTTCTAAGAGTTTGAATTCTTCAGATTTTATGACTTCAATAGACTTCACTCTGAAGTTCAAAATTATAGAACAACAATCTTTCTTCTTTACATAAAGAAGTTCTGAATGAATTTTTAAACGAGAAAGTCAAGGGTGGACCTAATCCGTTTCTTGAAAACATCTCAAAAACTCATAAAGAATTGATCTTCAGCAAACAAGACTTCTTGTTTTCTTTCAAGATAAGCATTCAACAGATACTACTTCTTATCTAATGAGTCCTTATTAGCTGATTCTTCAATCTTCATTAAAACTTAAGTGAGGAAGATTTAGTTGTTTGATGTTAGTTCTGATATTGACAACAATTTTGGTAAAACAATGTGTTTGTTCAAGATGTCATGTCAGATGTCTTAACATGTGCTTCTAATATTCTGCATGTGGTGTGTTGTTTGGTATTACAGTTTTTGTGCATGATGTCAAGACTGATGTCTTAACATCTGTTGATAGAACATCATGTTCAGTCTGCTATTTGTTTTAGGGCTGCATGTTAATTATTATGTTTTGAGAGATTGCAGGCGAAATTCTTGGAGAAGATTTATTCAGATGCAATCATTTGTTTCTCTATTTAGGGCGAAAAGATTTGAAAATAAAATATGTTTTTATTGTGCATCAAATCTGAGTTTTTCACAGAGCCCAAGCCCAATAATCTGTTTCTATTTAAAGGAGTCTCAACCCTACTTGGAAGCACGGAGACTAGAGGAAAAAGACTGAGTGTCAAGTGTTAGGGTTTGTGTTTTCATTTGTTATTTGTGAGCCATTCATTCATCTTTCAGATGCTTGAATTGGACTGATTGGTTGAGTTGTATGTTGTCCACTCTAAGCTTTTAAGCATGAGTCTTTGTTCTTGATTGAAGCTTTTAAGCAAGATCAAGTATTGTCATTGAAGTGTGATCTTCTAATATTTGTAATTTTTCTATTGTCATCACTGCTGTGATTGAGGGGGAGTGAGAGGTGTCTCATATCTAAGAGTGTCTTAGGTAGAAATGTCATTGGGTAGTGATTAAGTTAATAGATTGTCAACTTGTGTGTAGAGTCTATGAATTAATACTACTGATAGTGAATTTCCTCCCTAGCTTGGTAGCCCCCAGACGTAGGTTGTTAGACCGAACTGGGTGAACAATTCTCTGTGTTCCTTTTTGTTTTTAAGTGTTGTTATCTCTATTGTCTTGTTCATATAGCAGATATTGATGTTGTGACATCTCACTCAACATCACATATCTGTTACTAGAATTTCATTTGACAACTACAAAACTTACAGAATCAATGATTTGCTCAAGTACTTCAGATTGATTACAATTTTGTACACAGTCAACTTCTGAACTGTTACAGAAATTGTAAGTGGATTTCAATCTCACCCAAAGTATTTCAGCGCACCTCATCTGGATCTTTTTCTGACCTATTAAGTGTTTGATATCCATCAATAACAGAACCAGAGCTCTGATACCAATTGAAGGTGCGAGAAAGACACAAGAAAGAGGGGGTTTGAATTGTGTATTTACTCTTTGACAACTTTTCGATTCTTGTCGTTAAAGCACTTAGGGTAACATCAGAGTTTGTTGAGAGACTCTGACTGACGAAGTTACATTCAGACTTGCTTTGCGTGAGGCATGAGAACTAACGAGAGTCTGAACATAAACTACGTTTCTCAGAACTTGCAGTGCGGAAGCTTTATCAGAGTTAAGCTGCAAGGTTCTGACTTTGCTTATGCAGGATTCCGATACTCAATATAGGAAGAAAAATAAAGACATTAAGCATAAGAGTAAATAACACATGATATATCCTGGTTCACCACAAAGGCTAATCCAGTCCACCCTCCTCAGGTGATTTCTCCTTAAACATAAAAACTTAATCCACTATAATCAATCTCGACTACAGATGCACGGGCAACAACCAGTGACTAACCACTTGCACAGCTGCACTGTGACAAACATGCAATGAACCATTCAGGGATTCAACTTAATGAATATAACGAACATTGACCTGTAGGTTCCAATCTCGTAAGATCTACTGCTAGGCTTTCACAGCTAGACGTTCAGGGATTCATCGCAATGAATATAACTCTACTGACCCTATTTCAGGCTTTTCCCACAATGACATCTCGTCATTGTCTTCTTGAGTCTCCGGTCACACTGACCACTCAAGGAATCCTAATTCACCAAGAATTAGTTTTGCAGGAGATTACAAAGATGCTTCTTAACAAGCAGATTACTCCTAAGTTTAAGTACAAAGAACACACAAGTGTTTAAGCAAGATGTGAGAAGCAACTCCTTGCTATTCTAAGAAACTACACAGATGTATAATAATTTGACAATTGTTGATATCCTGTAGATCTTCTTCTTCTTTGTCTTCTTGGGTGAGCAAGCTTTGAGCAACAACTCCTTGCTTCAGATCTTCAATGTAGCACTGACGAGAAGGTGGTTGATGACTTGACTGATTTGCAATGTTGTCTTCTTCATCAACAGCTTTTGTTCCAAATTATTGTTGTTGTGTTGAATGTTTGATTTTAAGCTCCAACAACAATAGCCATGTGTAAACGGTGATAACTTTTGATATTTAGGTGTTACAACGAGAACTCATCATTGTTGCTATCTTCACACAATGACTTTGATCAATTCGTCATTCATGGACGGAATCGATAATTCAAAAGCGAATACTCTTTCCTTTAAATAACCCAGTAGAAATATAGCCGTTTGAAATATTGTTGGCTGTTGGAAAAGAGACATTGTGTAATAGCTAGCTGTACTGACACATCTCCTTTTTACTGTGGGAGAAGTGACGTGATATATCTTTCTTGGGCGCCGTGTACAGTTACTCACAACGGTAACATGTGACTTCTGAACTTCAGAGGCTTCTGATGGTTAATTGATGAAGCATGAGTAGAGTCTTCTTAGCAGGATATCTGATACGTCAAGTCTTCAGTTATTTGAAGAAGTCCATTAGGAATCAGTCTTCAGAACTTCAACACTTGTCTTTGAGCATGTTATCCTTTACTTCTTCAAGTCTTCCAAAACTTCAGAACTTGTCCATTAGGAATCTGTCTTCAGAGTCTTCAATACTTGATCTTCAGAACCTTAATCTTCAGAACACATAAGTCTTCAGAGTCTTTCTGCACTTGGTCTTCAGAGCCTTCTGCCTTCAAAACTTCAAGTCATGAGAGTCTTCAGCACTTCGGTTCTCTTCTTCAGAAGCTTTGTAATCTTCAGAATCTCGACCACTTTCAGAGAGCATCCACAAGAGCATTGTATCAGCAATATCGGCATCCTTGGATCTGACTGATCACGATCAGATACAGAAGCGTTCTTGCTTCTTGCGACTTGTGTCACACATAGTAACTTCGTATATTATCAATTACGCTCATCTGACTGGTGCTTGTTGGATCTTATATTTTCTATAAATATGATCTGCACACAACACACGTTAGAACATAAAATGGTTCTTTCACAAATACGTATTGTTATCATCAAAATATATATCAACTTGTAGAGACAACTCTTGCTCTCACAAAGCCTAAGAGGAGGCTGGAAGATTGTCTCAACAAGAAAATGGTTTTATCTGTCTTGTACAAAGCCCAAGATTAAGGCTAAAAGGGTTGACTTAATAAGAGAGTCCAAAAAGGTGATTGACTCAACAAGAGAGTCTGAAAAGTTGATTGACTCAACAAGAGAGTCTGAAAGGTGGTTGACTTAACAAGAGAGTCTGAAAAAGTGATTGAATCAACAAGAGAGTCTGAAAGGGTTAGCTCAGCTGGGGAGAATCATTGTACAAAGCCCAAGAGGAGGCTAGCTATGCTGAGGAATGATCATTATACAAAGCCTAAGAGGAGGCTATTTTCTACTAGGGATTATTGAGGTCCCGAGGCAGGTCCAAATGGGGAATCAACTCTTGCTAAAGGTTACAGAAGGGTTGAGATATCAGATGCCTTGAGGTTCTGATAGTGTTATACTGAGAATAAATTGACCCCTGCTTGGGGATTTTAGGAGAGAGACTGGGTTTTAGATCCCATGGGTTTTAACTCTACTGAAGATTGATCCAGAATGACCGGGGTTTCTCCTATGTTTGAAGGGAACTTGAGAATGTCTTTGAGACTCAAGATTAGACTGTCCAAGTCTACTGGCATGGAAGAGTTTATCTTTGTATGATGCCTAAGAGGAGGAAAGTGTTTTAAGGGATGAGAATCAACCCTAAATTGGTCTGAGATTTGACACTGGAAAAACTGCTTTAGCAAAGGATGACTAAGTTCTGTCATATACCTTTAAGAGGTCTTCAGGGTCCTTGTATTAAGCCCAAGAGAAGGCATGAGAACTTCTAAGAAGCTGGAGGATCCTTGTACAAAGCCCAAGAGGATGCGGGGATGCTTTTAGGAAGCCTGTGGGTCCTAAACTTAAGAATAGTTCAATAAAAGTTTCACCGGGAATAATCTTTTCTTTAGTGAATAGTTCTAGGGTTTGAAGAAATTCAAGAGAAGTTTCACCGGGAATTAATCCTCTCTGGGGAAACTGAATTTCTTTGACAAATTCTAATAGTGACAGTCTGAGAAAAGGTTCACCGAGAATACTGCATTTCTCTTTGTTCCATATTGTTTAAGCCTAAGAGAAGGCAAGACTGTATCTAGAAACACTATGGGGATCTAGTTTTGACTGTATTAAAGAGTGACTAAACTGGCTTTACTTAGTTATAGACCTAGTTGCCGGGGAAAACTCTAAATAGATATACTAGTATATATACAGTTGATATATGACAAGTATTTAAAAAGGGTATGAAAGGAGGACTTACAGGGGAGCAGCTTCCCACAATATATATATATATATATATATATATATATATATATATATATATATATATATATATTAAAGCATTTAAAAGAAAGCCGATAAAAACTTACAGGCGAGCAAGCTTCCATACTATATTGTTAGTTGTTCAAAGAAATTAAAGAAAGTTTTGATAACAATTGTATATTTGAACCTAAATCAAAAGAGAAGTTGTTTTTGAAAATTTTGTTGGGGCTTATACTCAAGGAGAGGCCCAAAGTTTAACAGTGATCGCACCGTTGTTTTGAAGAACGTATCAGGACTTATACAGTAACTGAGGCCCAAAGAGGTTTATTTAGAAAAGGGTTGGGTCTTACAACTCAAGGAGAGGCCCAAAAGTTAGAAAAAAAAAAGAAAAGAAATGGGTCTTACAACACAAGGGTGGGCCCAGTTGATTTTGTTTTGAAATGGCGATCGCGCCGAGATTTTTTTTTAAAACACAGTGGGACTTATACAATGACTGAGGCCCAAAAAGGTTTTGGTTAAGAAAAGGGTTGGGTCTTACACTCTATTAGAGGCCCAAAAGTGTTTGAAATATTTGATGAGGATCAAAAATCAAAGGAACCCTAATTTCATTTTTTTAAAAGTGTTTCTTTAAAGAAAATCAATAAAAATGATAAAAATACCAAATAAGTTTAAATAAACTTATTGTGATTTTTGGTTAAGGTTTGAAAAATGAGGTTTTAATCACAAGATGATTTAAAACTTATTTGATTTTGATTTTCAAGATAAAAATTCACTTTTAAAATGTTTAAAAACAATAAAAATGAATTTATTCACAAAAATACCAACTACAATAAATAAATAATATAAATATGATTTTTTTTGTAGAATAAAATATTTTAATATTTTTGTGATTTTTCAGAAAAAGAACTAATAAAAAATGATTTAAAATGAAAGAGAAATTAATTTTTCAAATCATTAAAAATAATATGAAAAATAAAATAAAAATGGAACAAGTGATAAAAAAGAGGTGTGGGGCGAGGGGGATTCGAACCCCAGACCTCTCGCTCGCTAATACACACAAACCAGTTGATCAACCACTAAGGCGCAATGCCAATTCAAGAATAATATGGCAAGTGAAAATTATATAGTAAAACAAGTTGGATTTTTGAAGCATGGCGCCATGGCCATCTTCAACCTCAAGCTCAGATACGTGAAGGCTCATATCTCCCTCATCTCTCAATCATTTCACATGATCCAAATATGAAAATCGTGTTGATCGTGAAGGCTGGATCAGATCCTGTAGAATCAGGCCGCCAAGTGCGTCAGGGATGCTTGTCGTATGGAGAGGAGGAGGGGGTGTACCTGCGACGCTCAAGTAAGTAAAGGTCAGAGGAAAAGGGGCAAGTACAAAGAGTGAATTCTTAGGGTGAATATTCGATACCTGACCCTCTCAAGCGAGAGGGTTTATATAGAGCCCCCAGCGCGTGGCCAACGGTCCTATTTTCGGGGCGAAATAACCGTTTTCCCCAAAGAATAGGTAACTGCCCAAACTAGCCGTTAGGCCGGGCAGGGTGCTCGAAACGAGCCGTTATGTCGGGCATACACGCAGTTTCGGGCACCTGTCCTTTGCTGTCTGGGCAGCGAGGAAGCCGTGCGTAACGGGCATCAACGCCGGGGAGGAACGTTGCGTTCCTTTCCTGGTTGGAGGGGCAGAAAGGTCACTTTTGCCCCTCTGCGGATTAGACTTAGGAAATTTGGGCCGCTCTGGAGCAGAGGCGGATTGGGCCAATTCTAGCCATTGGTCCAGTCCAGAACAGGAGCCCCCCAAGTCGTCGCTCCCGAGCATGAGACTGATGACTTAAGGACTGCTCGTTGCTCCGGGGAGCCAGTATAAAGTCGTCGTTTGGAGACGAAGAGGATTGTCTTGAAGTGCTCGTGGCTCTCGTTGTCCGTGATATTCATGGTCGTTACCTTATTGCCCGGTATTCGGGGAGGTTAAGCGTCAGACAGAATTGGAAACGGTGGGCTGCCACGTGTGCCTCGAGCCCCGCGTAGCAGTTAATAGGTAATGATGGCTAGTAGGCAGTCATTATGGCCTACGGGCGCGTGTGTGCACGTGCCCCTCAGTATAAAAGGGGGGAGATTGTCCCATTTTGCACTTTTTCTTTCTGATTTCTCTTCGCCTCTTCTGCGTTCTTGCCCGTCACCGTCTTTAGTGCATCCGACCACCGTGCCAAGCTTCGAGCAATCTCTTTCTTCTACTCAAATCAAGTAAGTTTTCTGATTTGTCGCTTGTTTTACTTCCTTTTGTTGTTAGTGGTAGATTGCATATGGTTAGGGCTAGCGTTAGACGACAAAATAGGTGGATTTCTGGTGAGTGTTGGTGGTGGACGGTGGTTCTGCCATTTTGCTGCCTCTAGCACTTCGCCGGAGTAGGTAGTGCGTTCGGCGAGTAGGATGGTCCACAGCGTGGTTGCGGTAGTTGTGCGTGCGTGACCACCGTTTCTGATCATCTTCTGATAGAGCGATGATTTTTCTGGTATAACGTTTCCAGATTCCGGTGAGGCTTTGCGGTTTCCGGTGGAGTTTTAGACGGAATCTGGGCAGGAGTGCGGGGAGGTTCCTCGCAGGAAGATGGTATGTCTCGGGCATCTCCTCGCGGGGAGGTTTTTCATTCGATGTTAGGGCTGAGGCCGGGGACGTTGTCCTTAGCCTTTTGCGCGCCCTTTCACTTGACTTGGCAGTGGAAGGATGGATTTGATTTTCTGTCGAATTCACTGTCTTTCTCTGCTTTTCAGGTGATCGTAATGGCGACGGGGCCAGACAGAGAAGTTATTCTAGACACGTCTGAGGAGGAAACTGGCTCCGAGGAGAATAGTAGCTCGACGGCTTCGAGCTCTGCGGCTTCGAGCTCTGCAACATCGAGCTCCTCGAGCAATGTCGGGGAGGAAGAAGGATTGGATGTCATGGAGGAAGACACTGAAGGGTTTTATGCGGAAGAGTGGGAGGCGGACGAACCTTCCGAGCATATTTCTACGTTCGCAAATTCTTTGGCGGACGTCTTTACGAAGGTAGGACCAGAAAGGGAGTGGATGGTGCACTTCCCTACCTTGGATGAGCAGGTCTGCTCGGATTTCGGGGACCGCTTTACGATGTATGAGTATGCCTTCAAAGAGCTGGGACTGAGGCTACCTTTCACTGATTTCCAGCGGTCGGTGTTCGAGCATCTGAAGCTGGTGCCCTCTCAACTTCACCCTAATTCGCTGGCCTTCATCCGGGCTTTTGAACTGGTGTGCGAGCATCTCGCTCTGGGGACTACTCTCCCTCTGTTCTTTGCTGTTTTCCATCTTCAAAGGCAGCTGACGGGGAAAAAGTACGGATGGGTTTCCTTGAAGCAGCCCAAAAAGTTATTTAAGCCGTTCTCGGAATCGATCCGAACGTTTAAGGAACGGTATTTCATTGTAGAACCCGTGTCCAAGGTTGCCCAGGATAACACATATATCTGGAAGATAGAGGTCGACGAAGATGGGAAGGAGCTGCTCAACGAGGAGGGAAAGTATATTGGGCAGAGGCTGTACATGTTTCCCATCCACTGGGCACTCGACCATTTCTCCAAGAAGCCCAGTGCTTATGTCTTCCAGCCGAGCGAACTACGCGGGCAGGACGCCGTGGCTTACGAGAAGCTGGTGAACTGGGTCAACTCCTTCAGTCTTACAAGCTGCTGGACGAGCAAGGGCAACCCTATCTTCGAGGAGGATGGGAGCCAGAGAGTTGAGCGCAGATTCGTCAATGTTAAGGCACTGCTGGAGTGCAAGACTCCCGCGGATGCTAAGAAGCTGCTCGGTAGTCTTGGTTATTTAGATTTTGTTTGTGTTGTCTCTTTTCCACGTAGCTAACGTGCTCGTCTTTTCATTTGTGCAGGTGAGATGCCTCGGACTCGCGATCGCATGGTGAGGAATGCTATGGCGAGGAATAAAGCTGGAGCGGCTCCTCCTAAGTCCCGGTCTGCTGGTGTCCGTGCTCCTCCCCTTGTCCAAACTACCGTGGGGACCTCTTCATCTCCCTCTCCTGCTCCACGGGGATCTCCACTGCCTTTGACCGGGCGGACGAAGCGGTCAAGGACATTAGATGTTGTGGACCTTACCCGTGTGTCAGAGAAAGGGAAGTTTGAGTTACCTCCGTGCATCCTTGATAGGAGGTTCTTTGAAGGTAACTCTCTGGTCGTCCCTCGGGCAGAATCCCTTTGCTTGGAAGGTATGGATCGCCCGAGCAAGAGGGCGTTGGTGGCCCAAGATGCTTCTGCCCTGGTCAGGATGTTGGAGATGGCTGTTGTCTACGCCGAAGGGGATTCTACGCTTGAGTCCGAACTTAATGCTGCCCGGGCTTCTGAGGCAGCCCTCAAGGAGGAAGTTAAGAGTGCCCGTGAGGCTCGGAAGAAGGCCGAAGAGGAGACGGCCAGGCTGAAGGAGGATGTCTCCAAGCTGACGGCGGAGAGAAAGGCTGCCGAGGAGCTGAACAAAGAGTTGATGGTGACCAGTGCCCCGGGTGCCGACGAACCAGATGAGATAAAAGAGTTGAAGACTAGGTCTGAGCTGGTTGCCCGCATCCTGCTGGCCGAGGATGACGGTATCGCCGTGACAGTGGAGTCTTTCGAAAGCGCCATGGCTCAGTTGCGGGTGGTGAACCCTGGGCTTGAGATTTCGACCGAGGGTACTCACTATCTTGCGCGTGTTGAGGATGGTCACATCGTCTTTCCCGCAGGCCTTGTTCTTGATACCCCCGAGGCCCAGCCCGAGGAGGACCAGAGACCTGAGCCGGTGTCAGCCGAGCATGCGGATGAATGAGGAGTGTTGTTATTTTGATGTTGTTGTATCTTATCCGGCCTGCGCGCCATTGAATTATTTGTAATTTTATTTTTGGGGGCATGGCCCCGTTTTATGTAATAACGCACAATCTTGGCCCTTGCGGTCCTCTGTTATGTTAATTATATTTCTGTCTTCTTCGCGTGCATGATTTTACTTGCGTTTATTTTTGCTAAGTGTTGTATGCATGCTTGCTATGAACGTATGTCTGCCCGCGTTTGGGAGCTTTTGACTTGTGCAAATATTTATGGGGGATTGCTCATTGTGGATGTGTTCGACAGTGTGGGGAACCGGTCGAACGGCTGGGGAATGTCCTGGCTGGGGAGCGGAGCTCAGGTCGCGTTTGAGGCCTGAGTTCGCGGCGTGAACGTCCCATCGCGAGATGGGGTTCTGCCAATCATGGTACTTTGACGACGGCGATGCTCGATCGAGGTTGTGCTTTAATCGTATGCGACGCTTGTACCTAGACGCGCATAGTGGTTGGTAGTAGACGTTCACCATTGCGACGAGTCGAACCGAGGATTTAGCTGTAGTATTGTTTTAGCTTTTCGACGTTCCATGGTCGAGCGAGTTCTTCCCCAGTGAGATGTTTTAGGTAGTAGGCCCCATTTTCTGTTTTTGTCTGGATGTAATAGGGTCCCTCCCAATTGGATGCTAGCTTGCCTTCGCGAAAGTCTTTGTGGTTTCTTCTTAGGACAAGGCTTCCCACGTCGAACTCTCGTCGTATCACTTTGGCGTTGTGCCTGATGGTGATCTTTTGTTTCAGTGAGGCCTCGCGGAGAGCTGCCCCAGTTCTGATTTCCTCGACGAGGTCGAGCTCTTCCCTTAGAGATTCGTCGTTCATTTCCTCGTCTAGGGGCGACTCTGTCTG
This sequence comes from Lathyrus tuberosus, assembly GCA_022829125.1. Taxonomy (NCBI): domain Eukaryota; kingdom Viridiplantae; phylum Streptophyta; class Magnoliopsida; order Fabales; family Fabaceae; genus Lathyrus; species Lathyrus tuberosus. The sequence continues at coordinate 706,180 of JALAZF010000761.1, forward strand.
CCTAGAGGGCACGTGAACTTCGACGGGAATTACAACATCGGTTCCATATGCTAAACGGAAAGGTGTTTCCCCGGTCGTTAAATGTGGAGTTGTACGGTAAGCCCAGAGCACGCTGTGTAGCTCCTCGACCCATGCCTTATTTGTTTCGTCTAGCCTTCGCTTGAGGCCTCGGAGGATGACTCGGTTAGCTGCCTCAGCCTACCCGTTTGTTTGGGGGTGTTCGACGGATGCAAATTGTTGCTTCGTGCCCAGTTGGGCGACGAAGTCCTGAAACTTCCTGTCCATGAACTGCGTCCCGTTGTCCGTTACTATCGCTTGGGGAATGCTGAAACGTGCAAGGATGTTTCGTTTGTAGAAACGTAGGATGTTGAGGGCAGTTATTTTGGCTAGAGGTTCTGCTTCTATCCACTTTGTGAAATAATCCACACCCACTATGAGGTACTTGTTCTGACTTGATCCTACCACGAAGGGTCCTAGGATGTCTAGGCCCTACCAGGCGAATGGCCACGGGGAGGACATAGTCTTGAGCTCGTTAGGCGGGGCTAGGTGCATGTACCCATGCCGTTGGCATTTATCACACTTCTTTACGTGCTCTTTTGCGTCGTTTTGCATAGTCGGCCAGTAGTATCCTGCTCGGAGGGCCTTTCGAGCAAGAGACCTTCCGCCGAGATGTTGGGCGTTGATTCCTTTGTGGATTTCGCGCAGGATGTGCGTGACCATTTCTTCCTCGACACATTTGAGCAGCGGAATAGAGAATCCCCATCTGTACAGTTTGTCTTCGACCAGGACATAAGAGCAGGCCCTTCGCCTGACTATGTCGGCCTCCTTTGGGTCGGACGAGAGTTCGTCTTTGGCGAGGTAGTTGTAGACTGGGGTCATCCAACAGTTGTTGTCGCCGATCATCTGCACGTCGAGTGTCGGGGAGGCCTTCTCGATGCTGGGTCGAGGAAGTACTTCTTGTATGACGGATTTGTTTCTGCCTTTTTCTTCGTGCTGGCCAATTTGGACAGCATGTCCGCTCGTACGTTATGTTTGCGGGGAACGTGCTTCACTTCTACTGTTGTGAACTTTGCCATTTCTTTCTTTACCAGGGCCAGATATTCGGTCAGGTTGTCGTTTTTGGCTTGGTATTCACCTCGGACCTGGAGGGCCACGAGTTGTGAATCCGTGTAGATGATGACTTCTTCTGCTCCCAGGTCCTCGACAAGGCGTAGCCCAGCGAGGAAGGCTTCGTATTCGGCCTGGTTATTGGAAGTTGGGAAAGACAGTGTGAGTGATACCTCGGCGATAGTCCCTTTGTTGCTCTTCAGTATAATGCCCGCGCCGCTACCTGCCGAGCTAGAGGCACCGTCGACGAAGATGGTCCACTTACGTGTCTCGCTCGCGGGGGAGTCTGCGAATGTCATCTCCGCGACAAAATCGGCCAGAGCTTGGGCCTTAAGGGCTTTTTTGCCTTCGTACCGGATGTCAAATTCGGACAGTACTAGCGACTATTTAAGCATTCGTCCGGCCATATCTGGTCATCTAAGCAGCTGCTTTATGGGCTGATCTGTTCGGACCACGATCGTGTGGGCTAGGAAGTAGTGCCTTAATCTCCTGGCAGCGTTGATGAGGGCCAATGCCACCTTCTCTATCTGCTGGTATCATAACTCTGGTCCTTGTAATGCCTTGCTCATGAAATAGATGGGCTTCTGCCCGTCAGGCGTCTCGCGGATGAGAGCGGCATTCACTGCTTCGGCTGCTACGGCCATGTATAGGTATAGCGTTTCGCCATTGTCCGGGCGAGAGAGATCCGGTGGCTCTGAGAGTGCTCGTTTCAGATGGAGAAGGGCCTTGTCGCACTCCTCGGTCCATTCGAACGTGGCCTCTTTGCGGAGGAGCTTGAAGAACGGTAGGGCGTGCTGGGCGGACTTGGCCACGAAACGAGATAGTGATGCGAGCATCCCGTTGAGGGACTGGATGGATTTTTTGGACTTAGGCGTAGGGAACTCGGAGAATGCCCGGCATTTGTCGAGATTGGCTTCGATTCCTCGTTCCGTTAAGTAGAAGCCGAGGAATTTGCCTGCCCGGACACCGAACGTGCACTTCTCTGGATTAAAGCGCGTTTTGTATTTCCTGGCCTGTTCGAAGACCTTTCGTAAGTGGGCGGTATGATCGGTTTCCTTGTGGGACTTTACGATCATGTCGTCCATGTATACTTCGAGTATGTCGCCTATTTCTCCCCGAAATACTTTATTCATCATTCGTTGGTATGTTGCTCCGGCGTTCTTCAGGCCGAAGGGCATTACGTTGTAGTAATAATTCCCTGACTCGGTCATGAAGGCCGTATATTTTTTGTCGGACATTGCCATTGGGATTTGATTGTAGTCTGAGTAGGCGTCCATGAATGATAAAAGTTTAAAACCAGCGGAATTATCGACAAGTTTATCAATATTGGGGAGGGGGTAGGCATCCTTCGAGCATGCCTTATTGAGATCGGTATAATCAACACACATACGCCATTTTCTATTAGATTTTTTGACCAATACAACGTTGGACAGCCAAGTGGTGTACTTGGCTTCCGAAATAAATTTGGCCTCGAGGAGGTCCTTTACAACTTTTTCAGCAGCCTCCGTTTTCTCCGGAGACTGCTTTCTCCTACGTTGTGCTACGACCTTAATGGCCGGGTCAATGGTCAGCTGGTGACATGCAGTGGACGGGTCTAAAGCGGGCATCTCTGCGGCGCTCCAAGCGAAGAGGTCAGCGTTCTCCCGGAGGCATGCTTTGAGCTACTTCCTCGTGATGTCAGGTATGTCTGCTCCGATCTTCACTCCCCGTTGGGGATCTTTGCCGAACAGAACTATCTCAAAGTCGCCATTCGGGATTGGGCGCATCGGATGGGAGCTGCTGCTGGATGCTGTAGACGGGTCGGCTGATGCTGCTCGTTCCTCCTGATGGTCCTCGGGGAAGCGGCTGTCGAGGTCGATAGAGTCGACCTGGGGCAGAGGCTTGGCTTCCTCGGAGCTGCTTGGCAGTGTTGGCTTGCTCGACACCTTTGGCTTGGGCGCAATGGTGTTGAGTCCCTTTGTGGCTGCTTCGAAACACCGTCGGGCAGCTTCTATATCACCGTGGAGGGTGACGACCTTCCCTTTCGAAGTGTAATACTTCATCTTCAGGTGGACGGTTGAGGGCACTGCTACTAACTCGGCCAGGGTTGGCCTTCCGAAAATGCACTGGTAAAGCGACGGGCAGTCGATTACCAGGAACTGCACCTTGATGGATCTGGCCACTTCTGCTGATCCGAAGGTCACGATCAACTCGACGTAACCCCACGGATTTGTTACGGACCCGTTAAATCCCTGTAAGTCGGATCCCACGTAGGGGGTGAGGTGAGATTCGTCCAACTGAAGCGTTGAGAACAGCTGGGAGTACATGATGTCGACCGAGCTGCCCTGGTCGACGAGTATCCTGCGAACGTCGAAGTTCGCCATCCGGGCTCTGGCGAGCAGAGGTATGCTGGAGTTTGGGGACCCGCCGAGGAGTTCCTCCTTGTAAAAGGAGATTGGGACGGAGCCCTTCTGGGCCTGATCAAGCGTCATCACTTTGTTGCAGCTGGTGTTGATCAGGTGGTCGAACTTCCGTTTCACGGAGCCCACAGTGACTTTGTTGAATCCCCCGCCAGAAATGACCATGGCGGAAGGAAAAGTCTCCCACGGACTGTGGGCCGCGAAATAAGCAGGGGCATTGAGCCCGTCTGGGACGTAGAAGTCCTCTGGCCGGGATATGGACATTGCTACCTGCACGTTGGTGTCATTCGAGGAGGGTACTTCTTCCTCGACCTTCTTGGACTCCTGGGCGTCTTGCCGAGGAGTGTCCTTCTTTGCGAACTGTTTCAGGTGCCCGTCCCTGATCAGTATCTCTATGGCATCCTTCAGATGGATGCAGTCCTCTGTAGTATGGCCGTGACTTTTGTGGAAGCGGCAGTACTTCGACTTATCCACGTTTGGTCTGTTTGGCAGCTGTTTGGGGAAATGGACCCCGACTTGTTTAAACTCTGAATTGGCACACTCAGACAGAATCTTTTCCCTGGAAACGGTCAGGGGAGTGTAGTCGTGGAAGCGCCCGGAGGATCCCTTGCTGTCGCGGAAGTCCCTCGGACGGTCCTCGTGTCTTCGTTCACCCCGACGAGATGTCGAGGCTTCTTCTCCTTTTGCGGCTCGGGCATTCTCCTGGCGGTGCGATGCCCGGGCATTGCAGACAACAATCTTCTCCTCGTACTGGATATGAGTTTGGGCTTTGAGGAGGAGGGCGTCTAAATTCCTCGGTGGGGCGAGGCCAATGGCTTTAGCGAAATCGAAGTCCGGGAGGACCCTTTGCTCGAGCAGGAACTTCTTCATTTTGTCCATCGTCGGAACCTACACTGCTTCCTTGTTGAACCTCTCGATGTATGCTCGAAGAGGTTCGTCTTTCCTCTGGATTATGGCTCCGAGGGAAGCCTCAGTTTTAGGGTGGCGGCGAGATGCTGTGAAGTGTCGCGAGAACATCCTGCCGAGCTGTTTCCACGAGGTAATGGATTCCTCGGGCAGTTATTTATACCGTGTCATTGCTCCTTTCCGAAGCGTGGTCGGGAACAGTCTGCATTTGATGGTGCCCCGTACGCCGTGGTAGTCTAAGAGGGCATTGACATTCTCGATGTGCTCGTCTGGGTCAGTGGTCCCGTCGTACGTGCCAAGTGACGGGGGTTTCTCCAAGCCCTTCGGGAGACGGGTGGCCAGGATCTCCTGGGATAACAGGCCACGAGGCTCGTCGTCGTCACTGGAACTGGTGTATGATGGTGACCGGACGGGCTGCTCGCGTCGGCGATTCCTTCGTGGAGAAGGTGAGCGGTTCCTTCGCGGGGAATGTGAGCGGTTCCTTCGCGGGGAAGGTGAGCGTGTCCGTCTTTTGGACTCGATTGGAGACTCCTCGTTCCTTCGAGTCCTTTTGTGGCCATGAGCGTGCTGGTCATGCAGGGAGATCTGGTCGCGTTTTTGGGCCACACGAGGATCTTTCTCTTGGCGCAGTCTTCGGTCGATTTCTCTCCGGGGCTGCGGGCTTCTTGATCGTCGCTGATTCCTCCACGTAGGAGGGGATCTTGGATGGCGAGACTCTTCCAGTGCCCCGATCCTCTCGTTTTGCTATAGGATCAGGGTGTTGGTTTTGTTGAGTGCCTCTAGGAGGGCTGCCACGGCCGGGTCGGCGCTGGGCGGAATAGGAACGGGCAGGAGGTCGAGAGACAGTTGATCGTTGTTGCGATCAGCAGGAGTTGGGGAAGGAGAAGCGGTGGCTCCATCCCTAAGGAAACGGGCATCTCGGAGGAGAGATGATTGGCCGTCAATGTCAGATTTGTTGACGGGGAGGATGGTGGAATGAAGAACATCCTGGGTGCGATCTTGGGAGGCCATGATCGTGATGATGTTCGAAAGTTATTTTGATCTTCGGTTAAAGAAAGAAGGGGAGAACAAAGGTTCCCACAGACGGCGCCACTGATCGTGAAGGCTGGATTAGATCCTGTAGAATCAGGCCGCCAAGTGCGTCAGGGATGCTGGTCGTATGGAGAGGAGGAGGGGGTGTACCTGCAAGGCACTCCGACGCTCAAGTAAGTAAAGGTCAGAGGAAAAGGGGAAAGTACAAAGAGTGAATTCTTAGGGTGAATATTCGATACCTGACCCTCTCAAGCGAGAGGGTTTATATAGAGCCCCCAGCGCGTGGCCAACAGTCCTATTTTCAGGGCGAAATAACCGTTTTCCCCAAAGAATAGGTAACTGCCCAAACTAGCCGTTAGGCCGGGCAGGATGCTCGAAACTAGCCGTTATGTCGGGCATATACGCAGTTTCGGGCACCTGTCCTTTGCTGTCCGGGCAGGGAGGAAGCCGTGCGTAACGGGCATCAACGCCGGGGAGGAACGTTGCATTCCTTGCCCGGTTGGAGGGGCAGAAAGGTCACTTTTTCCCCTCTGCGGATTAGACTTAGGAAATTTGGGCCACTCTGGAGCAGAGGCGGATTGGGCCAATTCTAGCCATTGGTCCAGTCCAGAACACGTGTGTTTTAAGATGAGGATGTAGCACACAATTTTTTTCGGTGACGCGACCAACTTATCTCGGAATTTGGGTTTTCTCCTCAATGAAGAGGAGGGGGTGCTACTTTCTGATTTCTTATTTATCCCGTGAAGCTGGAAGGGAAAGGGAAGCTATCTAAAACTAACCTTGCACACGAATGTTTAACTGAACAAACGCTTAAAGAGATTCAGGGAGTCGGGTCAGGTTATACAATGGGGAGTTGTCAATTACCCATCCTATATGCGGTTATCCACAGGATGTTAGCTTTAGGTTTTGCTTTGTACTTGATGGTGTTTGTTCGTTAATGGGTTGGGAAAGTTTCTTGGGAAAGTATGAAAGAGTGTGAGTTTTTGATGATTTTGGTGAGGTATTGGACCTCAGTTTTGATTGATATGAAGGTGCTGGACCTAGACTGTTTGATTAGTATGCTCGCTAAGATTTCACAATCTTATGCCTACGTATTCCCGTTTAAACGAAACAAGGAAATCAGAGCAATCTTAGTTCCTCCTATTCTAAGGGAGGAAAATATGTCTTGGTGTCTTGTTCAAAGCCCAAGATTGAAGCTAAATGGAGTATTTGTGTCTTGTTCAAAGCCCAATATTGAAGCTAAAAGGTCTGACTGAGAGAGAATTTGTCATCTCTAAAGGGGAGACATCTTGTTTGTTTATCACGGTTGTTGGGTGACTGTTTATAAAGGAGGATTACTTTAACTGGGATATGTGAATCCAGCAATGCCATAACTTCCTTTATAATGGATATTGATTTTTATGTGCCTTGATCAAAGCCCAAGGTTGAAGCTAAGAGGTTGATTGACTCCACTGGAAAAGTCCTTATACAGAGTCTAAGAGGAGACTTGAAATGGTTGACTCAACAAGAGAGCGTTTATATATGTCTTGTACAAAGCCCAAGATTGAGGCAAAAAGAGGCTGACTCTTTGGGGATATCATTATACAAAGCCTAAGAGGAGGCTAAAAGTTTGATTTTTCCGGGGAAAAGGTTCTATCTGTCTCGTACAAAGCCCAAGATTGAGGCTAAAAAGGTACTGACTCTGGAGGGAGAGAAATCTTTATCTGTCTTGTACAAAGCCCAAGATTTGAGGCTAAAATGAGACTGACTCGACTGAGGGTATTATTTCTCAAAGCCTAAAAGTAGGCTGAGAGGAATTGACTCCGTTGGGGAAAATATTTGTCCCAAGCTTAAGAGAAGGTTATGAAGATTTATGTCTTGTACAAAGCCCAAGATTGAGGCTAAATGGGTTTGACTCAACAAGAAAGTGCTTTTATCTGTCTTGTACGAAGCCCAGGATTGTGGCTGAGCAAGCTGGAGAAATCATTATACAAAGTCTAAGAGAAGGCTAACTTCCGCTAAGGGAAATCCTTATATCAATCCTAAGAGGAGGCCAGAAAAGATGGACTCAACAAGAGAGTGATTTTATCTGTCTCGTACAAAGCCCAAGATTGAGGCTAAAAAGGTTGACTCAACAAGAGAGTGATTGAATCAACAAGAGAGTCTGAAAAAGGTTTTGACTCAACAAGAGAGTCTGAAAAGGTTATTGACTCAACAAGAGAGTCTTGAAAGTTTTGACTCAATAAGAGAGTCTGAAAGGATTAGCTCCGCTGGGGAGAATCATTGTACAAAGCCCAAGAGGAGGCTATCTTAGCTGAGGAAAGATCATTATACAAAGCCTAAGAGGAGGCTATCTTCTGCTGGGAATTATTGAGATCCCGAGGCAGGTCCAATATGGAGAATCAACTCTTGCTGAGGGTTACAGAAGAGTTAAGATGTCAGAGACCTTGATGTTCTAATTTGGGATAGTGTTATACTGATGATAAACTGACCCTGGTTAAGGGTTTTTTGGGAGAGAGACTGGTTTTTTAGAACCCATGGGTTTTAACTCTTTTGGAGATTGATCCAGAATGACCGAGGTTTCTCCTATGTTTGTAGGGAACTTGAGAATGTCTTTGAGACTCAAGAGTAGATTTGAACTGTCCAAGTCTACTGGTATATAAGAGTTTATCTTTGTATAATGCCCAAGAGGAGGCAAGTGTTTTTAAGGGATGAGAATCAACCCTAAATTGGTCTGAGATTTGACACTGGAAAGATTCCTCTAGCAAAGGATAACTAAGTTATGTCTTATACCTTTAAGAGGTCTTCAGGGTCCTTGTATTAAGCCCAAGAGAAGGCATGAGAACTTCTAAGAAGTCGGAGGGTCCTTGTACAAAGCCCAAGAGGAGGCGGGGATGCTTTTAGGAAGCCTGTAGGTCCCAAACTTAAGAAAAGTTTCACCGATAATAATTTTTTCTTTAGTGAACAGTTCTAGGGTTTGAAGAAATTCAAGAGAAGTTTCACCGGGAATTAATCCTATCTGGGGAAACTGAATTTCTTTGACAAATTCTAATAGTGACAGTCTGAGAAAATTTTCACCGAGAATACTGCCTTTCTCTTTGTTCCATATTGTTTAAGCCCAAGAGAAGGCAAGACTGTATCTGGAAGTCCTATGGGGATCTAGTTTTGACTGTATTTAAAGAGTGACCAATTGGCTTTACCTAGGTCTAGACCTAGTTGCCGGGGAAAACTCTAGATAACTATACTAGTATATATACAGTTGATATATGGAAAGTATTTAAAAGGATATGAAAGAAGGACTTACAGAGGAACAACTTCCCACAATACAGTTATATATATTAAAGCATGTAAATGAAAGCTGATAAAACTTACAGGCGAGCAAGCTTCCATGCGGTATTGTTAGTTGTTCAAAGAAATTAAAGAAAGTTTTGATAACAAATGTATATTTGAACCTAAATCAAAAGAGAAGTTGTTTTTGAAAATATTGTTGGGGCTTATACTCAAGGAGAGGCCCAAGGTTTAACAGTGATCGCACCGTTATTTTAAAGATCGTACCGGGACTTATACAACGACTGAGGCCCAAAAATGGTTTTGGTTAAAAAGGGATTGGGTCTTACACTCTATTAGAGGCCCAAAAGATTTTTTGAAAAAAAGAAAGACGAGACTTACAACACGAGGGGAGGCCCAATGAAAGACAGTGATTGCACTGTCGTTTTGAGAATCGCAGAGGGGCTTATACAACGACTGAGGCCCAAAAAGGTTTATTTACAAAAGGGTTGGGTCTTACACTCTTTCAAGAGGCCCAAAGATGTTTTTGTACAAGTGATGAGGCTTACAACTCAGGGAGAGGCCCAAGATGAAAATAGTTTGAAAACGACGATCGCGTCGAGATTTCTGAAACTGTATAGGGACTTATACAATGACTGAGGCTCAAAAAAGGTTTATTTACAAAAGGGTTGGGTCTTACACTCTTTCAAGAGGCCCAAAAGATTTTGAAAAAAGGTTTGTTAGGGTGAAAATCAACGAAACCCTAATTTCATCATTTTTTAAAGTAATTACTCAAAGAAAATTAATAAAAATGATAAAAACACCAAATAAGTTTGAATAAACAACTTGTGATTTTGGTTTAAGGTTTGAAAAATGATGTTTTAATCACAAGATGAATTAAAACTCATTTGGTTTTGATTTCCAAGATGAAAATTCATTTTTTGAAATGTTTAAAACAATAAAAAATGAATTTATTTGCAAAAATATCAACTATATTAAATAAATAGTATAAATTTGATTTTTTTTGTGGAACAAAATATTTTAACATTTTTTTGATTTTTTGCAAAAAGAACCAATAAAAAATAATTAAAATTTAGAGAGAAATTAATTTTTCAAATTATTTAAGAAAATAATATGAAAATACAAAAAATGGAAAAAAAAGTGATAAAAAAGGGTCTGGGGCGAGGGGGATTCGAACCCCAGACCCCTAAGCCAAACACATGAGTACGCAACCACTGGGGTGGTGATACATCCATGTATCAAAACCACCCCATAAATACATAAGGGGTGCCTTGTTTTAGGCCTGGGCAAGGCAAGGCAAGGCAAGGCAATGCCAGCTTTTGGGCCATTTACGTGAAGCCTCTAACTTTCTCATTTCTCCATGGATTGGGACAAAATTTATATGCATTTGGCCTAGAATTTCCCAAGGAATCCAATGGTGGTCATGGTTTTTTCAGATGAGGTCCCTATTTTAAAACCCGAGAGTGGTTTTGAAATAGGCCTATATTTGCATTTTCTATGCTACTTCATGGTACATGCAAGAATTACATGATGAATTGGTTCAAACACAACATATACAACATGTATGAGATGTTTATGATCAGTGGACTTCAAAGCAATGCATAATTTAGAAAGTTCAAGTGATGATGCACTTACCTTTTCGAGCTTTTTGGGCTATCTGCCAAGTTCCTTGTGCCAGAAGTAATTTGATGTTTTGGACACTCTCAATTGATCCCTTAGAAGCTTTTAGAATGTTTAGAACCAGCTGGAATCCTCAGGAACAAGTTTGAGCTCTTTCTTGTAAAAGGGGCAAAAGTGACCAATATGGCAACTCTCTCAAATGGTGTTCCAGATGAGTGGAACCATTTGGTACAGTTCAAGAATGATATTTGGAGTGTGTTTGAGGTTTTATCTGGTTTTGAAAGTGACTGAATCAAGACATGGTTTGAAAAATGCAAAAAAGTTCAATTTTGAGGTTTTGGAAGCGGACTTTGTGATTTTGGTGTTACAGGTCACATGTGAGAGTTTGAACAGCTTAGGTACAATATATTAGAGGTGTTTGGATCATGAGCTGTGATGAAATTGCTCTCTAACTCAAAAACTCAGAGGTACCTTGTAAAAGAAGTTATTTTGGCCTAGAAAAAGGGATTTTGAGGAAAACAAGTGTTGTAGTGCTTTGGTGTACTCAAACTGAGCACAAATGAGCTCTATTTATAGTAGAGCAAGTTTGTTTTGCTAGCAATAGTGAATGGAAGCTGCAGCAGGCCTTTGACCAATGTTATGCAAAAGGAATCTCAAGTCTCCTCTAGCCATTGACTTTAGATTAGGGCACATGCTTTGTAGCTTTGGTTCAAAGATAAGTCTTGACTGAATCAGTTGGAATAGGCTCAGTTTATGCCACCTTGGTGTATCCATTGAATGCTTGGAAACAAAATTGGAGTCTTGGCATCTTTGTAGCCTTTTTAGGGATGACAAACCTAATGTAGATTCTTGGACTTATGAGGCTTGGAGATCAGATCATCCCCCTTGGATTTGATCCTCTGATGTGTCCAAATTGATGACAAGGCTTGGAATTATCAGATTTGGACAAATCAAGCAAATGTGCACAATTCTGCCTTGTAAAACCAGTTCATGATGCCATGTTTCAAGGGATGTATCTCCCTGCTCAAGTTGAATTTGGAGATGATTAGGTACTTGTTGGAAAGCCCTTATGGCATACTTTATCTTTGATGTTCACCCCTAGACCTGGTTTGACTTAGATCAAGGTGAAAAATATCCCTACATTTTGGAAAAAGTAAGGCAGATTCTGACTTAGTGAAAATTTCACTAAGTGTTGGAAAAATGTCATTTTCATGTTTTTAGACATTTTGATCACTTCATAACTTAAAATCCATGAGGAATTGGAGTTTGATGTAGTTGAAGCTTTTGAAGTATGTAATGAGAGCTACAAATCCAGCTTTGGACCATCCAAAATGGTTGTTTGGATCTCAAGTTATGGTCCTTGGAAGTTGGTACCCTAGCCATTTTGTTCCATAACTTAGAAAAATTCTAAGTTTTTTTATGGTTACCCCTTTTACAAGTTAACTCATTTCCTTTGGTTTTTCTTGATGAATGATGATTCAAATCACATATTAACATTGTTTTAGGGTTAAGGAACCTTGGTTGACCAAAAATCCAAAAAGACAAACTTGGGATTTTTGTACGGTTGACTTTTTATCGGATGAAATCCAAACTGTGCGATCCTTTGTGAAATCAAGTCCTTGACCTAAATCAAACCTAATGGATGGACTCCATAGGTGTTATAGGGTGTATTGAATCATGTCCTGGTAAAAAGTCAAAGGCACAGTTGACTTTTTCCCTGAAACCCTAAATGTGGTCCTGATGAAATTGAAACTTGTGAATCAAGCTTCCTGGGTCAATCCATTGTTGCAAATGGGTCAATGTAGTATATTGGAGGCCCTTAAATGATGTATTGAGGTCTTGGCTCATGCTTTGTCCCAAAAGTCAACTTAGGGGTAAATTAGGTCAAGGAACCCAAAATCCTGATTTTTGGTAAATGTATCCCCTGGGGTTATATTGACTTGATGATTGGATCCATGAGGTCCCTTAGAGTATCTTGGGTTGTGCTTTGAAGCATGGGCTCATGCCTAGGTGAAAATTTTCACCTGGAGGTCTCAGGCGACCAAAACCCTAATTTGGTGACACAGGCGATCTTGAAGCTTGATCTACTTGGAATGTTGCAACCTTGTGCTTGATTCTTGATGTGGGAGTCTTATTGATCCCTTATAGGTGTTTGAGAGGCTAGACAAGTTAAAGATCATGTAATTTCTTGATTGATCCTGTGTCTAAGTGCTTTGAGAGGGCCCAAAACCCTAATCTTTGATTGTAAAGAATGCCTAACAATCCCTGAGGAGATTGATGAGTCATGAAAGTACATCCATATTGTGATGATGATTTGCATAATGATGGGAAATTATAGTGGTCAAAATTTGGGGTATGACAGATGCCCCTATTTAATCTTCTTGGACCCGAAGGTATGAATGGCGAAGGTATTTGGGCATTTGGGGTGCAAGAGGATTAAATATCGGAATGCCCGAAATTTTGATGGTGGTTATAAATGACAGCTTACTCATCCATCTTCTTTTGATAAGCAATGATGCTTAGAAAAGGGTAAACTTCCCCTCGATCCTGGTTTTTAGCCACGGAACTGGTCTCAGTTTCTGATATAAACTTCCCCTCGATCCTGGTTTTTAGCCACGGAACTGGTCTCAGTTTCTGATATAAACTTCCCCTCAATCCTAGTTTTTAGCCACGTAACTGGTCTCAGTTTCTAATATAAACTTCCCCTTGATCCCAGTTTTTAGCCACAAAACTGGTCTCAGTTTCTTTTATAAACTTCCCCTCGATCCTGGTTTTTAGCCACGGAATTGGTCTCACTTTCTTTTGTCAATAAACTTTTTGACAAGGGACCTTATTTGTAGATTTTTTCCTCAAACTTCTCGCTGAATTTTCCTGGGGAGATGATATTTGAAGGGAAAAAATTTTGATGTCAGACTTGCTGGGGAACCCATTTGTCCGAGCTGTAGAGGTGTGCAAACTTCTCTGTTGGAGATGCCATTTGTTGACTCTACTGGGGTAAACGAGTCTCTTGAGAGACTGATTCCTGATTGGGGATATTACATCATACTTTTCTTCGATATCTTCTCGGAGAAATGCCATGTGATGTTATCCAATTTTGAGGTGCCGATGACTTCATTATCATTGACTCTCTTGGGGAGAAAAAATCAATGTGTTGCTAAGAGTCTTTAGTTGTGAGGCTTTCTCTGGGGATTTTCCTTAATCTGGGAAAGCGAAAATATTATCTTCACTGGTGAAAAGTGACGTTTGTCGAATACCTTCTTGCTTTTCAGAGGTTCAAATTATCAAAGTGGTCGAGGACCGTCTCCATCCCAGAAATAAACTGGGGAGAGATTGCTTAGATGATTCACTTCCCTACGAGGAAAGAACTGACAACTCGATTAACAAGAGGACTTTACAACTTAGAGTTAAGACTGACTAGAGTGATAGTGATACAATATGAATATGAATGCAAATCAATAATGCATGATGTATGTATGTTTATGCTGAGAAAATTGACACGACATACAGACTAATAGATGAACATGACTGGATAATCGGCCACTACAGGGGACAAATAAATACCGTTCGGTCCAAGATAACAATTCTGCCTTACTTAGGGAAGATAGTCCCTGTGGGGAAAACATTGGTCTGGCTTAGGAGATAAGAACTCTGTCGGGGATATCAGATGGGAAAATCACATTTGATACAGTTGATCCTTCGTTCAGGCGTACTGGTTTAGAAGGAGTACTTTGATTCTGCACCTTGAAGCTTAATCGCCTTTGGAGAAGCAATTGATGTTCTTTCGATGTTCAACAGTCAAAATAATTGCCATCTTTATTTTAAAAGCAGAAAATTTTGACAAGTAAATTCATTTTTGTTTTATTTCAAGAATCGTTAATCATGTTAAAATGTTGTTTTGTAAAGCTAAAACAAATAAGAATTGCAAACAAAAGCACTAAGGCTCAAATTTTATTGATAGGATGGAAATCAGCCAAACGCGTGATCCCATAGAGTATTTACAAAGTTAGAAAACTGTAATTTAAGGGAAAAGGGCTACATCGAAACATAATGACCGTTATCCTTCTACCAACTTTGAATTCTGAACATCCTGAGCTTTTGTCGAAGATGAACTTGACTGGAGTTTTCCTGATGGATAGCATGACTGCTGCTGGGGGATTTGCCCCTTTGTTGGTCGTAGTTACTTGCCATTAATCCCTAATTTTTTCCTGGATTGTACTTTGAGATTTCCAATCCATCGGGATGATTTTTTATTATGTCTCTAATTTTTGCCTAGACCGCCCTTTCGGGTTTTCAATCCACCGAGACGTTGTTGTTTTTTTATTTAGGCGAAGTATTTCTTGACTACGTCAACATTTGTGGGGTAGGCAAATTCCTCTCCATCCATGGTTGTGAGTCTTAAGGCGCCGCCTGAGAAGGCTTTCTTGACCACATAGGGGCCGTCATAATTTGGAGTCCATTTTCCCCGAGAATCAGTGAGAAATGATTGTATCTTTTTTTAGTAGTTTGAAGATTGGCGCGCATGTCGTGGTCATGAGGAATATAAATCTGGAAATGTAATTCAAACGTCCCAGGAATCCTCTGACTTGTTTTTTAGTCTTTGGAGAAGGCATTTCTTGAATGGCCTTGACTTTGTCAGGATCAACCTCAATTCCTTTCTGGCTGACGATGAACCCTAAAAGTTTCCCTGAACGGACACCGAATGTGCACTTGTTGGGATTCAAGCGGAGTTTGTACTTTCTCAGACGCTCGAATAGTTTTGACAGGTGGGTTACATGCTCCTCTTCTATCTTAGATTTGGCAATCATATCATTGACATACACTTCTATTTCTTTGTGTATCATGTCATGAAACAGAGTAGTCATGGCCCTTTGATAGGTTTCCCCGGCGTTCTTCAAACCGAACGACATTACCTTGTAACAAAAGGTGCCCCATGGGGTGATGAATAAAGTTTTCTCCATGTCTTTCAGCGTGATTATTATTTGATTATAGCCCGAGAATCCATCCATGAAGGAGAATACTTTGAACTTTGTTGTACTGTCTACCAGCATGTCAATGTGTGGTAAGGGAAAGTCATCCTTTGGACTGACCTTGTTCAGATCCCTGTAGTCTACACACATCCTGACCTTTCCGTCCATTTTTGGCACTGGTACTATGTTGGCTAACCATTAAGGATATTCTGATGTGACGAGGAAACCCGCGTCAATCTGTTTTTTTACTTCCTCTTTGATTTTGATGGCCATGTCAGGGTGAGTCCTTCTCAACCTTTGTTTTACTGGCGGACATTCTGATCTTTGTAACACCCCTAATCTATACCCCCAAATAATAAAAACGATAAAAAAAATTCATCAGAGTGTAATTAAACATTCATGGCATAAACTGAGGTGTCGCATCAATTGAGACAAAATACAATAACCTGCTCATAAAGATATGCAACAATCAGATAGTAATACAAACAGAGGAACTTAGTTCCTACTACCCACAATTCAGATACAGAATGAAAGCGGAAAATCTGCAACTGAATATCATATATACATATCACATAAAAAGTTTATCTGTCATACACAGAATCATACACGTACAATCCAAAAGATATAGATACATATACATAATAATCACAAACGATCTCTCCGACTACCCGGTGCTACATATCAGAGCCGACCGACAAAAGAATGAAGACCTAAGCTTCACAAAAAGACCTCCAGCATCTACTCTGCAATGCCTCATAGAGCATTCAAAATAGCAGAAGGGTGAGAAACACAATCATAATATAATTGCATACAATTATATAATAACACAGAAATACACATGTAAAATATTCTCACCACAACGTATCCCAGAGTTAGAACACAATGCATATCTCATATATCCATCACCAAGGCATATATAATCAAGCATAATGCATTTATCAACAACATATATATATATATATATATATATATATATATATATATATATATATATATATATATATATATATATATATATATATATATATATATATATCAACTCATCAATTCCATTCACAATCCCACACAAAATTAATCCATTCATGATTTATGCAAATGCAAAGAGACCGACACAACGACTCTATGCAAATGCGGTACCATCCATCCGTCAATCTCAACACTAGTTCACTCAGGAACTATTGGAACCATCGCTGGTTACTTAATGTAACTCCCCGTCGGGCAAACGATGTTCCCCGTCGCTTTCGATCCTCTTGTTATAAGGCTCACGATGTTTATGGATCGCTTTCAGTCCTCTTTGTATAAGGCTCACGATCTGATCGCTTTCGGTCCTCATTGTATAAGGCTCACGATCGTCTATAATCATCGCTTTCAGTCCTCTCGGTATAAGGCTCACGATGTTATAGCGGATTCCCTCTGGAATCAATTCGTCGCTCACACCCACTAGGGCACACGACATCACAAGAATGCATATCATGATGCTTGGCATACAATGACTCATGACATTCAAATGCACACATATACACATCCATAATCATGCATATATCATCAAATACAACACATTGCATTTACTTGCCTTTAGACCACAAACCATCATCACAACATCTTATCACATGCATTTTCATCACACAAGTCATACAATACCCATATCAACAGCACATTGCATGATACACATCAATTACACACAATTACAACGGCAAAAGTCGACAAAACGACACTATTCCAAATTCCCGACATAATTAAATCGACCAACAATCTCAAAACCACTTTAATAAGAAAGTACAGCTCAATAGTTTTCCAACGATACCAAGAATGTTCAAAACAGATAATCGGAACACAAGTTACAGGAGTACAAATAAAAGGAATCGCGGAAAGACAACATTTTGCACCCTCTCTGGTCCTACGCGTATTGCCCTGAGCCATACGCGTATTGCCCAGCTCACTCGCCCCTCTATACGCGTATTGCCCAAGGTGATACGCGTATGAGCAGAGACCAATTCCTCTTAAAAAATTCCTCTAAAACCCTAATACGCGTAATGCCTCACTTGATACGTGTATTGCTCAATTCCTTACGCGTACCATTACGCAATTGAGCAGATGGCCGGGAAAATGTAACTCCATACGCGTATTGCCCTCATTCCTTCATTGCCATACGCGTATTGCCTTAACCAATACACGTATTGCCTTGAGTGATACGCGTATGGGCAGTGGAAAACCAGAATTTTTCCTGCATAATTTTTCTGCGAAATTCAACCATTTTCCTCTCCAAATCTCTTCTAAACACCAGAAAAATACCAATAGAGTGCACAACAACACCTATCTAACATGTATCAACAATTAGGAACATCAAAACATGATTTCAGACACAATTTGAATCAATTTCCACATATTATAGTTTTTACTCTATATTTAATTTCAATCCAAAAATCAACAAATACATACATACATAATCATACACAAGTATAATATAATCAAGTTTCGGACCCTTACCCGATTTAATCGTGTTTGAAAAGTCGGTTGATCGATTTTCTTAATTTCCAAGTTTTCTCTCTTTTTCTTCTCTTCCTTTCCTTCTTTCTCTTTTTCTTCTTCTCTTTTTCTTTCCTTTCTATTTTCTCTCTTTGTATTTCTATTTCTAACTTAAGAAAATAAAGTGAAATGAGCAAATTACCCCTACGCTCAAATATCTCGCAAACGCTCTCAAAACGCAATAAAACATAATCACGATGAAAAATAATATATTATCAAATAAAAGTAAAAAATAAAATAATATAATAATAAAAATAATTAAATCGACTCGATTAAATAAAACTAACAAAAACTGGGGCGTTACAACTCTCCCCCACTTAGAGATTTGCGTCCTCGAAAATATTACCTGAGACGAACAACTCTTGATACGACTCCCGCATCCGACTCTCCAACTCCCAAGTCAAATTTCCCTCAGCAACGCCTCCCCACGTTACTTTCACAAGCGCAATATCCTTGCCTCTTAACCGCTTCAACTCGCGATCCAAAATCATCACTGGTAATGCCTCAACCGTAAGGTTCTCCCTTACCTCCACCTCATCCATCGGAATCACATGCGACGGATCCGGAACATACTTCCGAAGCTGTGAAACATGGAACACATCGTGCAAATTCGAAAGACTCGGCGGCAACGCCACCCGATAAGCCACAACACCCACTCTCGCGGATATCTGGTAAGGACTAATAAACCGAGAAGTAAGTTTCTTCGACTTCAATGCACGACCAACACCCGTTACCGGTGTAACTCTCAAAAATACATGATCGCCCTCTTGAAACTCAAGATCTTTCCTCCTTCGATCATGATAACTCTTTTGCCTACTCTGAGAAGCCTTTATTTTCTCACGAATAAGTTTCACCTTTTCCGTAGTCTGTTGCACCAACTCCGGTCCAACCACCGAACTCTCACCAGATTCATGCCAACACAACGGTGTTCGACATCTTCTTCCATACAACGCTTCAAAAGGTGCCATTCCAATACTCGAATGGAAACTGTTGTTATACGTGAATTCAATCAACGCAAGATAACTATCCCACGCACCACCTTGCTCAAGAACACAAACCCACAACAAATCTTCCAACGACTGAATAGTTCTCTCGGTCTGACCATCTGTTTGCCGATGATAAGCCGAACTCAATCTCAACTTGGAACCCAACGCCTTTTGCAAACTTTCCCAAAATCTGGAAGTAAACCTCAGATCTAGATCTGAAACAATACTCAACGGAACACCATGTAATTTCACAATCACACTAATATAAATCTTAGCCAACCTCTCCAAAGAAAAACTGATGTCAATCGGAATGAAATGCGCCGATTTAGTCAGCCTATCCATAATCACCCAAATGGCATTATGTCCCCTCTGAGTATTCGGCAACCCTGTCACAAAATCCATAGAAATGTTGTCCCATTTCCACTCGGGAATATCCAACGGTTGCAACAATCCACTAGGCTTCTGATGTTCCACCTTAGATTTCTGACACGTCAAACATGCATAAACAAACTAAGCCACATCCCTCTTCAATCCAGACCACCAAAAGATCTTCTTCAAATCCTGATACATCTTATTAGCTCCCAGATGTATACTCAAATTACTCCGGTGTCCTTCCTCCAAAATCATCCTTTTCAAGTCCGAATTATCAGGAATACAAATTCTACCATGAAATCTCAAAACACCGTTATCATCCACTTTAAAGTCACCATCCACACTTTGATTTCCAACCATCATCAAATCAACAAATTTCACATCCAACTTCTATTTCTCGCTAACGGTTAAAAGAAAATCATTAGTAACCTTTAACATACCAAGCCTTACGCTGTCAGATGTCAATTCACATACCAAGCTCAAATCTTTAAACGCTTCCAAAAGTTCCCACTCTTTAACCATCAAAACAGACATATGCAAAGACTTCCGGCTCAATGCATCAGCTACCACATTAGCTTTACCAGGATGGTAATTCAAGCCAAAGTCGTAGTCCTTCAAACATTCCAACCATCTCCGTTGCCTCATATTCAACTCTTTCTGATCAAACAAGTATTTCAAACTTTTATGATCACTAAAGACTTCGAATCTTGCACCATAGAGATAATGCCTCTAAATTTTCAACACAAAAACCACGGTCGTTAATTCCAAATCATGAGTAGGGTAATTCTTCTCATGAATCCGCAATTGCCTCGAAGCATAAGCCACAACCTTACCTTCTTGCATCAACACTCCACCTAAACCAATCAAAGACACATCACAAAACACCACAAACGGTTCAGTAGGATTCGGTAAGATCAAAATCAGAGCTGTAGTCAATCTTCTCTTCAGCTCACTAAAACTTTCCTCACACTGAATATCCCAAATGAACGCTTTACCTTTACAAGTCAACTGGGTCAAGGGAAGTGCTAACTTGGAAAAACCTTCAATGAACCTTCGATAATTTCCAGCTAAACCCAAAAAGCTTCTAATTTCAGTAACAGATCTAGGAGCCTCCCATTGTAGAACTGCATCTACTTTAGATGGATCCACAGCAATACCATTACCTGAAATCACATGCCCAAGAAAACTCACTTCTGACAACCAGAACTCACACTTGGACAACTTGGTAAAAAGTTTCCTTTCCTTCAAAATTTGCAACACAACACGCAAATGTTCCGCATGTTCCTCCCGAGACTTAGAATAAATCAAGATGTCATCAATAAACACAACAACTAATCGATCCAAATGCTTATGGAAAATACGATTCATATACTCCATAAACACACCTGGCGCATTAGAAACCCCGAACGACATCACAAAATATTCATAATGACCGTATCGTGTCCTAAAAGCCGTCTTCTGAATATCTTCCTCTTTCACTCTTATATGATGATACCCTGACCTCAATCAATCTTACTATACACACAAGCACCTACCAACTGGTCCATCAAATCATCAATTCTCGGAAGAGGATACTTATTCTTAATCGTTACCTTATTCAGCTGGCGATAATCAATACACAATCACATACTTCCATCTTTATTTTTCACCAATAAAACTGGAGCACCCCAAGGCGATACACTTGGCCTCACAAACCTCTTTTCTAACAATTCATTCAACTGTTTCTTTAACTTAACCAACTCAGATGCCGACATACGATAAGGTGCCATAGACACAGGTCTAGTACCAGGAACTAGATCTATAGAAAACTCCACCTCTCTCTGGCGACAAGTTCGAAATATCCTCTGGAAACACCTATGGAAATTCACACACAACTGGAAACACATCAAGTACAACTTGACTATCCACTGACAACGATGCAAACAACCTGAACAACTGAGCTTCATCCGCCAAAAGTTTCTTCAACTCTTGGGTAGATAAGAAACTCGGTTCCTCGTTTTCCTCAAGAGAAGGAAATCTTACCAGCTTATGATAACAATCAATATGCACCCGATTGAACTGCAACTAATTCATTCCCATAACCACATCTAAACCCTCCAACGGCAAACACACCAAATCCATCTCAAAATCTTTACCATAAATGGTCAAAGGATAACTTAAACAAACCAAAGAAGTAGTTACTGACCCCATTGTTGGAGTATCAATAACCATCTCTCCATCCATCAAAGACAACACAAGATTCAAACGCTTCGCGCACTCAGACGAAATAAATGAATGAGTCGCTCCAGTATCAATAATAGCAACTAAAGGCGTACTATTAATAAAACAAGTACCTCTGATCAGACGGTCTGCACTTGTAGTATGAGTCCCTGCCAATGCAAAAACTTTCCCACCAGCTGGAGCTTGCTTTGGTTTTGGACACTTCGTACTAATATGACCAGCTTTACCACAGTTGAAACACTTCACCACATTCTTCCTCTTGCACTCAGCTGTTACATGTCCCATACCTCCACAATTGGAACACTTCCCCAAATTCTTCCTACATTCGAACTGACGATGTCCTAAGTCACCACACCTATAACATCTCAGAGAATTAGACATACCACCCCCACTTGACCTTTTCTCAAAATTACCTCTTTGTTTACCCTTGTCAGCTGGAGTCACATAAGGACCACCACAAAACGGTTGCTTCCCTTTCCTTTCATTCACACTCTTATAATGAGTAGAACGAGCTTTGCTATCCTCCTCATAAATCCTACAACAATCCACCAGATCTGAAAACCTCATAATCCTTTGATAACCGATTGCCTGCTTGATCTCAGGACGTAAATCCGTTCTCAAACTTCACACACTTAGAAAACTCTGCAGTAGCTTCAGTATAATGTGGATAAAACTGAATAAGTTCCACAAACTTAGCAGTGTAATCAACAACAGACATATTACCTTGTTTCAATTCCAAGAACTCTATTTCTTTCTTTCCCCTTACGTCCTCAGGAAAATACTTCCTCATAAACTCAATGCTAAATAAAGCCCAAGTGACTTCTTCACCTGTAGCTTCCAACACATGACACGTACTAACCCACCAGTCATCAGCTTCCTCCTGCAACATGTGAGTACCCAGTCTCACCTTATGTTCCTCAGCATAGTTCATTACTCGAAAGATTCTTTTAATCTCTTTAAGCCAAATCTGTGCACCATCAGGATCATGTCTCCCTTTGAAGACAGGCGGTTTGTTCTTCCCGAACTCATCATTTCCACCAGCATTAGGTGCACCCTGCACAGCCTGAGCCATAGCTTGCATAGCAGCAGCCAAAGCAGCATCATTCCTACCAGCCATATTCTGTTCATTTCCAATAACAACAACTATGGTTAAACAAACAGCTCACCCAAACACAACGACCAACAAGGACTGACACAAACTGACACGGACTGGCTCTGATACCACTTAATGTAACACCCCCAATCTATACCCCCAAATAATAAAAATGATAAAAAAAATCATCAGAGTGTAATTAAACATTCATGGCATAGACTGAGGCGTCACATCAATTGAGACAAAATACAATAACCTGCTCATAAAGATATGCAACAATCAGATAGTAATACAAACAGAGGAACTTAGTTCCTACTACCCACAATTCAGATACAGAATGAAAGCGGAAAAACTGCAACTGAATATCATATATATATATATATATATATATATATATCACATAAAAAGTTTATCTATCATACACAGAATCATACATGTACAATCCAAAAGATATAGATACATATACACAATAATCACAAACGATCTCCCCAACTACCCGGTGCTACATATCAGAGCCGACCGACAAAATATTGAAGACCTAAGATTCACAAAAAGACCTCCAGCATCTACTCTGCAATGCCTCATAGAGCATTCAAAACAGTAGAAGGGTGAGAAACACAATCATAATATAATTGCATACAATTATATAATAACACAGAAATACACATGTAAAATATTCTCACCACAACGTATCCCAGAGTTAAAACACAACACAACACAATGCATATCTCATATATCCATCACCAAGGCATATATAATCAAGCATAATGCATTTATCAACAACATATATATATATATATATATATATATATATATATATATATATATATATATATATATATATATATATATATCAACTCATCAATTCCATTCACAATCCCACACAGAATCAATCCATTCATGATTTATGCAAATGCAAAGAGACCGACACAACGACTCTATACAAATGCGGTACCATCCATCCGTCAATCTCAACACTAGTTCACTCAGGAACTATTGGAACCATCGCTTGTTACTTAATGTAACTCCCCGTCGGGCAAACGATGTTCCCCGTCGCTTTCGGTCCTCTTGGTATAAGGCTCACGACGTTTATGGATCGCTTTCAGTCCTCTTTGTATAAGGCTGACGATCCGATCGCTTTCGGTCCTCTTTGTATAAGGCTCACGATCGTCTATAATCATCGCTTTCAGTCCTCTCGGTATAAGGCTCACGATGTTATAGCGGATTCCCTCTGGAATCGATTCGTCACTCACACCCACTAGGGCACACGGCATCACAAGAATGCATATCATGATGCTTGGCATACAATGACTCATGACATTCAAATGCACACATATACACATCCATAATCATGCATATATCATTAAATACAACACATTGCATTTACTTGCCCTTAGGCCACAAACCATCATCACAACATCTTATCACATACATTTTCATCACACAAGCCATACAATACCCATATCAACAGCACATTGCATGATACACATCAATTACACACAATTACAACGGCAAAAGTCGACAAAACGACACTATTCCAAATTCCCGACATAATTAAATCGGCCAACAATCTCAAAACCACTTTAATAAGAAAGTACAGCTCAATAGTTTTCCAACGATACCAAGAATGTTCAAAACAGATAATCGGAACACAAGTTACGGGAGTACAAATAAAAGGAATCGCGAAAAGACAACATTTTGCACCCTCTCTGGTCCTACGCGTATTTCCCTGAGCCATACACGTATTGCCTAGCTCACTCGCCCCTCCATACGCGTATTGACCAAGGTGATACGCGTATGAGCAGAGACCAATTCCTCTTCAAAAATTCCTCTATAACCCTAATACGCGTAATGCCTTACTTGATACACGTATTGCCCAATTCCTTACGCGTACCATTACGCAATTGAGCAGATGGCCGGGAAAATGGAACTCCATACGCGTATTGCCATCATTCCTTCATTGCCATACGCGTATTGCCTTAACCAATATGCGTATTGCCTTGAGTGATACGCGTATGGGCAGTGGAAAACCAGAATTTTTCCTGCATAATTTTTCTGCAAAATTCAACCATTTTCCTCTCCAAATCTCTTCTAAACACCAGAAAAATATCAATAGAGTGCACAACAACACCTATCTAACATGTATCAACAATTAGGAACATCAAAACATGATTTCAGACACAATTTGAATCAATTTCCAACAATTTCCACATATTATGGTTTTTACTCTATATTCAATTTCAATCCAATAATCAACAAATACATACATACATAATCATACACAAGTATAATATAATCAAGTTTCGCACCCTTACCCGATTTAATCGTGTTTGAAAAGTCGGTTGATCGATTTTCTTAATTTCCAAGTTTTCTCTCTTTTTCTACTCTTCCTTTCCTTCTTTCTCTTTTTCTTCTTCTCTTTTTCTTTCCTTTCTATTTTCTCTCTTTCTATTTCTATTTCTAACTTAAGAAAATAAAGCGAAATGACCAAATTACCCCTACGCTCAAATATCTCGCAAACGCTCTCAAAACGCAATAAAACATAATCACGATGAAAAATAATATATTATCAAATAAAATTCAAAAATAAAATAATATAATAATAAAAATAATTAAATCGACTCGATTAAATAAAACTAACAAAAATTGGGGCGTTACAATCTTAACGGTAAATGATGTTCCACGATGTTGGTATCTAACCCTGGCATATCCTGATAGGACCAAGCGAATACATCGAGAAATTCTTTGAGAAACTTTATCAAACTTTCTTTGACAGTTGGACTGAGCAGTGCCCCAATCTTGACATCTTTTCTCTCTTCTTTTGAACCCAAGTTAACCATTTCCAACAACTCTTTGTGGGGTTCAATGGTCCTTTCCTCTTGTCTGAGTAATTGGGAGAGCTCTTCTGGAATTTCTTCGTCATTTTCTTCTTCAGCCTCAAATACCGGGAATTCAAAGTTGGGAGCAGGCATTGGATCGTATGTTTCAATAGGGTTTAAAATAAGCAATATGCATGACGTGATGATTGTTTTTTAGAAGAGATAGAGAGAATGCAAGAGTGTATGTAGTGTATTTTCAGAAAACTGCTTGTTTTTATTATTTGAGTTGTTTTTAGGATTACCATTTTCTGAAAAAGTGAAAAGAGAAAATGGCAATAAATACGAAAATTACAGAACGACGTTATTTTATTTATGATCTGGTCGATTCTTGAAACTACAACCCTATAAAACAAAACTCTGTCGCTTTGGGCGAAGCAAAGAGAGACATTTAGAGAAAGTGAGCCCTATCAAAACATCAGTTTCACCTGGGCAGAGTGAAAGGTTAAAACAAAGACGACAATTACTTAGACTTATGAACGAATTTTGGAACGTTGACAGCGACCCATTGGCGGCGAACTCCTCGGTGAATCACAAAGTCTGGTACTTTCCTTCTTGATTTGTCTTTAGAAATAACGTTGATTTCTGGTGGAGCAGGATCGTTGGAATCTGTCTCCCAGGCAGAGTTGTCGTAGGCGAACTCTTCTGTTGTATCTTGCGCAGTATTTTTACTCTCAGGTGGATCTCCCCATCCAGTGGGCTGGATATCTTCGAGCCTGATACGAGCTTTCAGGAGCGGTGTACTTGGCCATGAAGTCGTATTTGCCACTCGTTTGTCCTAAAGTGTCCCACACTTCTTTGGAACTGGAGGAGTCATCCCTTTCGATGACGTTGACCTCAGGAAAAGTGTAGTTAAGGAACTCTTGTCCTGTAATCTTTGCAAATTCATCATCGTGCTGGATATTTTCTAAATGCCCTGAGTAATGATCCCATGATCCGGTGTGGATGCAGGTATTCTTTTCAATGATGCTCAGCTGATATGTATCATTTGGCTGATTCTTTTGCCCCAAGTCTCTCGGGTACGGTTGCCAAATAGGCAGGCCATCCATTGGGCCATAATAGTCATGGTCAAAGTTGTCTTTCATCAGAGTGTCCTCCTCTAATGAGTTTGGTGGAGCAAGACATCCTTCCAGATCACAATCTCCATACATCATTTTGACATCTGACCTCGGTATATATCTCGGACTCTGTGCAGGATAGCAAAATGGCGTAGCCACCTCTCCCTGAGACATATAACTGTCCTCGTTAAGATAGGACTTCCACTCTTCATCTGTATCGGAGGAATCACCCTCGTTGATGGTATGTACTTCTTGAGACACTGGGTGAAGGAAACCTCCACTGTGGAAGAAGTTCTGTATGGGATGAAGACTTTCATTGTTAGTAGCAGTCTGGGTACAGGTTGAAGAAAAACCAAGACCTTTCTTTTTCTTATTGTCAGCAGGAATGACAAGTTGTCCCCATCCTTTTGCATTATTACTTTTGATCACTTTGAGAATATCTTTGTACGAGGAAATCGACGTTCCCTTTTTTGATTGATTGTTATTGCTCACCGAAAGTGCTTGGAACTGGGTTCCAACAACCTCTTCTGGTTCTACATAAGTGGATGATGATAAGTTGCTCACGATCCAGGCTTGCTCTCCACAGACTGTGACTAGTTGGTCGTTCTTGATGAACTTCAGCTTCTGGTGAAGTGTCGAGGTGACTGCCCCAGCCTCGTGTATCCAAGGTCTTCTTAACAAATAGTTGTATGCTGCCCGGATGTCCATGACCTGGAAAGTGACTTGGAAAGTGTGAGGACCGATAGTTATGGGAAGGTCGACTTCGCCGATAACTATTTTTCGGGATCCATCAAATGCTTTGACGATGACCTCACTGTTAGTTCTTGGATTGGCTGGAATTTTGGTAAAACAAGGTATGTTTAATGTTGACGTCAAGGTGCTGATGTTGCAACATTGAATCTTAACACTGGGCTGTGTTAAGTATTTAAATTGCTGAAGTTGGATGTCTGATGTCACATAGACGATGTTGTGACATTAGATCTGCAGAATTAATAACATCAGGTTGTGATGTTGTTAGGGTTTGCGTGTTAGCTGGAATTGTGGAGAGCAAGCTGTCTCATTGGATGCGAATATCTTGGGATAGATATTTTCTGCTGCATAGGAGATCTGGTGCAGATTTGTAGGAGATTTAAATGGTTGAAGATTTAAAAATATTTTAGGAGAAAATCTGTTTTAAATATTCAGTTTTAAATAAAAAATCAGGTCAGATATTGTAGCAGGTCCAAGACCAATTCAATGAGCTATATAAAGCGCACAAGACCAAAGGAAAAAGTAACAGAGATACAGAGAAAGAATCAAGAGCATAGGCTGAGTGTCTTGAGTATTTTGTACGAGTCTTGTATCCATAATTCTAGGGTGAATTGCTGAGTCGTATTCTGTCTTCTCTTAGAAGCTGTGAAGCAATAGAGAGTTATTACTTGATCAAAGCTGTGAAGTAAGATCAAGGTTGCTCAAAGAGGTTGTTCCTTGAGTATTGTTTTGGGGATTGAGTAGTGTTCTCATATCTAAGTGGTTTCTTAGGTAGAAAGTCACTAGTAGGAATTAAGTTTAGGAGATTGTCAACTGGGTTGTTGAGTCTGTAAATTAATTCTACAAGTAGTGAATTTCATCCCTGGCTTGGTAGCCCCCAGACGTAGGTAGTTAGGCCGAACTGGGTGAACAATTTGGTGTGTTATTTTTTACTGTTATTGCTGTCCATTTGCAGAGTGTGTTGTTGTGACATCGCACCTTAACATCACACGTCTGATACCAGAATTACAATTGGTATCAGAGCAGGCATCCTGTCTGTCTTTGGGTGAGATCTAGGGAAGTTACTTTCTGGTGTAAAGATGGACAAAGAAGTTGGAGGATTCGTCAACAGACCCCCTATTTTGGATGGATCCAATTATGACTATTGGAAGCCAAGGATGACTACTTTCTTAAAATCCTTGGACAGCAGAGCATGGAAGGCCATTATTAAAGAGTGGAAAGCACCTGTTGTGTGTGAGAAAGATGATACTGGCAAAGATAAAGAAGGCACCTCAAAGCCAAAGCCTGAAGAAGAATGGACCAAGGAAGAAGATGAGCTTGCCCTTGGAAATTCCAAAGCTCTAAATGCAATCTTCAATGGAGTGGATAAGAATATTTTCAAGTTAATCAATACCTGTGAGGTTGCTAAGGAAGCATGGGATATTTTGAAGGCCACTCATGAAGGTACATCTAGAGTTAAAATGTCAAGACTTCAGATTTTAACATCAAAATTTGAAAGCCTGAAGATGAAGTATAAGATGAAGGTAACTGCCATTGAAGAATCACAAGACATCAGCAAGATGAGAGTTGATGAGCTCATTGGATCTCTTCAAACTTTTGAGCTTGGGTTGAATGAGGAAGAACCAGAAAAGAAGCCAAAGAGTATAGCCTTGGTGTCAAATGATCAAGAAGAAAAAGGAAAGAGTTCAGAATCCCAGGAGGATCTATCTCAGGCCATAGTTATGTTGGGAAGACAGTTCAACAAAGTGTTCAAGAGAATGAATAATAACTCCAGGCCTAATGTCAAGAACATATCTTCTGACACCAGCAAGTCAAAAGAGAAGGATGAAGAGAAAACTGCCCAAGATAAAGGAGTTCAGTGCTTTGAGTGTGAAGGGTATGGTCATGTCAAGAAAGAGTGTCCCACCTTCTTGAAAAAGCATAAGAAGGGCATGACAGTTTCCTGGTCTGACTCTGAAAGTGAAAGTGAAGGTGAGTCAGCAAAGCATGTTAGAGCTTTAACAGAAACTGTTGTTTCTGATGATGATTCTAGTGATGGAGAAATAACGTATGAGGAGTTGGCATCTACTTATCAAGAGCTGTGTTTAAAAAGTGCTGAGATTTGTCAAGAAAACAAGTGCCACAAGCAACAGATTGCTCAGCTTGAGAATGAAAAAGCTGATCTGGAAAATGAAGTTGTACTAGTTAAAGCTCACCTTGATCACATGACCAAGTCTGTAAGGATGCTGAGCTGTGGTACAAACACACTTGATAAGATACTTCCGACAGAAAAGGTTGCTGGTGATAAGTCTGGTATAGGATATGTGGCAAGCACTTCAGGAGCAAAGGAGGAGGTGTCCCAACCAATGTCTCAAACAAAGAGACAGGATCCTACCCCTAAGAGGGTTGTTCAGCCTCAGAATGTTGAGAAAAGGAATGGTCCCCATCAGAGGAAGATGCATTCTCAAGGAGCCAGTCAGTATATGCCTCCCCATTATCACAAGAGCATGCAAGCTGCAAGGTTCAAACAGAACATGTCTCATCAGATGTCTCAACATCAGGAAAACTGGTATGGATATGGATTCAACAATGCTGTGCCTCATAACTATGGAAGAAGGAAGCCTCATCACCATAGGAGACAGCCTAGAAGACAACATCCTCAGTGCAGAAGAAGACATTCCAACTATGGAAGAAGAAGACAACATTATGGGTGGCAGCCACAACATTATCATCAAAGTGGCAAAAGATTTAACCACTTTAGAGATGACAGAGTAAGATGCTTCTATTGCGGCAGGGTTGGACATATGCAGTCCTCGTGCTTCAAGCTCCATGGTTATCCAAATTCTGTTCCTCAAACCAGACAGAAGGAGGTCAGACCTAAGGTTGCTAAACAATGGGTTCCTAAGGAGAAGGTGAAATGTCTTTTAGCCCACACCTCAGATAGCCAGGTTGATAAGGATACATGGTACTTTGACAGTGGATGTTCAAAGCATATGACTAGATTCAGAACTCTGATAGTTGAAGTCAGTCATTGCCCCTCTCATGAGGTTATGTTTGGCAATGGTGAAAAAGGTGTAGCTGCAGGAGTTGGAAAAGTGAAAGGTGATGGTAGACCTGAACTGGACAATGTTATGTTTGTCAATGGTTTAAATGCAAATTTGATCAGCATAAGCCAATTGTGTGATGAAGGGTACAAAGTTAACTACACTAAAGATGAGTGTACGGTTTCTGATGAGCATAATCAGGTTGTTATGAAGGGTGCCAGAACCAAAGATAACTGCTATCAGTGGATTTCCCTTGAAGGTAATTCAACTAATGATGCTCAAGTTGATGTTATAACATCAGACTATGACGTCAGGATGCTGAAAGGTCACTCAGTGCTAATGACTTCTGATGTGATTTTTTTTTAAATTTTTAAAGGAAAGTCTTTTAGAGGGACTCAAAATCAGGCGCCTTACCACATTGATTCTATATCAAGATTCATCAAAGAGTCTTCGCCTCAACGGTTCATCTCCCTCAATAGAATAGAAGAATCTTCTCTAAACCTAGTCTGTTACAAAGGAACGATGTCTTCTCCATCCAAGAACTCTGATTCTCAAAGACCTGCGCATGTACGAACTAGGGTTTCTTCGGAAAAAGAACTTGGTGACAAAGAACACATTCCTATGTGGTTCATCTAGATAGATCGGAAGCCACTAGGGGTTCAATAAGTGTTGCAGTGTTCTTTGAACAAGTGCACATCCTTGGTCATTTTCACGACATACCTTACAGTTCTGATAATTGTTTGAAGTCAAAAAACCGAGCTGAACTTGCTTAGCGTGTAATTCCACCAAGCTGGTATTCATCAAACGAATATCAAAGATTTGAATCATATTAACTTGATAATGACTTATATCACATAGTCCTGAATCCATCCAAGATCCATCTGACGCTGGAGGACCTCTTGTACAAAAGAGCATCCCTGATTACTTACCGAGCAGACCAGACAGGAATCGTAATCGTGTCATGGCAGATTATGATGTTGGCTTTGCCTTGAATTCATTGCCACCAAGTTGACATTCATCGCAAGGATGTCGTGGTTTTGAATGATGTTGGAATTTGTATAAGTTATGTTGACCTCACGAATTCAGTGATCTTGGATCCAACCGAGACCATATGTTCCTGTAGAGCTGATTGCACCACAGAACATCCCTGATTATCTTTAGAGTAGATATCACACCGGTGATAGTTATGAAACGGTACATGACCGTATCCACTCTGTCTGCAATGCCTCTTGACCAGGTTAGTTCCCAATAAGAGTACATCATGAATTTGATAGCTATGGTCAGACTCTTCCTCTATCAAATTTACCGCAACCTTCTCATGTTGAGGCAACAAGTTCGTCTAAACATTTGGATTTGTGTCCTTGAAGGATAAGACCCCATTCCTGACAAGCTTCTGCACATCGGATTTGAAGCTGAGAAAGTTTTTTATGTTATGCCCTGGTCCTCCTTGATGGTAAGGACAAGTCTGATCTGCTTTGAACCAAAAAGGCAGATTTTCCAGTACTGTAAGAGGAGACCTGGTTTAGACGTGCCCTTGACCAGTAGTAGCGGAAACAGTTCTGCGTACAACATCAGTATAGGGTCGAACCCTGGTGGTCGTGTTGTACGATTGTTGTTGTACTGAGGACGAGCCTGCTGAAGAGGTTGTTGTGTCCTTTGCTGATATTGTTGTTGATTCGGTTAGCTCTGAGCAACCTGAGGTTGATACGTTGGAACAGGTGCAGGGTTAATAGCAGGAGTTACAGCTGCTACTGGTTGGTACCATCGCCTTTGCTTTCCGAGAGAGATATTACCAATATATCTTGCTCTTTTTTCTTAGGGAAAGCACTACCGTATCTTTTGGTACTGCTTAATGGTCCAGCCTCTTTGACCAGACGTCCTTCTCGGACTGTTTCTTCAAGGCGAACTCCCATGCTCACCATTTCAGTAAAGTCGCTGGGCGCACTAGCGACCATTCGGTCGTAGTAGAACGAGCTCAGGGTTTTCAAGAAGATTTTTGTCATATCTTTTTCCTCTAGAGGTGGACAAATCTAGGCGGCAATTTCACGCAATCTCTGAGCATATTCCTTAAAGGTTTCCTTATCCTTCTGCGACATTGCTCTAAGTTGATCTCTGTCCAGTGCCATGTCCAGATTATACCTATACTGCTAAATGAAGGCAGTGCCAAGATCTTTGAAAGTGATGATCTTAGTGCGGTTTAAACCCATGTACCATTTGAGTGCGGCACCGATTAAACTATCTTGGAAGTAGTGGATCAGTAGCTGTTGATTCTCTGTCTGAGTTGACATCTTCCGGGCGTACATCACCAAATGACTTTGAGGGCAAGAGTTTCCCTTGAATTTCTCAAATTCGGGCACCTTGAATTTGTGCGGAATTTTCACATTGGGAACCAAACAAAGGTCTGCGGCATCCTTTCTGAATAGATCCTAACCTCGAATGGCATGCAATTCCTTCTGCATCTCTAGGAATTGTTCCTGGAACTCATTCAATATGTCGTACATACTTTCGTTTCCACCAGAAGGTATCTGTGGAATCTGTCCTTCCGGGACAGTGTGTACCACGGGTGGTGGTATAGTCATTACGGCAGTGACTCTTGGTGCTTCCCGATCCCGAAGTTTGTAACCTTCAGGAGTTGCTGTCATGCCCCTTGCATCTTTACTTTCCCAAAGTTTTTAACCTTCAGGCCCAGCAGTTCATGCTGTAGTTTCTGGATCTTCCGTGATCGGCGGAATATATCCTTTCGGGATATAGTTAAGTGGCATGCCCCAGGGACGATCTTTAGGCATGTCATATCGAGGATCATACTTTTCCACTATGGGCGTAGACGTGATCTCCGAGATCACAGTCCTTTGTTGTTGTATCTGGGCTGCTGCCAGAGATTGCATGTCATTGTGAAGTTTCCTTAGATCTTCTTTCAGAGTGTCAATTTATTCTCTCAACTCTCTGTTCTCTTCCTCGAGTTGCTCTAAAATCTCGATCAGAGCATCCTTTTTTTTTAATAGTTACTGTATTTTAGTACACTCCACATTGAGAATGCGGTACTTGTTCTTCCAAGACTTCTTTTCCCGTTGAACTTTGTTGAGAGTAACCTGGAGTTTTTTCGTATCAGACATAAAATAAAGGACAGATTCCTTTAACGGAAGAACTTCTTGACGGGGGTAAGGCATCCTCAACTTGAGAGCTCTAGTTTGTACCCAGTGGAGATAAGGTTCCACCGAGACACAATCTGGTTTTCCTAGAGGCTCTGTTCCTTTCCTGTGAATGCGTTTCCAAGCATACACTATTTCCGTCTTTAGTGCCCTGTCATTTTCTCCTTCCTTGAAGAAAAGACCTTCTAGATGAACATTACGCGGGATATGTCTCATCGGGTATCCGAGTTGACTGCGAACAAAAATTGGATGATACTTGATTCCTCCTTTAGTTCATATGAGGGGTACATTAGGGAAGTTTCCACAACGGTCAATGATTCTTATCCCGTCATAGATCTGATTGTACCAATTGATGTCAGAGTTGGTAAGAGACATGATTCTTTGCGACCAACGTAGAGTACTCTTATGATCCTAAAACGTGCAGACTTGGGTAAATAGGAAGTGAACCATTTGTATAGCAGGGGTACACAGCATGTGATCATTCCTCCACTGTACAAATTCCTTAAGTGTACAGAATGATAGGCATCTGTGAGCAAGGTCAGCACAGGGTTTCCAATCAGAAAGATCTTAATGGCATTGATATCAACAAAGTTATCAATGTTGGGAAACAGAAATAACCCGTAGGTGAGTAAGACAAAGATGCTCTCGAAAGCAATCATGTTCCCTATACTGGCAAAGTATAGGACCTTCTTTAACAAGAACTTGGCTGGTAAACCTTGGATTCCTCCCTTAATGATCATGTGAGCCCTGACTTCTGACTCGTCCAAATAGATTGCTCTTGCAATGATTTGATCCTTTGGAATTTCTTCCAGTCCAGAAAAGGGAGCTTGGTTAGTGATGGGTAAATCAGTCAGGTGAGAGTACCCCTCCAGTGTTGGTGCCAGTTGGTAATCCGGGAATGTGAAACAGTGATAGACCGGATCGTAAAACTGAATTAGAGTAGACAGTATCAGTCCTCCGTACTTAGCTCGGAAAGCATCAGGGTTAGTGATCATCCTTGCCAACCCTCTAAAATCCTCTAGTTTTGGAACCTTGAAGGTGTACTTGTGAGTCTTCCTTCTACCAAAATCCATAACGCAATCTTTCTTTCTAATATTTGCAATCATTGTCTTAGTTTAATTTGAAAAAGAGAGACTAGAAAAGAAGATGTTTTTCTTTGTTTAAAGTTTTTCTTTTAATGAAATGAATGTATGAATGCAGCACACAAAAACATAGAAAAAACATGGGGTCAAGGGTTCAGTGTCATGAAGTCGTGGCTCTACCCATTCCCAAAGGTTGTACTGGTGAATTTTTGTACCTGTCCTCAAAATTATTGACCCCCATTGGGATAACAACAGCAGACTGGTTCACCCGAGCGGGCTGCAGTATCTTAGGGTAATCTCAAATGAGGGTAGTATCGCGTGACAACTATTTCCGATAGCTTGCGCACTACAAAATAGTCACATGGTCTCAGTCTACTAAATCCTCAGGTTCATGGATACCACAATCGAACAATCAGCTTTCAACAACTGAAGTCGTTTAGACATTGAATCTGCAAAGGGTATCTCCACTTATTCGATGGTCTATCGGGATCTCTTATTCGGGAGTCACTCCCTGTAAGATTACCCGTCTATGCCATCACTTATCTTAGGTATCACTCAAACTTTCCAGATGCGGCATCACCCGCATTCCCATTAGCAGAAAAATAAACACGGATATCAATTAGGAAAAGCGATATATATATTTATTCCTAAAACTAACATCCTAGACCTCTTAGGAGCTATAATCTTAGTCTTAAACAAATAAAATGACTCCCCAGCAGAGTCGCCATTTTTCTGTGGAAATGGGGACGATGATGACTAGATCTCACAATGACTCCCCAACAGAGTCGCCATTTTTCTGTAGCGCACGATTTTTATCGGTGACGCGGCCACCTTATTGCGGAATTTGGGTTTTCTCCTCAAAGAAGAGGAGTGGGGTGCTACTTCCTGATTTCTTATTTATCCCGTGAAGCTGGAAGGGAAAGGGAAGCTATCTAAAAGTAACCTTGCACACGAATGTTTAACTGAACAAACGCTTAAAGAGATTCGGGGATTCGGGGTCAGGTTATACAATGGGGAGTTGTCAATTACCCATCCTATATGTGGTTATCCACAGGATGTTAGCTTTAGGTTTTGCTTTGTACTTGATGGTGTTTATCTATTAATGGGTTGGGAAAGTTTATTGGGAAAGTATGAGTGAGAGTGTGAGTTTTTGATGATTTTGGTGAGGTACTGGACCTCAGTTTTGATTGATATGAAGGTGTTGGACCTAGAGTGTTTGATTAGTATGCTTGCTAAGATTTCGCAATCTTATGCCTACGTATTCCTGTTTAAACGAAACAGGGAAATCAGAGCAATCGTAGTTCCTCCTATTCTAAGGGAGGAAAAGATGTTTTGGTGTCTTGTTCAAAGCCCAAGATTGAAGCTAAATGGAGTATTTGTGTCTTGTTCAAAGCCCAAGATTGAAGCTAAAAAGTTTGACTGAGAGAGAATTTGTCATCTCTAAAGGGGAGACATCTTGTCTGTTTATCACGGTTGTTGGGTGACTGATTATAAAGGAGGATTACTTTAACTGGGATATGTGAATCCAGCAATGCCATAATTTCCTTTATAAGGGATATTGATTTTTGTGTGCCTTGATCAAAGCCCAAGGTTTAAGCTAAGAGGTTGATTGAATCCACTGGAGAAGTCCTTATACAGAGCCTAAGAGGAGGCTGGAAATGGCTGACTCAACAAGAGAGTGTTTATGTATGTCTTGTACAAAGCCCAAGATTGAGGCAAAAAGAGACTGACTCTTTGGGGATATCATTATACAAAGCCTAAGAGGAGGCTAAAAGTTTGATTTTTCTGGGGAAAGGTTCTATCTGTCTCGTACAAAGCCCAAGATTGAGGCTAAAAGGGTACTGACTCTGGAGGGAGAGAAAGCTTTATCTGTCTTGTACAAAGCCCAAGATTTGAGGCTAAAATGAGACTGACTCGACTGAGGGTATTATTTCTCAAAGCCTAAAAGTAGGATGAGAGTAATTGACTCCGTTGGGGAATATATTTGTCCCAAGCTTAAGAGAAGGTTATGAAGATTTATGTCTTGTACAAAGCCCAAGATTGAGGCTAAAAGGGTTTGACTCAACAAGAGAGTGCTTTTATCTGTCTTGTACGAAACCCAGGATTATGGCTGAACAAGCTGGAGAAATCATTATACAAAGCCTAAGAGGAGGCTAACTTCCGCTAAGGGAAATCCTTATATCAAGCCTAAGAGGAGGCTGGAAAAGATGGACTCAACAAGATAGTGTTTTTATCTGTCTCGTACAAAGCCCGAGATTGAGGCTAAAATGGTTGACTCAACAAGAGAGTGATTGACTTAATAAGAGAGTCTGAAAAAAGGTGATTGACTCAACAAGAGAGTTTGAAAAATGTTTTGACTCAACAAGAGAGTCTAAAAAGGTTATTGACTCAACAAGAGAGTCTTGAAAGTTTTGACTCAACAAGAGAGTCTGAAAAGATTAGCTCGGCTGGGGAGAATCATTGTATAAAGTCCAAGAGAAGGTTATCTTAGCTGAGGAAAGATCATTATACAAATCCTAAGAGGAGGCTATCTTCTGCTGGGAATTATTGAGATCCCGAGGCTGGTCCAATATGGAGAATCAACTCTTGCTGAGGGTTACAGAAGAGTTGAGATGTCAGAGACCTTGAGGTTCTGATTTGGGATAGTGTTATACTGATGATAAACTGACCCTGGTTGGGGTTTTTTGGGAGAGAGACTGGTTTTTTAGAACCCATGGGTTTTAACTCTTTTGGAGATTGATCCAGAATGACCAGGGTTTCTCCTATGTTTGTAGGGAACTTGAGAATGTCTTTGAGACTCAAGAGTAGATTTAGACTGTCCAAGTCTACTGATATGGAACAGTTTATCTTTGTATGATGCCCAAGAGGAGGCAAGTGTTTTTAAGGGATGAGAATCAACCCTAAATTGGTCTGAGATTTGACACTGGAAAGACTGCTCTAGCAAAGGATGACTAAGTTTTGTCTTATACCTTTAAGAGGTCTTCAGGGTCCTTGTATTAAGCCCAAGAGAATGCATGAGAACTTCTAAGAAGTCGGAGGGTCCTTGTACAAAGCACAAGAGAATGCGGGGATGCTTTTAGGAAGCCTGTGGGTCCCAAACTTAAGAAAAGTTCAAGAAAAGTTTCACCGAGAATACTCTTTTCTTTAGTGAACAGTTCTAGGGTTTGAAGAAATTCAAGAGAAGTTTCACCGGGAATTAATCCTCAGAGGGGAAACTGAATTTCTTTGACAAATTCTAATAGTGACAGACTGAGAAAAGGTTCACCGAGAATACTGCCTTTCTCTTTGTTCCATATTGTTTAAGCCCGAGAGAAGGCAAGACTGTATCTGGAAGTCTTATGGGGATCTAGTTTTGACTGTATTTAAAGAGTGACCAATTGGCTTTACCTAGGTCTAGACCTAGTTGCCGTGGAAACCTCTAAATAACTATACTAGTATATATATAGTTGATATATGACAAGTATTTAAAAGGATATATAAGAAGGACTTATAGAGGAGCAGCTTCCCACAAGATAGTTATATATATTAAAGCATGTAAATGAAAGCTGATAAAACTTACAGGCGAGCAAGCTTCCATTCTGTATTGTTAATTGTTCAAAGAAATTAAAGAAAGTTTTGATAACAACTGTATATTTGAACCTAAATCAAAAGAGAAGTTGTTTTTGAAAATATTGTTGGGGCTTATACTAAAGGAGAGGCCCAAGGTTTAACAGTGATCGCACCGTTGTTTTAAAGATCGTACCGGGACTTATACAACGACTGAGGCCCAAAAATGGTTTTGGTTAAAAAGGGATTGGGTATTACACTCTATTAGAGGCCCAAAATATTTTTTGAAAAAAGAAATACGGGACTTACAACACGAGGGGAGGCCCAATGAAAGACAGTGATTGCACCGTCTTTTTGAGAATCGCAGAGGGACTTATACAACGACTGTGGCCCAAAAAGGTTTATTTACAAAAGGGTTGGGCCTTACACTCTTTCAAGAGGCCCAAATATGTTTTTGTACAAGTGATGGGGCTTACAACTCAAGGAGAGGCCCAAGATGAAAATAGTTTGAAAACGACAATCGCGTCGAAATTTCTAAAACTTTATAGGGACTTATACAATGACTGAGGCCCAAAAAAGGTTTATTTACAAAAGGGTTGGGTCTTACACTCTTTCAAGAGGCCCAAAAGATTTTGAAAAAAGGGTTGTTAGGGTGAAAATCAACGAAACCCTAATTTCATCATTTTTTAAAGTAATTATTCAAAGAAAATTAATAAAAATGATAAAAACACCAAATAAGTTTGAATAAACAACTTGTGATTTTTGGTTAAGGTTTGAAAAATGATGTTTTAATCACAAGATGAATTAAAACTCTTTTTTTATTTATTTCCAAGATGAAAATTCATTTTTTGAAATGTTTAAAATAATAAAAAATGAATTTATTTGCAAAAATATCAACTATATTAAATAAATAATATAAATTTGATTTTTTTGTGGAATAAAATATTTTAACATTTTTGTGATTTTTTACAAAAAGAACCAATAAAAAATAATTAAAATTAAGAGAGAAATTAATTTTTCAAATCATTTAAGAAAATAATATGAAATACAAAAAATGTAAAAAAGTGATAAAAAAAGGGTCCAGGGCGAGGGGGATTCGAACCCCAGACCTCCAAGCCAAACACTTGAGCGCACAACCACTGGGGTGGTGATACATCCGTGTATCAAAACCACCTCATAAATACATAAAGGGTGCCTTGTTTTAGGCCTGGGCAAGGAAAGGCAAGGCAAGGCAAGACCAGCTTTTGGGCCATTTACGTGAAGCCTCTAACTTTCTCATTTCTCCATGGATTGGGACAAAACCTATATGCATATGGCCTAGAATTCCCCAAGGAATCCAATGGTGGTCATGGTTTTTTCAGATGAGGTCCCTATTTTAAAACCCGATAGTGGTTTTGAAATAGGCCTATATTTGCATTTTCTATGCTACCTCATGGTACATGCAAGAATTACATGATGAATTGGTTCAAACACAACATATACAACATGTATGAGATGTTTATGATCAGTGGA
The DNA here is from genome assembly GCA_022829125.1 of Lathyrus tuberosus. NCBI lineage: Eukaryota > Viridiplantae > Streptophyta > Magnoliopsida > Fabales > Fabaceae > Lathyrus > Lathyrus tuberosus. The sequence continues at coordinate 745,671 of JALAZF010000761.1, forward strand.
CTTCAAAGCAATGCATAATTTAGAAAGTTCAAGTGATGATGCACTTACCTCTTGGAGATTTTTGGGCTATCTGCCAAGTTCCTTGTGCCAGAAGTAATTTGATGCTTTGGACACTCTCAATTGATCCCTTAGAAGCTTTTAGAATGGTTAGAACCAGCTGGAATCCTCAAGAACAAGTTTGAGCTCTTTCTTGCAAAAGGGGCAAAAGTGACCAATATGGCAACTCTCTCAAATGGTGTTCTAGATGAGAGGAACCATTTGGAACAGTTCAAGGATGATATTTGGAGTGTGTTTGAGGTTTTATCTGGTTTTGAAAGTGACTGAATCAAGACATGGCTTGAAAAATGCAAAAAAGTCCAATTTTGAGGTTTTGGAAGTGGACTTTGTGATTTTGGTGTTACAGGTCACATGTGAGAGTTTGAACAACTTAGGTACAACATATTAGAGGTGTTTGGATCATGTGCTATGATGGAATTGCTCTCTAACTCAAAAACTCAGAGGTACCTTGCAAAAGAAGGCATTTTGGCCTAGAAAAAGGGATTTTGAGGAAAACAAGTGTTGTAGTGCTTTGGTGTACTCAAACTGAGCACAAATGAGCTCTATCTGTAGTAGAGCAAGTTTTTTTTGCAAGCAATAGTGAATGGCAGCTGCAGCAGGCCTTTGGCCAATGTTATGCAAAAGGAATCTCAAGTCTCCTCTAGCCATTGACTTGAGATTAGGGCACAGGCTTTGTAGCTTTGGTTCAGAGATAAGTCTTGACTGAATTCAGTTGTAATAGGCTTAGTTCATGCCACCTTGGTGTATCCATTGAATGCTTGGAAACAAAATTGGAATCTTGGCATCTTTGTAGCCTTTTTAGGGATGACAAGCCTAATGTAGATTCTTGGACTTGTGAGGCTTGGAGATCAGATCACCCCCCCTTGGATTTGATCCTCTAATGTGTCCAAATTGATGACAAGGCTTGGTATTATCAGATTTGGACAAATCGAGCAAATGTGCACAATTTTGCCTTGTAAAACCAGTTCATGATGCCATGTTTCAAGGGTTGTATCTCCCTGCTCAAATTGAATTTGGAGATAATCTGGTACTTATTGGAAAGCCCTTATGGCATACTTTAACTTTGATGTTCACCCCTAGACCTGGTTTGACTTGGATCAAGGTGAAAAATATCCCTACATTTTGGAAAAAGTAAGGCAGATTCTGACTTAGTGAAAATTTCACTAAGTGTTGGAAAAATGTCATTTTCATGTTTTTAGCCATTTTGATCACTCTATAACTTAAAATTCATGAGGAATTGGAGTTTGATGTAGTTGAAGCTTTTGAAGTATGTAATGAGAGCTACAAATATAGCTTTGTACCATCCAAAATGGTTGCTTGGATCTCAAGTTATGGTCCTTGGAAGTTGGTACCATAGCCATTTTGTTCCATAACTTAGAAAAATTCTAAGTTTTTTATGGTTACCCCTTTTACAAGTTAACTCATTTTCTTTGGTTTTTCTTGATGAATGATGATTTAAATCACATATTAACATTGTTTTAGGGTTAAGGAACCTTGGTTGACCAAAAATTCCAAAAGTCAAACTTTGGATTTTTGTACAGTGGACTTTTTATCGAATGAAATCCAAACTGTGCGATCCTTTGTGAAATCAAGTACTTGACCTAAATAAAACCTAATGGATGGATTCCATAGGTGTTATAGGGTGTATTGAATCATGTCCCAAGATTTGGGAGCATGTCCTGGTCAAAAGTCAAAGGCACGGTTGACTTTTTCCCCGAAACCCTAACTGTGGTCCTGATGAAATTGAAACTTGTGAATCAAGCTTCCTGGGTCAATCCATTGTTGCAAATGGGTCAATGTAGTATATTGGAGGCCCTCAAATCATGTCTTGAGGTCTTAGCTCATGCTTTGTCCCAAAAGTCAACTTAGGGGTGAATTATGTCAAGGAACCCAAATTCCTGATTTTTGGTAAATGTATCCCCTGGGGTTAAACTGACTTGATGATTGGGTCCATGAGGTCCCTTAGAGTATCTTGGGTTGTGCTTTGAAGCATGGGCTCATGACCAGGTGAAATTTTTCATCTGGAGGTCTCAGGCGACCAAAACCCGAATTTGGTGACACAGGCGATTTTGAAGCTTGATCCACTTGGAATGTTGCAACCTTGTGCTTGATTCTTGATGTGGGAGTCTTCTTGATTGATCCCGTGTCTAAGTGCTCTGAGAGGGCCCAAAACCCTAATCTTTGATTGTAAAGAATGCCTAATAATCCCTGAGGAGATTGATGAGGCATGAAAGTACATCCATATTGTGATGATGATTTGCACAATGATGAGAAATCTTGGTGGTCAAAATTTGGGGTATGACAGAGGAACATAATGGCAATACCCAATTTTATTGAAATTAATTGAATCAGAACATATCATGATAAAACCTGAAGAATCCTAAAATTGGCATGAACTCAATTAAATCCTATACACGAATTGTAAACAATAATTGATTGAGGGTAAATGATCTGTAAACATCCAGAAATACAATGGTAACAAGAAAACATGTTTATGATGCATGATTCATTGAGTTTGAGAGTTCAAGTTTTACCTCTGCAAGTGAGAATCGAATTCTGGTTTAGAGGTGTTACAACTGAGTTCCAATGATTTGGACAGCTTCCTTGTACCTCAAAGGATGTGTTTGAATGCTTGGATTGATTTGAAATGAGCTGGAACTGGTTGTGGCACCCTAACTGGAACTTTGCTAAAATCTTGAGCAAATGGATGGTGATTTTGTGAATTTGGTGTTCCAGATGTTTTTTTAGTGTTTAATCAGCTCACATATGATGTTTGTGATGTGTGTGTGTGTGTGATTGGTTTGGTTGGAAACACACTCTAACTCAAAACCCGATAGTAACTTACATTAGAAGGTATTTTTGGAGTGAAAGTTGTGATTCTGAGAAAGGCATCTGTTTAGGACTTTTGGTGTACTTAATTTGAGCACAAATGAGCTCTATTTATAGTAGGGAAAATTTGTTTCGGCATCAATAGTGTTTGGCAGCTTGGATCAGATTGTATTGAATACCTTAGTTTTTTGGTCAAGGGTCTCCTCTAACCATTGACTTGTGCCAAACTTTGCAGGTTTAGGTCCTTTGTTGTATGAGCTTTTCTTGACTCATTTGGTTAATCATGGACTCATACATGCAAGCTCTATGCATCCATTGAATGTCTCAAAACAAAATTGGAGTCTTGAGGCATCTTTAACTTTTAGGGGTGGCACACCTACATGTAGTTCCAAAGACTTGGGAGGCTTATGGATCAGTGGTTGTCCCTTGGTTGTTCCCCCTTGAGGTGTGCAGATGGATAACCATGTTTGAATTTTCCCAAATTGATCAATTCGAGCACTAAGGCACAAATCTGCCTTGCAAAAACAGTTTGCAGCAAGGCATGTTGCAGCTGTCATAACCTCTAGCTCAGGTGGAGTTTGATGGAGTTCTTGGACATTTTGGAAAGCTGACATATCCTATTTCAACATGATGTCTGACTTTGGTTTTGAATCAACTTAAATTACAATGAAAAATGCCTCTAAATTTTGGAAAAAATAAGGCAAATTCTGACTTAGTGAAAATTTCACTAAGTGTTGGAAAAATGTCATTTTCATGTTTTTTGTGATTTTGCTCAAACAATAACCCAAAATCCATGATGATTTGGAATGATGTCTAGTTGACATATTTGAAGTATGTAACATGAACTTCAATCTGAGCTTTGAATGGGAGAAAATGGCCTTAGGGTTTGGGAGATATGGCCTTGCAAAGTTAGTACCCTAGCCACTTTGTTCCATAACTTAGAAAAATTTTAAGTTTTTTTATGGTTACCCCTTTAACAAGTTAACTCATTTTCTTTGATTTGTCTTGATGAATGATGATTCAAATAACATATTAACATTGTTTTAAGGTTAAGGAAGCTTGGTTGACCAAAAATCCAAAATGTCAAACTTGGATTTTTATACAGTTGGCTTTTTCATCAGATGAAATTTTGACTTTGTGATCCTTTTGTGAAATCAATCCTTGAGCTTAATTAAACTTCATGGATGGCCTCTAAGGATATTTAGTAATGTCTTGGACCCCTCCCCAAGGTTTGAGATCAAGGGTAGGTCAACAGTCAAGGATAGGGTTGACTTTTTCCATCAGAAACCCTAATTTGTGATCAGATGGTTTTGAGTTCTTGTGGCTTATGATTTGAGATCTTTGAGTCAATAAAATCTTGTAAATATGTTAATATTATGTATTTGAGGCCTTTGAAGTTTATTTTGAAGCTTCAAGCCATGCTTCACTTCACAAGTTAACTCAAGGGTTGAATTAGGTCAAAACCCTAATTCCTGATTTTTTTGATAGATGGACCTTCAAGGTGATTTTACCATTGTGGATGGGCTCTTGAGATCCTTTTGAGCTTATAGGACCATAAATTGAAGCATTGGCTCATGCCTAGAATAAAATTTTCATCTGGAGGCCTCAGTCGACCAAAACCCTAATTTGGTGACACAGACGATCTTGAGGCTTGATTCACTTGGAATGCTGTAACCTTATGCTTGATTCTTGATGTGGGAGTTCTCTTGATCCTTTGTGGGTGTTTAAGAGGCTAGACAAGTTGAAGATCATGCCATTTCTTGATTGATCCTTTGTCTAAATGCTTTGAGAGGGCTTGAAACCCTAATTCTTTTATTGTAAAGAATGCTCAACCATCCTTGAGGAAATTGATGAGGCGTGAAGGTTCCTCCATATTGTGATGATGATTTGCACAATGATGGGAAATCTTGGTGGTCAAAATTTGGGGTATGACACAAGGTTTTTCAAAAAGGGTTGTCATAATTAAAAAGGGGGAGAATGAAGGATCAAGCTTCTCAAATGTGTTTTGATGAAGACAACAACATTATGCCAGCTATTGATAATGTCAAAAAGGAATGGCTCAAGACAAGCACCATGTTTCAAGTTTCAAGTATATCAAATTTTCTTGAAGTTCTTTAGAGATTAATCATAAATTAAGGTATATTAACACAACTTATCTTTGCATATTCAAGTGTTCAAAATATCAATCTCATGTGTCATATTTCATTAAATCATGTGCTTGAGAAAACCATTGCATTCCACACATTTTTCTAAAACATTTTTCAATTTTTAACACTGGTTAACCGATTAACCGTTTGATAGTTCAAAACTGTTAATCGATTAACCATTAAAAAGTTTGAATTTTTTGCACGTTGGAAGTGGTTAACCGATTAACCATTTTCCTTTGGAAAAATGTTAATCGATTAACCCTGAAATAGTATGTAACAATACTTTGTTTTTTCAGCAGAATGATTTTCAAACTTGGTTTTTTGAAACATGGTATCATTTCAATAATTGTACTCATTTGAATAGGTGTCTTATGCCTATATAAACTCATTTAATTTCAGATTTTACTCACCTCCTCTTGCAAATTTCATACATTCAAAAACCTCTCTTCATCTTTCAATATTTTCTGTAAGTGTTCAAAACCAAAATTTTAAAGTGAAACTTTCTGCACTCAACCCTCATAGAAAAAGCATTATAAGTTTTATTTCATATAAGCATTGAACACTTGAGTATCTTTGATAATTTGCTTGTTCAAAGGAGAAGATCAATCTTAGATTGATAGTGTACTCTTCATATAAAATACTTGTAAATTTCAGATTTATTGTATCACATTGTTGGATATAAGATTGTGAAATTGTATTCCTTGTTGTCCTAGTTTTGGAAACAAGAGGTTCATTGTGAGGGGATTGTTCTCAATTGGACTTAGTGATAAAAATCCAAGAGGTTGTTCTTGGTGTGGTTTGTTAGTGTCTGTATAGAAAGACTAGGAAGAGTCTTGTATAAGTCCTAACATTATTAAAAATCTCTTTCATGTTGAAAGGGGACTGGAGTACTCTCGGACTGTGAGGGTAACCAGGATATATTCTTGTGTCTTTTACTTTTCGCATTTATAGTCTTCATCACATAGTAATCACTTAGGAAAGTAAAACATAAAACCATCAAAATTTCAGAAAAATTTCTAAGTACCTAATTCACCCCCCCCCCCCCCCCCCTCTTAGGTGCAATCCTAACTTATAACTAGTACAGATGATATAAATGATGGAAAATTAAGACACAATAATAGACCAATACGCAACGATATAAAATTCCCCTAACTTGTAGAAACCTTGAGGATCAACAACAACCATAAGACGACAAATCGAACAAATAAAGGCACAAGAGAACACCAATATTTTTAATGTGAAAACCCCCTCAATATGAGAGTAAAAACCACTAGTCGTCCAGACTAAATAAATAACTCCACTAAAATTAATAAGGGTACAAGAGAGTCTTAAAGTGATTCACAAACTAGTGCTACCAACCGCAAATCACAAAGCAAACTAGCTTAAAAAATAAAAATAAAAAAGCTACAATTTTTTCCCAAATTTGCTGCTTCAGTACGAAGCAAATAACTTTCACCTCAAACGTTGTTTTCAAATTCTGAGTGGTTGAAATTTAGATATACGTGTTACAAACCTACCCACTAAATTTGAGCTCGATCCAACAGTTAACGAATCGGGGATCTTCGATTTAGTGAGACTGGTTGCAGAAAAACAGGAATGAGTTTCTCTCCTCTTTCCTCTTTTTTGAATACTTATTTTTTCTCTACCTCTCTCAACCTTATATTGATCTTCTCCACTTAAATAAGTGAGACAAATGGGCTAATCATATTTGGATCTTTCTCCACATAGGAAGGGAGCCCAAACCCAACAAATCTCCCCCTCATAACTATGTGGAGGAAATCATCAAACCAACGATATCACAACAAGCTTCAAATTTCCCTCTCGATAATGTTTTAGTCATCTTATCAGAACCATTATCATCTGTATGAACATTAGCTAACTTCAACAACTTAGTATCCAAAACATCATGTATCCAATGATATCTCACATTAATGTGTTTGAACCTATTATGAAAATTCAGATTCTTACCAAGATGAATAGCGCTTTGATTATCAACAAATAACACTTATTTGTCTTGAACAAAACCAAGCTCCTGCAAAAATTTCTTCAATCATAGTAACTCTTTGCATACTTCGGTAATTGGAGTGAACTCAGCCTTTTTAGTAGACAGTGCTACATACTTTTTCAATCTGGACTGCCTGGCAACAACTCCCCCTACAAATTTAGTCATGTAGCCCAAAGTGGACTTTCTGGAATCAATATCTCCAGCTATATTAGAGTCAGAGTACCCCACTAGAGTAGGCTTATCTCCTCTAAAACAAAGCCTCGTAGAAGTAGTACCGCGAATATACCTTAAAATCCATTTTACAGCATTCTAGTGCTCTCTACCTGGATTTGACAAAAATCTACTGACTGTACCAATAACATGTGCTATATCTGGTCTTGTACACACCATTGCAAACATCAAACTACCCACAACAGACGCCTAAGGAACACATTTTATATCAAACGCTTTATCTTCTCTTGAAGGACTTTGATTAGAACTCAACTTGAAATGAGTAGCGAGAGGAGTGATTACTGCCTTAGAACTTTCCATTTTGAATCTCCGCAACACTCTTTTGATATAATTTTCTTGTGACATCCAAGGTTTCTTTTTTTTTTTGTCACGCATGATTATAATGCTAAGAATCTGTTTAGCTGCTCCCATGTATTTCATGGCAAATGACTCTCCCAATTGCTTCTTTAACATGTTATTGTTAGAAATACTTTTCCCTACAATAAGCATATCATCAACATATAACAACAGGATAATGAAGTCATCGTAAGAAAATTTTCCAACAAAGACGTAATGATCTGAAGTAGTCTTCTGATATCCTTAATCACACATAACTTACTCAAACTTCCTGTACCACTGCCTTGGATACTGTTAGATGTCAAACATGACTAATATTTCTATTGTATACTTGGCATTTTTCAACACTTTCATGTTTAAATTGTGGATTTTAGTATTGAATTGTTGTTGTTCTTCAAACATTGTTTATATACCTTTGGTGCTTGTAATATGTGTGCTATTGTGCAGGAAAAGGCACTAATTGATCAATGATGTAAGACACAAATAAATGATACAAGTTGCCAAAGAAAAGAGGAAAACATCAGCAAGTTCGCTTTGCGAACTTGCCAGCGAACCTGGGGCGAGCATTCGCTGGCTTGTTCGCATTGCGAACTTAGTGAGACATGAAAATGTTTTTCTACTGCCACCTCATTAAAAAGGGATTTTTTTATGGGTGGGCCAGACACTTGGGCCCATGACCCATCTAATTTTTTGATTATTGAGAGGCAACCCTACTCCCTTTTTCATTCTCACTCTTGCCTCTCTCACAAACACACTCACAAGAACAAAACTCTCTCACGTTTACTCAGTTCCTATCATTCTTTCACCAAGTTTTTCCCAAGTACTAACAAGTTCAGGTTTGAATTTATTTTTCTCTTTATTGTTTTCTGTTAGAACAATGTGGTTAGGTAGTTAGGTTGAACATTAGAGACATTTTTTATTCTAGGTTTTCATCTCTGTTTTAAGGTTTGTTTGCTGTTGCATGTTGAATTTTATACAAACTTTAGAATAGAGGTGGTTTTGTGAAAGGAACTCTGATGTTGGAATTGTTGGATGCTGTTATTTTTATAAAAAAAATTCGCAAGTTCGCAGACCAGTTCGCATTGAGAACCTGGGCGAGCATTCGCCAGAACCTCGCTTTGCGAATCTGGGGCGAATGTTCGTCAGGCTTCGCTTTGCGAACTTAGAGCGAACAGGCCAGAATTGTGAAAATTTTATTTTATCTCAGTTTGGGATTCTGTTTTACTCCTATTCTAATGGATTGTTTTGCTGCTGGTTGTTGTTTTATCTGGTGATTTTTACAGATGGCTCCAAAAATCAATCCGGCGAAAAAGAGAAAGGCCAGTACTTCGCGACAAGTTTCGATTCAGTTCGACAGTGATCACTTTAGAGGAGCAAAATAGGCCACAAGGTACCTAACTTTGGAAAGGAGAACCATATTACCCGAGAAGAGATTTAATCTGAGTCCACAAGGGAGATACAGGTCGGTAGCTCAACTCCTCGAAGAAAAAAAGTGGGGGAGACTGATTACACCAGTGGATAGTTACAACGTTGAGATGGTTCGAGAATTTTATGCTAATGCCCTCCCGGATGATGGGGAGGTATTTGGGTGGACGACCTTAGTTGGGGGAAAATTGGTGAGGTTTGATCGAGGAACCATTAACATTGTTCTTAAGAATCCATTACCATTGAGAGCGCGTCAGATTAATGACTTTCATAGAACATTTCACCTCCACAAAGACATTGCGGCCATAACTAGAGACCTTTTACGAGAAGGTAAATTTGTAGAGCTTAACCCATCTGGGGTTGCAAAAAGATACCATCGTGAAAATATGCGTCCTTTGGCACAATTGATCTTGCTTTTGGTTGTCACCAACATTAAGCCAAAGTCACATACATCGACCATTCATATTTACCTTGCCCATCTGGTCCACAGCATAATGACAAATGTCGAGATTGATGTAGCCAGGATTATAGCGGATGAGATGAGGGCTATTGTTGAGAGTGGGCTTGGTTCCGCTTCTAGGAAAAATGCTCCTCTTGCATTCCCTTGTCTCATTATGACTTCATGTGTGCATGTTGGGGTTGATGTCCCCACGCGCCGTCAGGTGACTATCCCGGCTGCTATTGTAACACCCCAAATTTATTAAAGTATTTATTTAATTTATTTAAATATAATATTTGTGAATTTTTGGTGAATTTTGGTGGTTTGTGTCGATGTCAGTATTTTGGTAGAGTTTTGGTTATTTTAATTAAATAATAGTATATAATATTAATATATTAGTATTATTATTAATTTAAAATAATATTAGAGGAATTAAGGGCAAGATGGACTTTTGAGGAGGATTAGTGAGGGTAAATTGGGGAAAGCCCATTTTGGAAGCCTAGTGATTTAACAAGAATTCGGGGGAATAGGATTCATTTTGTTAGATCGTGAAAATAAGGAGAAAGTGCAGAGCTCTGAGGAAAAAGGAAAAGGCGAGGATTCGTGAAGGTTTCCAAAGGCTCAATAGAGAAAAGCTCTAGATCGACAATCTAAGGTATGAGGAGTATTGCCTTTCATTGTTTTCAATATAGGAAGTGATGTGTTTAAAGCGGATTTTTGAGGTTTTTGGGGTTTTTGAAGGGTTTATGAGTTATTGATGATTTAGGGGTATTTCTGAGGATCGCTGATGGATTATTGAGGGTTGAATTGATTTGGGTAAAAATAAGCCTTTGAGGCAAAACCTTCTTTGATGATAGGTGGGATCTTGTATGAGAAAGATATTTATGGGGTTTATGGGAACCTTGAGAATTTATGAAGGTTTAGGAATTTCGAGTTAGAATAGTGAAATTAACCGACCTAATAGTCATAGGTTTTATGTCTTTGATTGCCTTGATGTTTCAGGATTGTTTTGGGAGTGTTTTGGGATGAATTGAGGTTGGAGTCGTAAAGGTTTTTGGGGCTGGGATGCTATTGGTGCGTAGCGGCGATTGCAGGAATTGCTAGTTCGCAAAGCGAACAAATCATTCGCAAGGCGAACATTCGCCCAGACTCGCAAAGCAAGCAGCACAGCGAATGCCCGATGATTTTGTTGGTGAATACTGGGAACTCTCTAGTTTTTGTGTGGGATTTGGGGGATTTGATGGAGCTCGCAAAGCGAACATCCCTGCGAATGTGTTCGCACGACGAACTCTGCAGTGAACTGCTGTTGTTCGCGAAATTTGTTTCATAATGTTGTGCTGTCTTGATGTTTTGATGTTGTGATTTTTCTGATGATTTACCATGATGTTATTGATGATCATGTGATGATGATTTCGTGATGTTTTGATGAAATATTTGATGATATGAATTATCGTGATGTATATTGATGATTATGAGCTATTTATATATGATGTTTGATGGTTAAGTGATGATATGAACTACCATGAGTGTATTGATGATTATGAGATGTTTATACCTAATGTTTGATGATTAAATACTGATGTGAATTACCATGAGCTATATTGATGATTATAAGATGATGATGATGATGTCTTGATGAATAAATGACGATATGAAGAATATGAGATTTTGATTAATGATGATGCACGTAATGACTTTATTGATGATGATGATTATGACATTGTGCATCATGCATTCATAGCATTTCAATGATGATGTTAGGACTTTGGTCCAGTCATGATGAGGTTAGACTTCGGTCTATTGTGGCTTCCATCCCATTGTGTGGATGTGAAGTGGATTAAGACGTGCTCCGGTTCTTGTATGGAACCGATCCTAATGATGGGGATCTTTGGAGGGTGATGGCCTAAGTGTCCTTCGATTGTGACGATTGGTACCACATGCATGAGTCTTGTTGTGCATTGCATTTATGTGGCATTTATTGATACTTATGATGTTGTGTTTTGATGTTTGCCTTGTGATGACTCTGATGATGCTGTATATGATGATGACGCAATTTTTATGCATATCCTATTTTATATTGATTATAATGAATTGTATTACTCACCCTGCCTGTTTGAATGTTGCCTCCATGTGGGTAACGTGCAGGTGATCATGATTAGTCGTGGATGCTTCGAGGAACTTTTGAAGTATTATTTGCTTTTGGTCGATGTAGAGGGTCTTGCTCTGATAGTGTAACATCGGGTTGGGTGGTTGATTCGAACCATGTTGAGTCTTATTTGGCTGTTATTTTGTTGTTATTTTGATGATTATGGTTTATTTTAATAAACCCTTTTGTGGGATTTTTGTGGTTATGGTGGTTCTGCTGCCCTTTGAAGGCATTTTGAGTTATTTTGAGGAAAACATGTTGTTTACGGAGCAATTTTGTGGATTTGAATTTATTGAGAAATGTGCACCCTTTGAGGTGATTCTAATTTTACTATGATTCTATGTTTATTTTGCTGCAATAATTGTGGGGTAGAAAAGGGTGTTACAGCTATCGATGACCGTTATATGGATAAGTATTGTAAACCAAAGGGGGTGAAGGGTGAGACTTCTGGTGCTGGTGGTGATGTCGGCACAATTGATGGCGATGGGTCTGGTAGTTCTGGGTCTCAAAAATTTTATCCATATCAACAGGAAATTTTCCAATATAATTGGGATTGGATGGTGGCTTCTCAGTGCCCTATGATGGACTTACATGATTCGATGCAGGTATTACAGCTGCAGATCCGTGAGCCCGCCGTGGATCACACTATGATGACAAGGGAGCAATTCCTTGCTCATGCTGGTTGGCCTGAGGCCAGGCCAGTTTTCAGAGGGGGAGCAGAGGCAGCTGGTGAGCCTGAGGATGCTATGCGGAGGTCGATGGTGATGATGTGGAGGTATCTGGTTCAGAGTCTGGTTCTGAGGAAGAGTTGATAGAGGTTTTCGGTTCCGAGTTCGAAGAGGACTGATTTTGTTGTTATCATTTTGTACTTCCTTTGAGCGTCAAAGTGAAGTTTTCTTAGGTTTTCAGCTATTATGCTTTATGTATCAGTTTTTAGTGTTGTACTTTATCCACTAGGTGGATTATTTTGAGATATTTTGATGTACTTGTACCCGTATGAGGTACTAATGACTTTTGTTGGTGTTTTCACACCATAGCACTATTATGATATTATTAGTATGTTGTTTTTCAGTTAAATTTGATCAGGTTTATTTTTTTATTTTAGCTTTTATTATTATTATTGTTAAGAGTTGAATTCTTCAGTTAACGAATGTTCAACTCTTAAATTGTTGGTATGCTTTCTATCGTTTTATGTTGGTATGCTTGTGAAAATTTAATGTTTCCATCTTTTGGTGTTGACTTAAAAGACTTCTAGGTTGGTGATTGTGTTCATCAAAGAAGATTCCTCCAACTTGGATGGCTATGATAGTATTTTAAGCATGTATTGTTGGCAAGGTACATAGTTACTTAGTTCTAGAATTTAGAATGTGTTAGAACTTTTTGTCTTTGTACAAATGAAATTGTGTTTCTTGTTACAACTTTATTGATTGCTTATGTCATTTAGGTCCAAAACCTACAAAAGTGAGAAACCTCCATGTTATAATAAATGCATAGGATTGATGATGAATTTTGTTTTATACTTTTAATTCATGCTTTATCTTGTGATTTGTGTGATATTGTGGAAGCATTAGAAATGATCAAGGCACTTATTGATATTGAGCACAACCATTTCCAAACAGTGATTTACCCGTGAGTAGTGAGTATTTGTTAACACCTTGACCCTAACCGGTTTAGATCTTGTTTAGTGATGAACTTTGTGTTGTACATAATTTGAAAATCAAGTTCATCATTAAATTTTTGAGAGTTTCTAAAAAATTTTCTTCATGAACCTTGGAACTTTGTTTTATTGATTTCCTTGCCTTAAAAAGCAAGGAGCATTCACTTAAGGTTTAGTTGAAAATAAATTGGGGAGAATGAAAAAGAAGATTGGTAAATTGTTCAAACTTTTGAAAAATTCAAGCAAGCATGCAAAGAAAAAGAAAATGTGAAAAAGAAAAAAAAAAGAGAAAAAGAATGCTTACTTGAATGAGAAAAATAGAGTCCAATAATTGTGCATAAGGAAGTTTAAAATGGTTGGTGATAAAGGAATGAAATTGGTGAATGAAGTTGAGATGTTTGTGAATACCTTGTATAGTGAATGTTCTTTTGCATCAGAAATTTCGATTCAATGGCCGTTAGAAATGTCCCTTTATTGTTAACCCGACCAAGCTACAACCTTAAAAGTCCTTAGTGATCTTTTGCTTCCATGATTTCTTATGTGATCGATTAGATATTGTATGAATTGCTTTGTATTTTCATCATTTGTCATTTGAGCGAAATTGCCCCGCGGTTGCAAACGCGTTAATTTCCTTAAATCCTTTTTCAAAGAGGAGTGTTAGAGTGACATGAGCATGTTGGTTTTGTTGTTACTTGAAACATTATCTGAGATTTGTTTAAGAATCAAGTTCTTTTGCACTGTCGATTCTAGGAGTGTGTAATTGTTGCTTTGTTACAATTGTTGTTTATTTGAGCCATTTATCTTTTCTTGGTTGAATTAAATGCTCGAGCAAATCCTCTTGTTTTCAATGAGATTCATACTTTGCTTGAGGACAAGCAAAGAGCTAGTTGGGGAGAGTTTGTTAGATGTCAAACATGACTAATATTTCTATTGTATACTTGGCATTTTTCAAAACTTTCATGTTTAAATTATGGATATTAGTATTGAATTGTTGTTGTTCTTCAAACATTGTTTATATACCTTTGGTGCTTGTAATATGTCTGCTATTGTGAAGGAAAAGGCACTAATTGATCAAAGATGTAAGACACAAAGAAATGATACAAGTTGCCAAAGAAAAGAGGAAAACATCAGCAAGTTCGCTTTGCGAACTTGCCTGCGAACAACTGGCGAAGTCCCAGTGAATGGTCCCAGATTTGGATAGTAGGAAAATGGGCTAAAGTTCTCTTTGCGAACTCCCAGCGAATGTTCGCTGATTTACTCGCTTTGCGAAAGACCTGGCGAAGAACCCTTGGCTGAGGCAGTAAGAAAAGGAGCCTAAGTTTGCTTTGCAAACTTTGTGGCGAATAGTTCACTTTGTGAACAAAAGTTTGCATTGCGAACAAAAGTTTGCATTGCGAACAAAAGTTCGCATTGCGAACTTATGTAGACAAACAAGGGCGGTTTAGCTTATCAGAAGGCACTTCAGGTGCCACTTTCATCATTCGTTAGGCGAACAAATCATTCGCAGTGCGAATGTGTCTGATTTCAAGTGTACTATAAATAGATTTTATGCATTTTCTTGGGATGATAACTTCACTTTATAACACCAAAACCTATTTTTCTGATATTTCTTCATCTAAGAGAGATTCTTCACATAGAGAAGCTAGATTTGCATTCGATCTCGATTCTTCGACGCGGATGCTTTTTCATCTCCTCACGAAACTTGTGAAGCATGCTACCATGAATATGTGTAGCTAAACACATCTTGTGTCAAGATTAGTGGTAGGTAATCCATCATTTTGTATGTATTGATCTTGATTGTAAGTTTGTGAACTTTGTTGATGATATATATAGAAGAAAAACTTTGTTTAAATGGTTTATATTTTGTTTTAAGTTCATGATCGAGAGATATGTTTTAAAACTTGACCTAAGTTTCAATCCATCAATAATCATAAGGCTAGAGATAGTTTTGAAAGTTGATGTTCATAAATATTGAACTTGAATGTTATCATATTTGTAGTTTGAGTGAGAGATCATCAAAGGATCAATATGATAAATCTCACAACAAGTATTAGAGATAAACTTGTTGAGAGGATATGTGGTTATATTTATCGTTAACAAGTTCACATCCTTTATCGAGTAAATACGTATAAAACGGATTATCGAACCCTAATCTTGGCATGTTTTTATCAAACTCTAAAACCAATTTCTTTACATTGATTACTAAATTTTATGCAAACAATCTGATACGAAAAACCAAACTCTTTGTTACTTAAAAGTTTGAAACGCTTTTGACTATAGAACGGCGACAATATACATTCAATCCATGTGGATACGATAAAACACCCCCAAAATACTTTTCAACAAAAAAATGGTGTCGTTGTCGGGGATTGTTGTTATATTGCATGCATTGCAATAGTTATTGAGTTTTAAACTTGTCTAACTTTTTCTTGTGCTTGTTAATTTGTTTGACTAAGTGTGCAGTGTAACACCCCCAATCTATACCCCCAACGAATAAAGCGGTAACAAAATTCAAAATTTCATCAGAGTATATTTAAAACATTCACGGCTTAGCCCGAGGGGTCACATCAATTGAAACAAATACACATAAACCTGCTCATTAAGATATGCAACATTCTCAGGTAGCAAATAACAAAGGAACTTAGTTCCTAACACCCACCATTCAGGTACAGAATAAAAGCGGAAAATCTGTACTGAATCTCATATATATATATATATATATATCACATAAAGAGTTTGTCTGTCATATACAACATCATACATGCACAATCCAAAAGATACATGTATACATAATACAAATAATCACTCTCGATCTCCCCGACTACCCGGTGCTACATATCAGAGCCGACCAACAAAAGAATGAAGACCTAAGCTTCACAAAAAGACCTCCAGCCTCTAATCTGCAATGCCTCATAGAGCATTAAAAACAGCAGAAGGGTGAGAAACACAACCATAATATAATTGCATACAATTATATAATAACACTAAAATACACATGTAAAAATATTCTCACCACAACTTACATCAGAATTCAAACACAAAACAACACAATGTATATTTCATATCTCCATCACCAAGGTATATCAACCATGCACAATACAAACATCACCAACATATACACATATATCAACTCATCAATTTCATCCATAATTCCACACACAATCAATCCATTCATGGTTTTCCACACATAATGCATCAATTCACAATTCTCACACATAATCAATCATATTCATGATTTATGCAAATGCACAGAGACCGACACAACGACTCTATGCAATGCATATGCGGTACCATCCATCCATCATTCTCAACACTAATTCACTCAGGAACTATTGGAACCATCGCTTGTTACTTAATGTAACTCCCCGTCGGGAACACGATGTTCCCCGTCGCTTTCAATCCTCTTGGTATAAGGCGCACAACATTTATGGATCGCTTGCAGTCCTCTTTGTACAAGGCGCACGATCCGATCGCTTTTGGTCCTCTTTGTATAAGGCGCATGATCGTCTATAGTCATCGCTTTCAGTCCTCTTTGTATAAGGCGCACGATGTTATAGCAGATTCCCTCTGGAATCGATTCGTCGCTCATACCCCACAAGGGCACACGACATCACCAACATGCATATCATGATGTTTGGCATACAATGACTCATAACATTCAAATGGACACATATACACATCCATAATCATTCATATATCATCAAATACCACACATAGCATTTTCTTGCCCTTAGGCCACAAACCATCAACACAATAATTTATCACATGCATTTTCATCACACAATAACACACAAGTCATACAATATCCATATCAACAGCACATTGTACATTACACATCAAATTCACACAATTAAAACGAAAAAAGTCGACAAAATGACACTATTTCAAATTCCCGACATAATTTAATCAGCCACAATCTCAAAACCCATTTTTATAAGAAAAAACAACTCAATAGCTTTCTAACGCACCCAGCCGCACCCCAATCCGACTTACGGATCAAAAGTTATGAGGAAAACAAAATTGCACACACTGCAATGTTCGCTAGGCGAACCCTCTAGCGAGTATTCGCTACCACCTTCGCTAGGCGAATGTCCAGTGAATCCACTATCAGATAGAAACAGACACAAATTTCGCTAGGCGAACCCCTTGGCGAACCCAGGCAGCAGCAACCAGAACCAAAAAGATACAAAGTTCGCTAGGCGAACAACGTTAGCGAGCATTCACTGACCTTCGCTAACTGGCTCGCTAGGCGAACCCGCAAAAAATCATTCGCTACTGCTTCGCCCCAGGTTCTCTAGACGAACCAAGGAAAACCCAGAAATTCTGCAGCGCTGTTTGAAGCCCAAAAACCATATTTTTCACTCAAAAACTCTTCCAAACCAAAACATAACAATCAGAACATAACCCAATCATGGTAACAAGTAATCTACAACATTTACATCACATTTCAACCGCGAAAACATCGATTTCCATCGTTCCGACCTAGAATTGAAAAGCTATGAAAACACAATAAACATTCCAACACACACATACATAATCATACACAATCATAAGATAATCGAGTTTCGCACCCTTACCCGATTAATCGTGTTTTAAAAGTCGGTTGATTGAGTTTCTTCCTTTCCAAGTTTTCTCTCTTTTCTTCTTTCTTTCTCTTTTCTTTCTTCCTCTTTTTCTTCTTTTCCTTTTCCTTCCTTACTATTTTCTCTCTTTTCTTTTCTCTTATACTTTCTAACTTAAGAAATAAGTGAAAAGACCAAAATACCCCTACACTCAAATATCTCGCAAACGTTCCCAAAACGCGATAAAATAACACGACAATGAAAAATAACATATTATCAAATAAAAGTCAAAAATAAAATAATCAAAACGACTCGATTAAATAAAACGGACAAAATTGGGGCGTTACAACTCTCCCCCACTTAGAAATTTTCGTCCTCGAAAATATTACCTGAGACGAACAACTCCGGATACGCCTCCCGCATCCGACTCTCCATCTCCCAAGTCAAATTGCCCTCAGCAGCGCCTCCCCACGCTACCTTCACAAGTGCAATATCCTTGCCTCTTAACCGTTTTAACTCGCGATCCAAAATCCTCACCAGTAATGCCTCAACCGTAAGGTTCTCCCTTACCTCTTCCTCATCCATCGGAATTACATGCGACGGATCCGGAACATACTTCCAAAGCTGTGAAACATGGAACACATCATGCAAATTCGAAAGATTCGGCGGAAACGCCACCCTATAAGCCACAACACCCACTCTCGCGGATATCTAGTAAGGACCAATAAACCGAGAAGTAAGCTTCTTCGACTTCAATGCACGACCAACACCCGTTACCGGTGTAACTCTCAAAAATACATGATCGCCCTCTTGAAACTCAAGATCTTTCCTTCTTCGATCATGATAACTCTTTTGCCTACTCTGAGAAGCCTTCATTTTCTCACGAATTAGCTTCACCTTTTCCGTAGTCTGTTGCACCAACTCCGGTCCAACCACCGAACTCTCACCAGATTCGTGCCAACACAACGGTGTTCGACATCTTCGTCCATATAACGCTTCAAACGGTGCCATTCCAATACTCGAATGGAAAATGTTGTTATACGTGAATTTAATCAACGCAAGATAACTATCCCACGCACCACCTTGTTCAAGAACACAAGCCCTCAACAAATCTTCCAACGACTGAATCGCTCTCTCTGTCTGTCCATCCGTCTGCGGATGATAAGCTGAACTCAATCTCAATTTAGAACCCAACACCTTCTGCAAACTTTCCCAAAATCTCAAAGTAAACCTCGGATCTCGATCAGAAACAATACTTAACGGAACACCATGCAATTTCACAATCACACTGATGTAAATCTCAGCCAACCTTTCCAAAGAAAAACTGATGTCAATCGGAATGAAATGAGCCGATTTAGTCAGCCTATCTACAACCACCCAAATAGAATTATGTCCTCGCTGAGTATTCGACAACCCTGTTACAAAATCCATAGAAATGTTGTCCCATTTCCACTCAGGAATATCCAACGGTTGCAACAATCCACTAGGCCTCAGATGTTCTACCTTCGACTTCTGACACGTCAAACAGGAATACACAAACTGGGCCACATCTCTTTTCAAACCCGACCACCAGAAAATCTTCCTCAAATCTTGGTACATTTTATTAGCTCCCGGATGTATACTCAAATTACTCCGGTGTCCTTCCTCCAAAATCACCCTTTTCAACTCCGAATCGTCCGGGATACAAATTCTACCTCGGAACCTCAAAACACCTTTATCATCCACTTTAAAGTCCTCATTCACACTTTGATCACCAACCGTCATCAAATCCACAAATTTCACATCCAACTTCTGTTTCTCACTAACCGTCAACAGAAAGTCATTAGTAACCTTCAACATTCCAAGCCTCACACTATCCGACGTCACTTCGCATACCAAAATCAAATCTATAAACGATTCCAAAAGTTCCCACTCCTTAACCATCAAAGCCGACATATGCAACGATTTCCGACTCAACGCATCGGCTACCACATTAGCTTTACCAGGATGATAATTCAAGCCAAAGTCGTAGTCCTTCTAAAATTCCAACCATCTTCGTTGCCTCATATTCAACTCTTTCTGATCAAACAAATATTTCAAACTCTTATGATCACTAAAGACTTCGAATCTTGCACCGTAGAGATAATGCCTCCAAATCTTCAACACAAAAACCACAGCCGCTAACTCAAGATCATGAGTAGGATAATTTTTCTCATGAATCCTCAATTGTCTCGAAGCGTAAGCTACCACCTTACCTTCTTGCATCAACACTCCACCTAGCCCAATCGAAGATGCATCACAGTACACCACAAATGGTTCATTAGGATCCGGTAAAATCAAAATCGGAGCTGTCGTCAATCTTCTCTTCAGCTCACTAAAACTTTCCTCACACTGAATATCCCAAATGAACGCTTTGCCCTTACAAGTCAACTGGGTCAAAGGAAGTGCTAGCTTAGAAAAACCTTCAATGAACCTCCGATAATATCCGGCTAAACCCAAAAAGCTTCGAATCTCAGTAAAGGATCTAGGAGTCTCCCATTGTAGAACTGCATCTACTTTAGATGGATCCACAGCAATACCATTACATGAAATCACGTGCCCAAGAATACTCACTTCTGACAACCAGAACTCACACTTGGACAATTTGGCAAAAAGTTTCCTCTCCTTCAAAACCTGCAAAACAATACGCAAATGCTCCACGTGCTCCTCCCAAGACTTAGAATAAATTAAGATATCATCAATAAACACATCAACAAAACGATCCAATTGCTCGTGGAAAATACGATTCATGTACTCCATAAACACACCTGGCGCATTAGAAACCCCGAACGGCATCACAGAATATTCATAATGACCGTATCGTGTCCTAAAAGCCATCTTCTGAATATCTTCCTCTTTCACCCTAATCTGATGATACCCTGATCTTAAATCAATCTTATTAAACACACACGCACCAACCAACTGATCCATCAGATCATCAATTCTTGGAAGAGGATACTTATTCTTAATCGTCACCTTATTCAGCTGGCGATAATCAATACACAACCGCATACTTCCATCTTTCTTTTTCACCAATAAAACTGGAGCACCCCAAGGCGACACACTTGGCCTCACAAACCTCTTTTCCAACAATTCATTCAACTACTTCTTTAACTCAACCAATTCAGATACCGACATTCGATATGGTGCC
This sequence comes from Lathyrus tuberosus, assembly GCA_022829125.1. NCBI lineage: Eukaryota > Viridiplantae > Streptophyta > Magnoliopsida > Fabales > Fabaceae > Lathyrus > Lathyrus tuberosus. Next base: position 766,674 of record JALAZF010000761.1, read on the forward strand.
ATAGACACAGGTCTAGTACCAGGAACTAGATCTATAGAAAACTCCACCTCTCTCTCTGGCGGCAAGTCCGAAATATCCTCAGGAAACACTTCAGGAAACTCACACACAACAGGAAACACATCAAGTGAAACTTGACTATCCACCGTCAACAATGCAAACAACCCAAACAACTGAGCTTCATCCGCCAAAAGTTTCTTCAACTCTTTGGTAGATAAGAAACTCGACTCTTCGTCTTCTTCAAGAGAAGGAAATCTTACCAGCTTATGATAACAATCAATATGAACCCGATTGAATTGCAACCAATTCATTCCCAAAACCACATCTAAACCCTCCAACGGCAAACACACCAAATCCATCTCAAAGTCTTTACCATAAATGGTCAAAGGACAACTTAAACAAACCAAAGAAGTAGTTACTGACCCCATTGCTGGAGTATCAATAACCATCTCTCCATCCATCGAAGACAACAAAAGATTCAAACGCTTCGCGCACTCAGACGAAATAAACGAATGAGTCGCTCCAGTATCAATAATAGCAACTAAAGGCGTACTATTAATAAAACAAGTACCTCTGATCAGACGGTCTACACTTGAAGTCTGAGTCCCTGCTAATGCAAATACTTTCCCACCCGCTGGAGCTTGCTTCGGTTTCGGACACTTTGTACTAATATGACCAGGTTCACCACAATTGAAACACTTCGCCACATTCTTCCTCTTGCACTCAGCTGCTACATGTCCTAAACCTCCACAATTAGAACACTTCCTCAAATCCTTCCTACATTCGAACTGACGATGTCCCACTTCACCACACTTGTAACATTTCAAAGAATTAGACATACCTCCTCCACTTGGCCTTCTCTCAAAATTCCCCCTTTGCTTACCCTTATCAGCTGGTGTCACATAAGGACCACCATGAAACTGTTGCTTCCCTTTCCTCTCGCTCACACTCTTATAGTGAGTAGAACGAGCCTTACTATCCTCCTCAAAAATCCTACAACAATCCACCAAGTCTGAAAACCTTCGAATCTTCTGATAACCGATTGCCTGCTTTATCTCAGGACGTAATCCGTTCTCAAACTTCACACACTTAGAAAACTCTACAGTAGCTTCAGCATAATATGGATAAAACTGCACAAGCTCCACAAACTTAGCAGTATAGTCAACAACAGACATACTACCTTGTTTCAATTCCAAGAACTCAATTTCCTTCTTTCCTCTTACATCTTCAGGAAAATACTTCCTCAGAAACTCAATGCTAAACACAGCCCAAGTGATCTCTTCCTCTGCAGCTTCCAACACATGACGTGTACTAACCCACCAATCATTAGCTTCTTCCAGCAACATGTGAGTACCCAGTCTCACCTTCTGATCCTCAACACAATCCATCACTCGGAAGATCCTTTCAATCTCTTTAAGCCAAATCTGTGCACCATTAGGATCATATCTTCCTTTGAAAACAGGCGGTTTATTCTTCCTAAACTCATCATTACCAGCAGCATTCGGTGCACCCTGCACAGCCCGAGCCATAGCTTGCATCGCAGCAGCTAAAGCAGCATTATTCTACCAGCCATATTCTATTCATTTCCAATAACAGCAACTATGGTTAAACAAACAGCTCACCGAACCACAAAGACCAACAAGGACTGACACAAACTGACACAGACTGGCTCTGATACCACTAAATGTAACACCCCCAATCTATACCCCCAACGAATAAAGCGGTAACAAAATTCAAAATTTCATCAGAGTATATTTAAAACATTCACGGCATAGACCGATGGGTCACATCAATTGAAACAAATACACATAAACCTGCTCATTAAGATATGCAACATTCTCAGGTAGCAAATAACAAAGGAACTTAGTTCCTAACACCCACCATTCAGGTACAGAATAAAAGCGGAAAATCTGTACTGAATCTCATATATATATATATATATATATATATATATATATATATAATATATATATATATATATATATATATATATATATATCACATAAAGAGTTTGTATGTCATATACAACATCATACATGCACAATCCAAAAGATATATGTATACATAATACAAATAATCACTCTCGATCTCCCCGACTACCCGGTGCTACATATCAGAGCCGACCGACAAAAGAATGAAGACCTAAGCTTCACAAAAAGACCTCCAGCCTCTAATCTGCAATGCCTCATAGAGCATTAAAAACAGCAGAAGGGTGAGAAACACAACCATAATATAATTGCATACAATTATATAATAACACCAAAATACACATGTAAAAATATTCTCACCACAACTTACATCATAATTTAAACACAAAACAACACAATGTATATTTCATATCTCCATCACCAAGGTATATCAACCATGCACAATACAAACATCACCAATATATACACATATATCTACTCATCAATTTCATCCATAATTCCACACACAATCAATTCATTCATGGTTTTCCACACATAATGCATCAATTCACAATTCTCACACATAATCAATCATATTCATGATTTATACAAATGCACAGAGACCGACACAACGACTTTATGCAATGCATATGCGGTACCATCCATCCATCATTCTCAACACTAGTTCACTCAGGAACTATTGGAACCATCGCTTGTTACTTAATGTAACTCCCCGTCGGGCACACGATGTTCCCCGTCGCTTTCGGTCCTCTAGGTATAAGGCGCACGATGTTTATGGATCGCTTTCAGTCCTTTTTGTATAAGGTGCACGATCTGATCGCTTTCGGTCCTCTTTGTATAAGGCGCACGATCGTCTATAGTCATCGCTTTCAGTCCTCTTTGTATAAGGCGCACGATGTTATAGCGGATTCCCTCTGGAATCGATTCGTCGCTCACACCCCACAAGGGCACACGACATCACCAACATGCATATCATGATGCTTGTCATACAATGACTCATGACATTCAAATGCACACATATACACATCCATAATCATGCATATATCATCAAATACCACACATAGCATTTTCTTGCCCTTAGGCCACAAACCATCAACACAACATCTTATCACATGCATTTTCATCACACAACAGCACACAAGTCATACAATATCCATATCAACAGCACATTGTACATTACACATCAAATTCACACAATTAAAACGACAAAAGTCGACAAAATGACACTATTTTAAAATTCCGACATAATTTAATCGGCCAACAATCTCAAAACCCATTTTTATAAGAAAGAACAACTCAATAGCTTTCTAACACACCCAACCACACCCCAATCCGACTTACGGATCAAAAGTTATGAGGAAAACAAAATTGCACACACTGCCATATTCGCTAGGCGAACCCTCTAGCGAGTATTCGCTACCACCTTCGCTAGGCGAATGTCCAGCGAATCCACTATCAGATAGAAACAGACACAAAGTTCGCTAGGCGAACCCCTTGGCGAACCCAGGCAGCAACTACCAGAACCAAAAAGATACAAAGTTCGCTAGGCGAACAACGTTAGCGAACATTCGCTGACCTTCGCTAACTGGCTCGCTAGGCGAACCCGTGAAAAATCATTCGCTACTGCTTCGCCCCAGGTTCGCTAGGCGAACCAAGGAAAACCCATAAATTCTGCAGCGCTGTTTGAAGCCCAAAAACCATATTTTTCACCCAAAAACTCTTCCAAACCAAAACATAACAATCAGAACATAACCCAATCATGGTAACAAGTAATCTACAACATTTACATCACATTTCAACCGCGAAAACATCGATTTCCATCGTTCCGACCTAGAATTGAAAAGCTATGAAAACACAATAACATTCCAACACACACATACATAATCATACACAATTATAAGATAATCGAGTTTCGCACCCTTACCCGATTAATCGTGTTTTAAAAGTCGGTTGATTGAGTTTCTTCCTTTCCAAGTTTTCTCTCTTTTCTTCTTTCTTTCTCTTTTCTTTCTTCCTCTTTTTCTTCTTTTCCTTTTCCTTCCTTACTATTTTCTCTCTTTTCTTTTCTCTTATACTTTCTAACTTAAGAAATAAATGAAAAGACCAAAATACCCCTACACTCAAATATCTCGCAAACGTTCCCAAAACGCGATAAAATAACACGACAATGAAAAATAACATATTATCAAATAAAAGTCAAAAATAAAATAAAATAATAATAAAATAATCAAAACGACTCGATTAAATAAAACGGACAAAATTGGGGCGTTACATGCAGACTCCTTTTTATGCGAGGGAAATTACCCGCAGACCAACTTCTTTTTGATCCCGAGATTGAAAGAACTGCGCGTAAGTTAAATAGCAAAACAAGGCGGAGGAGGCAACTTGCTAAGGAAAGACGAGAAAGAGAGGAAAGTTCAACTTCGACACCAATACCACAGTTACCGCCAACCATGGCTGCTCCACCACCACCACTTGCTTTAACACCTTGTGTTAATAGTGTGAGGCATATTGCACAGTTCGCACGTAATGCTCATAATGATCGGCACTCTGAAATGAAAACGGGATTCTCGCTCTTCTATACCAGAATCCATTCACCGGTATGAATCACGAGGATCCCTTTACTCACTTGACCAAGTTCTATGAAATTACGGGCGCGACTAGTGCACCCGAAGCTGAAGAAGAGTCTTTGTTTAAGAGACTGTTCCCGCATTCCCTTATTGGGAAGGCTAAGGAATGGTACCTTGACCAATCAACTGCTATCATGACGGACTGGAACATGTTAGAAGAAAAGTTCTTGGAACGATTTTTTCCTCATAATCGTTTCATGGAAGCTAAAACGGCGATTGCAGTTTTCACTCAAGGTGGAAATGAGTCTCTCAACGAAGCTTGGGAGAGATTCAAGTCCTTGCTTAGAAAATGCAAAGGGAACGGTTTTTATGAGCTTACGTAAGTTCATATTTTTCAGAAATGGTCTTCAAATGGTTCACAAAACATTGTTAGATGCTACCGCGGGTAGATCTTTAATGACTAAAAGTGCCGAAGAAGTTATTTCTATCATTAACAACATCGCCTTAAACGACCATCAAGGGAATCATAACCGTGGTCAATCTCAAAAGAAACCGGGAGTGCTAGAGTTGGGGACAAATGATGCAATACTTGCTCAGAACAAATTGTTATCTCAACAGGTTGAGTTGCTAACGCAACAAATGTCAAAGTTACCGCAACACATTAAAGAGATGCATGAACTTCCGAACAAAAATGTGCAAATAGCGGTTTGTGAGCTATGTAATGGTGATCACCCAACCGACTATTGTCCTCCTTGTCTTCCGGTTGAAGAAGAAGCAAATTACATGAATAATCAAAATCAACAACAAGGCTATCAAAGGCAACAACAACCTTATCAAAATAAACGAAGGTACCAAAATCAACAACCAAGAGGAAATTATCAAAATCAACAAGGATATCAATAAAATCAACAAAATCCTTATCAACCTCAAGGTGGGAGTTCCAAGCTTGAAGAAACTTTTAACCAATTTATTCAAATGTCCATGACAAATCAAAAGACAAATGAAGCATCGATCAAAAATCTCGAGAATTAAGTTGGGCAACTTGCAAAGGAAATGGCCGATCAACAATCGGGACCACCTTTTTTCGCTAATACTCAAAACAACCCTAAGAAACATTGTAAAGCTATTGTTACTAGAAGTGGGAGAGAGTTTGGAGAAGGATAAAAAAATGAAAAAAAAAATTGATGTGAGTTTGGATGAGATTGTGGAGGAAGAGAAGGATGATGAGGTAGTAGTTGAAAAGAATGATAAGGAAGGAGTTGAAAATAAAAATGAGAAGTTGGTTGAAAAAGATAACCTTGAGAAAGTGAAGATAGAAGAAAAGAAGAGAAGAGTTAAAAAAGGGAAGGAGATAGTGAATTATATTCCTATCAAAAATCTACCTTACCCTCCTATGCCCACAAAGAAAGACAATGAAAGGCATTACACTCGTTTCATGGACATATTCAAACAATTACAAATCAACATTCCATTTGCCGAAGCGCTTGAACAAATGCCGAAATATGTTAAGTTCATGAAAGATATTCTTACAAAGAAGCGAAGATATTCAGAGCCAGAAACTATTATCCTTGATGCAAGTTATAGTGCTATAATCTAAAGAACTCTACCAAAGAAAGAAGTCGATCCGGGGAGTGTTACTTTGCCTGTAACAATTGGTGATGTCTATGTTGGCAAAGGCTTAATCAATTTGGGCTCAAGCATTAATCTCATTCCATTGTCTATTGTGAAGAGGCTTGGGAACATTGAAATAAAAGAAATTTGGATGACATTACAATTGGCCAACAAGTCCACAACTCATCCTCATGGATTGGCTCAAGATGTCTTGGTTAAGGTTGATAAATTTTTCTTTCCGATTGACTTTGTTGTGATTGATATGGAGGAAGACGAGGATGCTTCATTGATTCTTGGACGCCCTTTTATGAAGACTGCTCGAATGATGATAGATGTTGACGACACCTTATGAAAGTAAGGGTTCAAAACGAAGAGATGTGATTTAAACTTTTTGAAGCAATGAAGCATTTCAAAGATCACCATGATAGTTTCCATATTGATGCAACAGAAGAAGCCGTAAGGGAAGAAAATGCTTTTAGAGAAGAAAATTGTGCAAAAGAGATTCTAAAGAAAAAGAAGGAAGATGATGCTTATAAAGAAAAATACCGTGCATGAGAGGTTTTGAGAAAGAAAAAGGATAAAGATGTAAGGATTTTTCATTTCTAAAGAAGAGGGGATTAAAGACCGGACACGATAATGGTTGAGGTTTGTTCGTGTAGTGTTGTTTTCTTGGAAGCCAATTCTTGAGCTTTTGGTTTCGAGGTGTCAAGCCTCTGGACGGTTGAGCTCAACCGACGTTAAACAATCGCTTGTTGGGAGGCACCCCAAAATTGTAAGTATTTCTTTTTTCTTTGCTATTTTGATGATTTAAGTTGTTTAAGAATTGGTGTAGTGTGGTAGCAGATGCAGAAATTTTTTTCAAAAACCTGTCATGTTCGCTGGTAAGTTCGCTTTGCGAACCTGGGGCGAGCATTTGCTGGCTTGTTCGCATTGCGAACTTAGCGAGACAGGCAAATGTTTTTCTGCTGCCACCTCATTAAAAAGGGATTTTTTATGGGCGGGCTAGACACTTAGGCCCATGTCCCATCCCATTTTCTGATTATTGAGAGGCAACCCTACTCCCTTTGTCATTCTCACTCTTGCCTCTCTCACAAACACACTCACAAGAACAAAACTCTCTCACGTTTGCTCAGTTCCTATCATTCTTTCACCAAGTTTTTCCCAAGTACTAACAAGTTCAGGTTTGAATTTCTTTTTCTCTCTATTGTTTTTGTTAGAACAATGTGGTTAGGTAGTTAGGTTGAACATTAGAGACATTTTTTATTCTAGGTTTTCACCTCTGTTTTAAGGTTTGTTTGTTGTTGCATGTTGAATTTTATGCAAACTTTAGAATAGAGGTGGTTTTGTGAAAGGAACTCTGATGTTGGAATTGTTGGATGTTGTTATTTTTGAAAAAAAAATCGCAGGTTCGCTGACTAGTTCGCTTTGTGAACCTGGACGAGCATTTGTCAAAACCTCGCTTTGCGAATCTAGGGCGAATGTTCGCCAGGCTTCGCTTTGCGAACTTAGCGCGAACAGACTAGAATTTTGAAAATTTTTATTTTATCTCAGTTTGGGATTCTGTTTTGCTCCTATTCTAATGGACTGTTTTGCTGCTGGTTGTTGTTTTATCTGGTGATTTTTACAGATGGCTCCAAAAATCAATCCGGCAAAAAAGAGAAAGGCCAGTACTTCGCGACAAGTTCCGATTCAGTTCGACAGTGATCGCTTTAGAGGAGTAAAACAGGCCGCAAGGTACCTAACTTTAGAAAGGAGAACCATATTACCCGAGAAGAGATTTAATCTGAGTCCACAAGGGAGATACAGATCGGTAGGTCAACTCCTCGAAGAAAAAAAGTGGGGGAGACTGATTACACCAGTGGATAGTTACAACGTTGAGATGGTTCAAGAATTTTATGCTAATGCCCTCCCGGATGATGGGGAGGCATTTGGATGGACGACCTTAGTTGGGGGAAAATTGGTGAGGTTTGATTGAGGAATAATTAACACTGTTCTTGAGAATCCATTACCATTAAGAGCAAGTCAGATTAATGACTTTCATATAACATTGCACCTCCATAGAGACATTGCGCCCATAACTAGAGACCGTTTGCGAGAAGGTAAATCTGTAGAGCTTAACCCGTCTGGGGTTGCAAAAAGATACCATCGTGAAGATATGTGTCCTTTGGCACAATTAATCTTGCTTTTGGTTGTCACCAACATTAAGCCAAAGTCACATACATTGATCATTCCTATTTACCTTGCCCATCTAGTCCACAGGATAATGACCAATGTCGAGATCGATGTTGCTATGATTATAGCGGATGAGATGAGGGCTATTGTTGAGAGTGGGCTTGGTTCCGCTTCTAGGAAGAATGCTCCTCTTGCATTCCCTTGTCTCATTATAACTTTGTGTGTGCATGTTGGGGTTGATGTCCCCACGCCCCGTCAGGTGACTATCCCGGCCGCTATCGATGACAGTTATGTGGATAAGTATTGTAAACCAAAGGGGGTGAGGGGTGAGACTTTTGGTGTTGGTGCTGATGCCGGCACAAGGGCTGGCGATAGGTCTGGTACTTCTGGGTCTCAAAATTTTTATCCGTATCACCAAGAAATTTTCTAATATAACTGGGATTGGATGGCGGCTTCTCAGCGCGCTATGATGGACTTACATAATTCGATGCAGGTATTACAGTTGCAGATCCGTGAGCCCGCCGTGGATCACACTATGATGACAAGGGAGCAATTCCTTGCTCATGCTGGTTGGCCTGAGGCCAGGCCAGTTTTCGGAGGGGGAGTAGAGGCAGTTGGTGAGCCTGAGGATGCTGAGGAGGATGCTGATGCGGAGGTCGATGGTGATGATGTGGAGGTATCTGGTTCAGAGTCTGGTTCTGAGGAAAAGTTGATAGAGGTTTCTGATTCCGAGTCCGAAGAGGACTGATTTTGTTGTTATCATTTTGTACTTCCTTTGAGCGTCAAAGTAAAGTTTTCTTAGGTTTTGTGTTATTATGATTTATTTATCAGTTTTTAGTGTTGTACTTTATCCACTAGGTGGATTATTTTGAGATATTTTGATGTACTTGTATCCGTATGAGGTACTAATGACTTTTGTGGGTGTTTTCACACCATAGCACTATTATGATATTATTAGTATGTTGTTTTTGAGTTAAATTTGATCAGTTTTATTTTTTTTATTTTAGTTTTTATTATTATTATTGTTAAGAGTTGAATTCTTCAGTTAACGAATGTTCAACTCTTAAATTGTTAGTATGCTTTCTATCGTTTTATGTCGGTATGCTTGGGAAGTTTAATGTTTCCATATTTTGGTGTTAACTTGAAAGACTTCTAGGTTGGTGATTGTGTTCATCAAAGAAGATTCCTCCAATTTGGATGGCTATGATAGTATTTTAAGCATGTATTGTTGGAAAGGTACATAGTTACTTAGTTCTAGAATTTAGAATGTGTTAGAACTTTTTGTCTTTGTACAAATGAAATTGTGTTTCTTGTTACAACTTTATTGATTGCTTATGTCATTTAGGTCCAAAAACTACAAAAGTGAGAAACCTCTGTGTTATAATAAATGCATAGGATTGATGATGAATTTTGTTTTATACTTTTAATTCATGCTTTATCTTGTGATTTGTGTGATATTGTGGAAGCATTAAAAATGATCAAGGCACTTGTTGATATTGAGCACAACCATTTCCAAACAGTGATTTACCCGTGAGTAGTGAGTATTTGTTAACCCCTTGAGCCTAAACAGTTTAGATCTCGTTTAGTGATGAACTTTGTGTTGTAATAATTTGAAAGTCAAGTTCATCATTGAATTTTTGAGAGTTTCTAAAAAAAATTCTTCTTGAACCTTGGAACTATTGATTTCCTTGCCTTAAAAAGCAAGGAGCATTCACTTAAGGTTTAGTTGAAAATAAGTTGGGGAGAATGAAAAAGAAGATTGGTAAATTGCTCAAACTTTTGAAAAATTCAAGCAAGCATGCAAAGAAAAAGAAAATGTGAAAAAGAAAAAAAAAGAAAAAGAATGCTTGCTTGAATGAGAAAAATAGAGTCCAATAATTGTGCATAAGGAAGTTTGAAAAGGTTGGAGATAGAGGAATGAAATTGGTGAATGAAGTTGAGATGTTTGTGAATACCTTGTATAGTGAATGTTCTTTTGCATCGGAAATTTCTATTCAATGGCCGTTAGAAATGTCCCTTTATTGTTAACCCGACCAAGCTACAACCTTAAAAGTCCTTAGTGATCTTTTGCTTCCATGATTTCTTATGTGATCGATTAGATATTGTATGAATTGCTTTGTATTTTCATCATTTGTCATTTGAGCAAAATTGCCCCGCGGTTGCAAACGCGTTAATTTCCTTAAATCCTTTTTCAAAGAGGAGTGTTAAAGTGACATGAGCATGTTGGTTTTGTTGTTACTTGAAACATTATCTGAGATTTGTTTAAGAATCAAGTTCTTTTGCACTGTCGATTCTAGGAGTGTGTAATTGTTGCTTTGTTACAATTGTTGTTTATTTGAGTCGTTTATCTTTTCTTGGTTGAATTAAATGCTCGAGCAAATCCTCTTGTTTTCAATGAGAGGCATACTTTTCTTGAGGACAAGCAAAGAGCTAGTTGGGGAGAGTTTGTTAGATGTCAAACATGACTAATATTTCTATTGTATACTTGGCATTTTTCAACACTTTCATGTTTAAATTGTGGATTTTAGTATTGAATTATTGTTGTTCTTCAAACATTGTTTAAATACCTTTGGTGCTTGTAATATGTGTGTTATTGTGCAGGAAAAGGCACTAATTGATCAAATATGTAAGACACAAAGAAATGATACAACTGACACAAAGAGGAAAACATCAGCAAGTTCGCAAAAATGTTCGCTTTGCGAACAACTGGCAAAGTCCCAGCGAATGGTCTCAGATTTGGACAGTGGGAAAAGGGACTAAAGTTCGCTTTGCGAACTCCCAGCGAATGTTCGCTAATTTACTCGCTTTGCGAAAGACCTGGCGAAGAACCCTTGGCTGAGGCAGTAAGAAAAGGAGCCTAAGTTTGCTTTGCGAACTTTTTGGCGAATAGTTCGCTTTGCGAACAAAAGTTTGCATTGCAAACTTATGCAGACAAACAAGGGCGGGTTAGCTTATCATAAGGCACTTCAGGTGCCACTTTCATTATTTGCTAGGCGAACAAATCATTCGCAGTGCGAATGTGTCTGATTTTAAGTGTACTATAAATAGATTTTATGCATTTTCTTGGGATGATAACTTCACTTTATCACACCAAAACCTATTTTTCTGATATTTCTTCATCTAAGGGAGATTCTTCACATAGAGAAGCTGGATTTGCATCCGATCTCGATTCTTCGACGCGGATGCTTTTTCATCTCCTCACAAAACTTGTGAAGCAAGCTACCATGAATATGTGTAGCTAAACACATCTTGTGTCAAGATTAGTGGTAGGTAATCCATCATTTTGTATGTATTGATCTTGATTGTATGTTTGTGAACTTTGTTGATGATATATATAGAAGAAAAACTTTGTTTAAATGGTTTATATTTTGTTTTAGCTCATGATCGAGAGATATGTTTTAAAACTTGACCTAAGTTTCAATCCATCAATAATCATAAGGCTAGAGATAGTTTTGAAAGTTGATGTTCATAAATATTGAACTTGAATGTTATCATATTGGTAGTTTGAGTGAGAGATCATCAAAGGATCAATATAATAAATCTCACATAAAGTGTTAGAGATAAACTTGTTGAGAGGATATGTGGTTATATTTATCGTTAACAAGTCCACATCCTTTATCGAGTAAATACGTATAAAACGGATTATCGGACCATAATCTTGGCATGTTTTTACCAAACTCTAAAACCAATTTCTTTACCGTTGATTACTTAATTTTATGTAAACGATCTGATACGAAAAACCAAACTCTTTGTAATCTTGGCATGTTTAACATATCTTATGATTGTGTATGATTATGTATGTGTGTGTTGGAATGTTTATTGTGTTTTCATAGCTTTTCATTTCTAGGTCGGAACGATGGAAATCGATGTTTTCGCGGTTGAAATGTGATGTAAATGTTGTAGATTACTTGTTACAATGATTGGGGTATGTTCTGATTGTTATGTTTTGGTTTGGAAGAGATTTTGGTTGAAAAATATGATTTTGGACCTCAAAATAGCGCTGCAGAATTTTTGGGTTTTCCTTGGTTCGCCTAGCGAACCTGGGGCGAAGCAGTAGCGAATGATTTTTTGCGGGTTCGCCTAGCGAGCCAGTTAGCGAAGGTCAGCGAATGTTCGCTAACGTTGTTCGCCTAGCGAACTTTGTATCTTTTTGGTTCTGGTTGTTGCTGCCTTGGTTCGCCAAGGGGTTTGCCTAGCGAACTTTGTGTCTGTTTTTATCTGATAGTGGTTTCGCTGGACATTCGCCTGGCGAAGGTGGTAGCGAATGCTCGCTAGAAGGTTCGTAGCGAACATGGCAGTTTATGCAATTTTGTTTTCTTCATAACTTTTGATCCGTAAGTCGGATTGGGGCGCGGTTGAGTGCGTTAGAAAGCTTTTGAGTTATTCTTGCTTATAAAAATGGTTTTAAGATTGTTGGCCGATTTAATTATGTCGGGAATTTGGAATGTGTCGTTTTGTAGACTTTTACCGTTTTAATGATGTGCATTTGATGTGTTATTATGCAACATGCTTGTGACATGTATTGTATGACTAGTGTGATGTTATGTGATGTGAATGCATGCGATTAAATGTTGTGGTTGATTATGTATGTGTGGTTATGGTTGCATATATGTATGCATTTGAATGTCATGAGTCATTGTATGCCAAGCATCATGATATGCATTCTTGTGATGTCGTGTGCCCTAGTGGGTGTGAGCGACGAAACGATTCCAGAGGGAATCCGCTATAACATCGTGCACCTTATACAAAGAGGACTGAAAGCGATGATTATAGACGATCGTGCACCTTATACAAAGAGGACCGAAAGCGATTGGATCGTGCGCCTTATACAAAGAGGACTGAAAGCGATCCATAAACGTCGTGCGCCTTATACCAATAGGACCGAAAGCGACGGGGAACATCGTTTTCTCGACGGGGAGTTACACTAAGTAACAAGCGATGGTTCCAATAGTTCCTAAGTGAACTGGTGATGAGATTGATGGATGGATGGTACCGCATTTTATTTGCATAGAATCGTTGTGTCGGTCTCTTTGCATTTGCATAAATCTTGAATGGATTGATTTTGTGTGAAATTGTGAATGGAATTGATTGAGTTGGGATATATATATATATATATATATATATATATATATATATATATATATATATATATATATATATATATATATATATATATCTGTGTGTGTGTGTGTGTGTGTGTTGGTGATAATTGAATTGTGCATGGTTGATATGCCTTTGTGACCGATATATGAGAAAATTCATTGTGTTGGTTTGTACGTGTGTTATGGTGTGAGCTGTGGTGAGAATATGTTAGATGTGTATTTTTGTGTTAATATATAATTGTATGCAATTATATTATGATTGTGTTTCTCACCCTTCTGCTGTTTTGAATGCTCTATGAGGCATTGCAGATTAGATGCTGGAGGTCTTTTTGTGAAGCTTAGGTCTTCATTCTTTTGTCGGTCGGCTCTGATATGTAGCACCGGGTAGTCGGGGAGATCGTTATGTGATTATTTGTATTATGTATACACGTATTTTGGATTGTACATGTATGATTATGTATATGACAGACAAACTTTTTATGATGTATATATATGAGATTCAGTTACAGATTTTCCGCTTTTATTCTGTATCTGAATTGTGGGTGTTAGGAACTAAGTTCCTTTGTTATGTGCTACCTGAATTGTTGCATATCTATATGAGCAGGTTATTGTATTTCGTCTCAATTGATGTGACGCCTCCGTCTATGCCATGAATTTCTTTAATTATACTCTGATTATTTGTTTATCGCTTTATTTATTTGGGGGTATAGATTGGGGGTGTTACATTGAGTGGTATCAGAGCCAGTCTGTGTCAGTTTGTGTCAGTCCTTGTCAGTGTTTGTGTTTGGGTGAGCAGTTTGTTTAACCATAGTTAATGTTATTGTAAATGAATAGAATATGGCTGGTAGAAATGACGCTGCTTTAGCTGCTGCAACGCAAGCTATGGCTCGGGCTGTGCAGGGTGCACCTAATGCTGCTGGTAATGATGAGTTCAGGAAGAACAAACCGCCTGTCTTCAAAGGGAGACATGTGTTAGTTCCTGGATTGGCTGGAATTTTGGTAAAACAAAGTATGTTCAATGTTGATGTCAAGGTGCTGATGTTGCAACATTGAAGTCTTAACATTGGGCTGTGTTAAGTAAGTAATTGCTGAAGTTGGATGTCTAATGTCACATGGCGATGTTGTAACATCAGATCTGCAGAATTAACAACAGCAGGCTGTGATGTTGTTAGGGTTGTGTATTAGCTGGAATTGTGGAGAGTAAGCTGTCTCATTGGATGCGAATATCTTGGGATAGATATTTGCTGCTGCATAGGAGATCTGGTGCAGATTTGTAGGAGATTTAAAAGGTTGAAGATTTAAAAAGATTTTAGGAGAAAATCTGTTTTAAATATTCAGTTTTAAATAACAAATCTGGGAGATATTGTAGCAAGTCCAAGACCAATTCAAGGAGCTATATAAAGCGCACAAGACCAAAGGAAAAAGCGATAGAAAGACAGAAAATATTCAGAAGATCAGGAGCTGAAGGCTTAGTGTCTAGAGTTTGTTTAGAGTGCTTGTATTTACACTATTCTAGGGTTTGAATAGGTGTTGAGTTTCTGTCCTCTCTAGAAGCTGTGAAGCAAAGAGAGTGGTTGCTTGATCGAAGCTGTGAAGTAAGATCAAGGTTACTCAAAGTGGTCTCTTTGAGTGTTTGTAAGGGATTGAGTGGTGTTCTCATACCTAAGTGGTTTCTTAGGTAGGAAGTCATTAGTAGAGTATAAGTTTAGGAGATTGTCAACGGGTTGTTGAGTCTGTAAATTATATCTACAAGTAGTGAATTCCATCCCTGGCTTGGTAGCCCCCATAGTAGGTTGGTTGTAACCGAACTGGGTCAACAATTCTTGGTGTTATTTTACTGTTATTGCTGTCCATTGTACAGAGTGTGTTGTTGTGACATCACATCTTAACATCACACGTCTGATACCAGAATTTCAATTGGTATCAGAGCAGGCATCCTGTCTGTCTCTGGGTGAGATCTAGGGAAGTTACTTTCTGGTGTAAAGATGGACAAAGAAGTTGGAGGATTCGTCAACAGACCCCCTATTTTGGATGGATCCAATTATGATTATTGGAAGCCAAGGATGACCACCTTCTTGAAATCCTTGGACAGCAGGGCTTGGAAGGCTGTTATTAAAGAATGGAAAGCACCTGTCATGTGTGAGAAAGATGATGCCGGTAAAGATAAAGAAGGCACCTCTAAGCCTAAGCCTGAAGAATAGTGGACCAAGGAGGAAGATGAGCTTGCCCTTGGAAATTCCAAAGCTCTAAATGCCATCTTCAATGGAGTGGATAAGAATATCTTCAGGTTAATCAATACCTGTGAAGTTGCTAAGGAAGCGTGGGATATTTTGCAGGCTACACATGAAGGAACATCTAGAGTCAAGATGTCAAGACTTCAGATTTTAACATCAAAATTTGAAAGCCTGAAGATGAAGGACGATGAGACTATTCATGACTTCTACATGAATGTTCTGGAGCTGGCTAATGCATCCGGTGCTCTTGGTGAGAATATGTCAGATGAAAAGCTTGTGAGGAAGATCCTTAGGTCCCTACCTAAGAAGTATAAGATGAAGGTTACTGCCATAGAAGAATCTCAAGACATCAGCAAGATGAGAGTAGATGAGCTCATTGGATCTCTTCAAACTTTTGAGCTTGGGTTGAATGAGGAAGAACCAGAAAAGAAGCCAAAAAGTATAACCCTGGTGTCAAATGGTGAAGAAGAGAAAGGGAAGAGTTCTGAATCCCAGGAGGATCTTTCTCAGGCCATAGTTATGTTGGGAAGACAGTTCACCAAAGTATTCAAGAGAATGAACAATAACTCCAGGCCTAATGTCAAGAATATGACCTCTGACACCAGCAAGAAAGATGAAGAGAAAACTACCCAAGATAAAGGAGTTCAGTGCTTTGAGTGTGAAGGGTATGGACATGTCAAGAAAGAATGTCCCACCTTCTTGAAAAAGCAGAAAAAGGGCATGACAGTTTCCTGGTCTGACTCTGATAGTGAAAGTGAAGGCGAGTCAGCAAAGCATGTGAGAGCTTTAACAGGAGCTGTGGTTTCTGATGATGATTGTAGTGATGGAGAAGTAACTTATGAGGAGTTAGCTTCTACCTATCAAGAGTTGTGTTTAAAAAGTGCTGAGATTTGTCAAGAAAACAAGTGCCACAAGCAACAAATTGTTCAGCTAGAGAATGAAAAGACTGATCTGGAAAATGAAGTGGTGCTAGTTAGAGCTCACCTTGATCAAATGACCAAGTCTGTTAGGATGCTGAGCTGTGGAACAGACACACTTGACAAGATCCTTCAGTCAGAAAAAGCTGCTGGAGACAAAGCTGGGATAGGTTATGTGGCTGAGGATAAGGGAACTTCAGAAGAAAGCACTTCAGGTTCAAAGAAGGAAGTGTCACAACTTTCATCTCAACATCAGCCAAAGAAGCAGGATCCTACCCCTAAGAAAGCTGATGTTTCACTACCTAAGAAGATTGAGAAGAAGACTGGTCCTTATCAGAAGAGAAAGCAGCCACTAGGAGCTAGTCAGTATATGCCCCCACAATACCACAAGAGCATGCAAGCTGCTCAGTTCAAATAGCACATGTCTCATCAGGTGTCTCAACATCAGGACAACTGGTATGGTTATGGATATGGATACACCAATGTTGTTCCTTATATCTATGGAAAAGAAAGCCACACCATCATGGGAGACAATCCAAGAAACAACATTCTCAGTCTTCTTATGCGAGAAGATACCAGCATAATAAATGGCAGAGCAGTTATGGTAGGAGGAGACCACATTATGGATGGCAACCTAAGCAATCTTATCAGGGCAGAAGATTCAGAGATGAAAGGGTGAGATGTTATTATTGTGGAAGGTTTGGACATATGCAGTACTCTTGCTACAAGCTTCATGGATACCCTCAACCTCAAAACAGATGGAGAGAGTACAGGCCCAAAGTTGTTAAACAATGGGTACCTAAGGAGAAGGTGAAGTGCTTATTGGCTCACATGGCTGATAGAGAGTTTAAAGAAGGAACATGGTATTTTGACAGTGGGTGTTCCAATCACATGTCTGGATGTAGATCCATGTTTGCTGAAGTCAGTCATTGTCCCTCTCATGAGGTTATATTTGGCAATGGAGAAATAGGTGTTGTTGTAGGAGTTGGGAAGGTGCAAGGTGATGGTAGACCTAAAATTGACAATGTTCTGTTGGTCAGTGGTTTAAATGTAAATTTGATTAGCATAAGCCAGTTGTGTGATGAAGGTTACAAGGTAAACTACACTAAGCATGAGTGTGTGGTTTCTGATGAGCATAATCAGGTTGTTATGAAGGGTGCCAGAACCAGAGTTAACTGCTATCAGTGGATTTCTCTTGAAGGGAGTACAACAAATGATGGTCAGGTTGATGTTATAACATCAGACTATGACGTCAGGATGCTGAAAGGTCACTCAAAGTTAATGAGTCCTGATGTGAATTGTTTAAAAGGAAAGTCTTTATGGAGGGAGAAAATTAGTAATTGGTCTTTAAAGAGTATTCAAAATCAGGCGCCTTACTATATTGATACTACATCAAGACTTACCAAAACATTCTCATCGCAACGTTTCATCTCCCTAAATCTCAACAGAATAGAAAGTTCTTCTCCAAACCTAGTCTGTCACAAAGGAACGATGTCTTTCCCTTCCAAGAACTCTGAGCAGGTACGAACTAGGGTTTCTTCCGAAGAACACATTTCTAGTGCTCTTCCCGAGTCAGGTAACCCTAAACCCTCAACCACGGTGAATAAAACTGAAGCTAGGTCATCATCCTTTCAAGCTGTTGAGGAGAAGTTTGATGTAGACATGCATTTGGAATAGCTTGCCACCAAAATCCTTGAGAAGGGGATACAGGTGAAAGGGATTTCTGTCCCTTTAAGGCAAATGCCTGCTGAACAAGTCGACTCTCAAAGTGAGGACAAAAATCTTCAAAGACAGGCCCTGAGTCAAGAAGCTGAAGGTGAAGATTCTGATGACACTGATGTCAGCTTTGATGTCAGAACATCATCCCCTAGGAATGAAAGTCACTGGGGTAAAGGGAAGGAACAGGTTGAGGTTATAGAGATTGAGGACTCATCTGATGATGATAGAATTGGAAGAAGGAAGGATAAGAAAAGGACTTCAGTTACAGACTCTCCAAAATCGTGGACCAAAGTTGCCAGGTCTGGCAAGAAGAGGAGAATCAGGGAAGAGTCAGATTCTGAGAGTGATGTTCAAGACATCAACCCAGCTGTTAATCAAGTACCTGGTCACATCTCATCTCACTGTGCATCCAGGTGGAATTGTGTGAGCCAAAGAAGGATAGCACTGGAAAGAGAGGTAGTAGCAGAAGACTTAGAGTCTACTGAAATTGTAGACCGAATTAAGTGTGCTGGTCTCATAAGGACTATGTCAGGGTTGACTCACTGCTATGATAGACTGGTCAGAGAATTCATAGTTAATATCCCTGAATCTATAAATGACAGCAAGAGCCTAACCTTCAGAAGAGTTACCATCAGGGGTAAGTGTGTCTGGTTCTCTCCTAAAGTGATCAATGCCTACTTAGGAAGAAGTGAGGAAGATTATGGAGAATTAGAAGTCTCCAATAATGTTATATGCAAAGAAATCACTGGTGGTCAGGTAGATGTTTGGCCCGAACAAAGGAAGCTGTTAGCCAGTTGGTTGAGTGTCAAATATGCCATTCTGCACAGAATAGCTGTTGTTAATTGGGTTCCTACTAGTCACAAGACCACGATTTCTGTTGGATTGGGGAAGATAATTTATGCAGTTGGGACAAATCAAAGAATTGACTATGGCTCCTATATCTATGATCATACTATTAAGCATGCTGCTACAAATGCTGTGAAGATGCCCATTGCTTTTCCCTCTCTCATTTGTGGGATTGTCTTGTCTCAACATCCTGGAATTCTACAGCATTCAGATGTTGCTTGCAAAAGGAAGCCAGCCTTGTCAGTCCATTCCAAGTTGTTTGAAGTAAAACATGTTCCTGACAGTGTCAAGACATCTGCTGCAACATCATAACAGTCACCAGCCAAGACTGGGTTGATTACAGAACTAGAGGAGGCTAGCAAGGAGTTAGATGAAGTCATAAGAGTTAGTACTGAAAGGAAACTAAATTTTGAAAGACTTGTCATGACACTAAAATTGGCAGCAAAGGAAGGTGAAGCAGCCAACACAAGGAAGGATGTGGATGATGGACCTGGTGATGAAGAAGATAATGATGAGCTCAGCTTAGATAATTCAAGCTTTTAATGTTTGCCTTCTTATTTAGTAGTGTTAGCTTCAATTTATGTCTTTGTTTCAGCATTTAATGTGCTTGGTTTTGTAACTTGAATATTGTGCTGTTATATGCACTAGTTTTGGTTTCTATGATTTGTTTTGCCTGGTTGCTGACTGTGAGGCTAACAATGAGAGCTAGGGTGTACTGACTATAGTTAATAGGGCTTCTAACTGGAGTTTTCCTAATTGTGGCTAAAAAGGGGGAGAAAATAGCCAAGAGAGTATCAAAGAATGTTACTGCCAAATGCTGCTAATGCAATTATTGAGGAGGAGTTTTGACTGAGCTAGATGCAGATATCATAGCATTTGAAGAGTGCAGCCAAGCAAACATCAAGGGGGAGAAAAGTGTTGCACATTGTGAGTTACTGAACAGCTGTGATGCTGGTTCATATTTTTGAGGGGGAGCACCAATTGGTTGTTGTCAATAATGAAGATGGTGCTGCAGCAGATCAAGTGATGTAGACTATGAGTATTGTCAAACTGCTGCTGATGGAGCTTCAAATTTTTGAAGTTTTTCCGCTGCTGAAGTCTCTGAAGATGCAGAGATTGTTTTAGCCAAAATTAGCCAAAGGGGGAGATTGTTAGTTCCTGGATTGGCTGGAATTTTGGTAAAACAAAGTATGTTCAATGTTGATGTCAAGGTGCTGATGTTGCAACATTGAAGTCTTAACACTGGGTTGTGTTAAGTAAGTAATTGCTGAAGTTGGATGTCTGATGTCACATGGCGATGTTGTAACATCAGATCTGCAGAATTAACAACAACAGGTTGTGATGTTGTTAGGGTTGCGTATTAGCTGGAATTGTGGAGAGCAAGTTGTCTCATTGGATGCGAATATCTTGGGATAGATATTTGCTGCTGCATAGGAGATCTGGTGCAGATTTGTAGGAGATTTAAAAGGTTGAAGATTTAAAAAGATTTTAGGAGAAAATATATTTTAAATATTCAGTTTTAAATAAAAAAATCTGGGAGATATTGTAGCAAGTCCAAGACCAATTCAAGGAGCTATATAAAGCGCACAAGACCAAAGGAAAAAGCGACAGAAAGACAGAAAACATTCAGAAGATCAGGAGCTGAAGGCTTAGTGTCTAGAGTTTGTTTAGAGTGCTTGTATTTACACTATTCTAGGGTTTGAATAGGTGTTGAGTTTCTGTCCTCTCTAGAAGCTGTGAAGCAATAGAGAGTGGTTGCTTGATCGAAGCTGTGAAGTAAGATCAAGGTTACTCAAAGTGGTCTCTTTGAGTGTTTGTAAGGGATTGAGTGGTGTTCTCATAACTAAGTGGTTTCTTAGGTAGGAAGTCATTAGTAGAGTATAAGTTTAGGAGATTGTCAACGGGTTGTTGAGTCTGTAAATTATATCTACAAGTAGTGAATTCCATCCCTGGTTTGGTAGCCCCCAGAGTAGGTTGGTTGTAACCGAACTGGGTCAACAATTCTTGGTGTTATTTTACTGTTATTGCTATCCATTGTGCAAAGTGTGTTATTGTGACATCACACCTTAACATCACACGTTTGATACCAGAATTTCAACATGATCCTGATGGTGCTCAGATTTGGCTTAAAGAGATTGAAAGGATTTTTAGAGTGATGGATTGTGCTGAGGATCAGAAGGTGAGACTGGGTATTCACATGTTGCAGGAGGAAGCAGATGATTGGTGGGTTAGTACTCGTCATGTGTTGGAAGCTGCAGAGGAAGAAGTCACTTGGGCTTTGTTTAGTGTTGAGTTTCTGAGGAAGTATTTTCCCGAAGATGTTAGAGGAAAGAAAGAGATAGAGTTCTTGGAGTTGAAACAAGGTAGTATATCTGTTGTTGATTATACTGTTAAGTTTGTGGAGCTTGTGCAGTTTTATCCACATTATGCTGAAGCGACTGCGGAGTTTTCTAAGTGTGTGAAGTTTGAGAGTGGGTTGCGTCCTGAGATTAAGAAGGAAATTGGTTATCAGTGGATTCGGAGGTTTTCAGATTTGGTGGACTGTTGTAGGATTTATGAAGAAGATAATAAAGCTCGTTCTACTCATTATAAGAGTGTGGGCGAAAGGAAAGGGAAACAACAGTTTTGTGGTGGTCCTTATGTGACACCAGCTGATAAGGGTAAGTAACGGGGTAATTTTGAAAGAAGGCCAAGTGGAGGAGGAATGTCTAATTCTCTGAGATTTTATAGGTGTGGTGACTTAGGACATCGTCAGTTTTAGTGTAGGAAAGATATGAGGAAGTGTTCTAATTGTGGAGGTTTAGGACATGTCGCAGCTGAGTGCAAGAGGAAGAATGTGGCGAAGTGTTTCAATTGTGGCGAAGCTGGTCATATTAGTACGAAGTGTCCAAAACCGAAGCAAGCTCAAGCTGGTGGGAAAGTTTTTGCATTGACGGGAACTCAGACTACAAGTGCAGACCGTCTGATCCGAGGTACTTGTTTTATTAATAGTACGCCTTTAGTTGCTATTATTGATACTGGAGCGACTCATTCGTTTATTTCGTCTGAGTGCGCAAAGCGTTTGAATCTTGTATTGTCCTTGATGGGTGGAGAGATGGTTATTGATACTCAAGCAATGGGGTCAGTAACTACTTCTTTGGTTTGTTTAAGTTGTCCTTTGACCATTTATGGTAAAGACTTTAAGATGGATTTGGTGTGTTTGCGGTTGGAGGGTTTAGATGTGGTTTTGGGAATGAATTGGTTACAGTTCAATCGGGTTCATATTGATTGTTATCATAAGCTGGTAAGATTTCCTTCTCTTGAGGAAGACGAGGACTCGAGTTTCTTATCTACCAAAGAGTTGAAGAAACTTTTGGCGGAGGAAGCTCAATTGTTTGGGTTGTTTGCATCATTGACTGTGGATAGTCAAGTTGCACTTGATGTGTTTCCTGTTGTGTGTGAATTTCCAGAGGTGTTTCCAGAGGATATTTCAGATGTACCTCCAGAGAGAGAGGTGGAGTTTTCTATAGATTTAGTTTTTGGTACTAGACCTGTATCGATGGCACCATATCGAATGTCGGCATCTGAGTTGGTTGAGTTAAAGAAGCAGTTGAGTGAATTGTTAGAGAAGAGGTTTGTGAAGCCAAGTGTATCGCCTTGGGGTGCTCCAATTTTATTGGTGAAAAAGAAAGATGGAAGTATGCGATTGTGTATTGATTATCGCCAGCTGAATAAGGTGACAATTAAGAATAAGTATCCTCTTTCGAGAATTTATGATCTGATGGACCAGTTGGTTGGCGCGTGTGTGTTTAGTAAGATTGATTTGAGGTCGGGGTATCATCAGATTAGGGAGAAAGAATAAGATACTCAGAAGACGGCTTTTAGGACACGATACGGCCATTATGAATATTCTATGATGTCGTTCTGGGTTTCTAATGCGCCAGGTGTGTTTATGGAGTATATGAATCGTATTTTCCATGAGCATTTGGATCGATTTGTTGTTGTGTTTATTGATGATATCTTGATTTATTCTAAGTCCCGGGAGGAGCATGCGGAGCATTTGCGCATTGTGTTGCAGATTTTGAAGGAAAGGAAACTTTTTACCAAATTGTCCAAGTGCGAGTTCTGGTTGTCAGAAGTGAGTTTTCTTGGGCACGTGATTTCAGGTAATGGTATTGATGTGGATCCATCTAAAGTAGATGCAGTTCTACAATGGGAGGCTCCTAGATATGTTACTGAAATTAGAAGCTTTTTGGGTTTGGCCGGATATTATCGGAGATTCATTTAAGGTTTTTCTAAGTTAGCACTTCCTTTGACCCAGTTGACTTGTAAAGGTCAAGCGTTCATTTGGGATATTCGGTGTGAGGAAAGTTCTAGTGAGCTGAAGAGAAGATTGACGACAGCTCCGATTTTGATCTTGCTGAATCCTAATGAACCGTTTGTGGTGTATTGTGATGCGTCTTCGATTGGTCTAGGTGTAGTGTTGATGCAAGAAGGTAAGGTTGTGGCTTATGCTTCGAGGCAATTGAGGATTCATGAGAAAAATTATCCTACTCATGATCTTGAATTAGCGGCTGTGGTTTTGTGTTGAAGATTTGGAGGCATTATCTCTACGGTGCAAGATTCGAAGTCTTTAGTGATCATAAAAGTTTGAAATACTTGTTTGATCAGAAAGAGTTGAATATAAGGCAACGGAGATGGTTGAAATTTTTGAAGGACTACGACTTTGGTTTGAATTACCATCCTGGTAAAGCTAATGTGGTAGCCGACGCGTTAAGCCGGAAATCGTTGCATATGTCTGCTTTGATGGTTAAGGAGTGGGAACTTTTGGAATCGTTTAGAGATTTGAGTTTGGTGTGTGAATTGACGTCTGACGGTGTGAGGCTTGGTATGTTAAAGGTTACTAATGATTTTCTGTTGACTGTTAGTGAGAAACAGAAGATGGATGTGAAATTTGTTGATTTGATGACGGTTGGGGATCTAAGTGTAAATGAGGACTTTAAAGTGGACGATAAAGGTGTTTTGAGATTTCGGGGTAGGATTTGCATTCTTGATGATTCGGAGTTGAAAAGGATGATTTTGGAGGAAGGACACTGGAGTAATTTGAGTATACATCCGGGAGCTAATAAGATGTACCAAGATTTGAAGAAGATTTTCTGGTTGTCTGGATTGAAGAGAGATGTGGCTCAGTTTGTTTATGCATGTTTGACGTGTCAGAAGTCGAAGGTCGAACATCTGAGGCCTAGTGGATTATTGCAACCGTTGAATATTTCCGAGTGGAAATGGGACAACATTTTTATGAACTTTGTGACCGGGTTACCGAACACTCAGCGGGGACATAATGCTATATGGGTAGTTGTGGATAGGCTGACTAAATCGGCACATTTCATTCCGATTGACCTCAGTTTTTCTTTGGAGAGGTTGGCTGAGATTTATATCAGTGTGATTGTGAAGTTACATGGGGTTCCGTTGAGTATTGTTTCAGATCGAGATTCGAGGTTTACTTCGAGATTTTGGGAAAGTTTGCAAAAGGCTTTAGGATCCAAGTTGAGGTTGAGTTCAGCTTATCATCCGCAGACGGATGGTCAGACCGAGAGAACTATTCAGTCGTTGGAAGATTTGTTGAGGGCCTGTGTTCTTGAGCAAGGTGGTGCTTGGGATAGTCATCTTGCGTTGATTAAATTCACGTATAACAACAGTTTCCATTCGAGTATTGGAATGGCACCTTTTGAAGCGTTGTATGGAAGGAGATGTCGAACACCTTTGTGTTGGCACGAATCTGGTGAGAGTTCGGTGGTTGGACCGGAGTTAGTGCAACAGACTACGGAAAAGGTGAAGCTTATTCGCGAGAAGATGAAGGCTTCTCAGAGTAGGCAGAAAATTTATCATGATCGAAGGAGGAAAGATCTTGAGTTTCAAGAAGGCGATCATGTATTTTTTAGAGTTACATCGGTGGCGGGTGTTGGTCGTGCATTGAAATCGAAGAAGCTTACTTCTCGGTTTATTGGTCCTTACCAGATATCCGCGAGAGTTGGTGTTGTGGCTTATCGGGTGGCGTTGCCGGCGAATCTTTCGAATTTACATGATGTGTTCCATGTTTCACAGCTTCGGAAGTATGTTCCGGATCCATCGCATGTGATTCCGATGGATGAGGTAGAGGTAAGGGAGAACCTTACGGTTGAGGCATTACCAGTGAGGATTTTGGATCGAGAGTTGAAGAGGTTACGGGGTAAGGATATTGCACTGGTGGAGGTAGCGTGGGGAGTCGATGCTGAGGGCAATTTGACTTGGGAGTTGGAGAGTCGGATGCGGGAGTCGTATCCAGAGTTGTTCGTCTCAGGTAATATTTTCGAGGACGAAAATTTCTATGTGGGGGAGAGTTGTAACGCCCCAGTTTTGTCCGTTTTATTTAATCGAGTCGTTTTGATTATTTTATTTTATTTTTGACTTTTATCTGGAAATATGTTATTTTTCATTATTGTGATATTTTATCGCGTTTTGGGAGCGTTTGCGAGATATTTGAGTGTAGGGGTATTTTGGTCTTTTCATTTAATTTTCTTGAGTTAGAAACACAAGAGAAAAGAAAAGAGAGAAAATAGTAAAGAAGGAAAAGGAAAAGAAGAAAAAGAGGAAGAAAGAAAAGAGAAAGAAAAGGAGAAAAAGAGAGAAAACTTGTGGCATAAGAAATCGATTCAGCCGACTTTCAAAAACACAATTAATCGGGTAAGCATGCGAAACTCGATTATCTTATGATTGTGTATGATTATGTATGTGTGTGTTGGAATGTTTATTGTGTTTTCATAGCTTTTCAATTCTAGGTCGGAACGATGGAAATCGATGTTTTCGCGGTTGAAATGTGATGTAAATGTTGTAGATTACTTGTTACAATGATTGCGGTATGTTCTGATTGTTATGTTTTGGTTTGGAAGAGATTTTGGTTGAAAAATATGATTTTGGACCTCAAAACAGCGCTGCAGAATTTCTGGGTTTTCCTTGGTTCGCCTAGAGAACCTGGGATGAAGCAGTAGCGAGTGATTTTTCGCGGGTTCGCCTAGCGAGCCAGTTAGCGAAGGTCAGCGAATGTTCGCTAACGTTGTTCGCCTAGCGAACTTTGTATCTTTTTGGTTCTGGTTGTTGCTGCCTTGGTTCGCCAAGGGGCTCGCCTAGCGAACTTTGTGTCTGTTTTTATCTGATAGTGGTTTAGCTGGACATTCGCCTAGCGAAGGTGGTAGCGAATGCTCGCTAGAAGGTTCGCCTAGCGAACATGGCAGTTTGTGCAATTTTGTTTTCTTCATAACTTTTGATCCGTAAGTCGGATTGGGGCGCGGTTGGGTGCGTTAGAAAGCTTTTGAGTTTTTCTTGCTTATAAAAATGGTTTTAAGATTGTTGGCCGATTTAATTATGTTAGGAATTTGGAATGTGTCATTTTGTCGACTTTTATCGTTTTAATGATGTGCATTTGATGTGTTATTATGCAACATGCTTGTGACATGTATTGTATGACTGGTGTGATGTTATGTGATGTGAATGCATGCGATTAAATGTTGTGGTTGATTATGTATGCATGGTTATGGTTGCATATATGTGTGCATTTGAATTTCATGAGTCATTGTATGCCAAGCATCATGATATGCATTCTTGTGATGTCGTGTGCCCTAGTGGGTGTGAGCGACGAAACGATTCCAGAGGGAATCTGCTATAACATTGTGCGCCTTATACAAAGAGGAATGAAAGCGATGATTATAGACGATCGTGCGCCTTATACAAAGAGGACCGAAAGCGATCAGATCGTGCGCCTTATACAAAGAGGACTGAAAGCGATCCATAAACGTCGTGCGCCTTATACCAAGAGGACCGAAAGCGACGGGGAACATCGTTTTCCCGACGGGGAGTTACACTAAGTAACAAGCGATGGTTCCAATAGTTCCTGAGTGAACTGGTGATGGGATTGATGGATGGATGGTATCGCATTGCATTTGCATAGAGTCGTTGTGTCGGTCTCTTTGCATTTGCATAAATCATGAATGGATTGATTTTGTGTGAAATTGTGAATGGAATTGATTGAGTTGGGATATATATATATATGTGTGTGTGTGTGTGTGTTGGTGATAATTGAATTGTGCATGGTTGATATGCCTTTGTGACAGATATATGAAAAAATTCATTGTGTTGGTTTGTATGTGTGTTATGGTGTGAGCTGTGGTGAGAATATGTTAGATGTGTATTTTTGTGTTAATATATAATTATATGCAATTATATTATGATTGTGTTTCTCACCCTTCTGCTGTTTTGAATGCTCTATGAGGCATTGCAGATTAGATGCTGGAGGTCTTTTTGTGAAGCTTAGGTCTTCATTATTTTGCTGGTCGGCTCTGATATGTAGCACCGGGTAGTCGGGGAGATCGTTATGTGATTATTTGTATTATGTATACACGTATTTTGGATTGTACATGTATGAATATGTATATGACAGACAAACTTTTTATGATATATATATATATATGAGATTCAGTTATAGATTTTCCGCTTTTATTCTGTATCTGAATTGTGGGTATTAGGAACTAAGTTCCTTTGTTATGTGCTACCTGAATTGTTGCATATCTATATGAGCAGGTTATTGTATTTCGTCTCAATTGATGTGACGCCTCCGTCTATGCCGTGAATTTCTTTAATTATACTCTGATTATTTGTTTATCGCTTTATTTATTTGGGGGTATAGATTAGGGGTGTTACACATTTTCTCAACCTCTAAATCAAGAGTAGCATCCAAACTCAACACAGTTCTAATTGATGCCATCTTTACAACAGGTGAGAAAATATCATTAAAATCAACACCCTTTCTTTGACGGAAACCTTTCACCACTAATATGGCTTTATATCTTGGAAACTTAAAGTTGCTCTCATGTTTAACTCTATAAATCCATTTGTTTTCCGAATCCTTTTTGCCTTTAGGCATATTCACTAAATCATAAGTGTGATTATCATGCAATGATTTCATCTCATAATGCATTGCATCCATCCATTTTTATTTTCATCACTTTCCATGGCCTCTTGAAAACACTCGGGTTCACCCTCATCAGTTAAGGTCACATACTCATCAGAATTATACCTTGAAGAAGGTTGTCTATTCCTGTTAGACCTTCTAGGTTGAACTTGAGATGATTATGGAGTTTCACCAAGATTCTTATCCTGTGAGAAATCGCTCTCCCCTTCACCATCATTAGTTGGAATATTTACCTCATCTCCAAGTTGTTGATCATCAACATAATCATATGGCTCATCATTGTGATCATCACCACCAATAGCATCCAGATTGTGACTAGGTAACTGAACTGGATCAACATTAGATAAACTGATATCTTTCTTGGGTGTAGCCTTCTCTACCTTATCAATATCTTCAATAGTTTGGTCTTTCATAAACACCACATTGCAGCTTCGAATAAGCTTCTTCCCTACGGGATCATACAACCTGTAGCCAAACTCATCTTGCCCATAGTCAATGAAGATACATTATTTTGACTTTGCATCCAACTTGGATCTTTAATCCTTTGGACTATGCACAAAAGCCTTACAACAAAAGAGGTTCAAATAATCATACTTGACATTTTTTCCAAACCAAATTTTGTCTGGAACTTCACTGATCAAAGCATCAGTATGAGCGAGATTAAGAACATGCACTACCGTGTAAAGTACCTCGCCCAAATAATGATTGAGCAACTTAGCTTCAGAGACCATACACCTTACTCTCTCAATTAGTGTTTGATTCATCTTCTCTTCTAAACCATTCAACTGAGGAGTTTTAAAAGGAGTCTTTTCATGTGCAATACCATGCTGCTTGCAATAGAAATCAAGTGGTCCATAATACTCACCACCATTGTCTGAGCGAACACATTTTAGCTTCTTGCTTGTCTGCCTCTCAACCAAAGCATGGAATTCTTTGAACTTTTTCCAAAACTTGGTCTTTTGTCTTCAAGAAATAAACCCATAGTTTTCTGAAGCAATCATCAATAAAGGTAACAACATAAAGTGCACCACCAAAGGATTTTACCTTTAATGAACCACAAACATTAAAATGTACCAATTGAAGCAACTTTGACTTCCTTGAGGGAGGATATCTCTTGAAAGATACTATAGTCTTTTTACCAGCCATGCAATGAGAACACTTCTCCAAATCTACATTCTTTAATCCAAGAAGAACATCCTTTTTGGCCAAAACATTCAGCCCCTTTTTACTAATATGACTAGGTCTTCGGTGCCACAAAGATGCTTCCATGTCGATAACATTCACACTGTCCCTAACAACCAAAGCTTTTGTCCAATACAATTTAAAAATCTTTTTCGCTCTAGCCACGACCAAGTTACCTTTGTTGAGTTTCCACTTTCTATAACCAAAATGATTATCATAACCACAATCATCTAGCATATGCACAAAGATCAAATTAAAGCGGACATCTGGAGCATGTTTGACACCTCTAAGCAACAATTGTATTCCCATGTTGGTTTTCAAGCAAACATCACAAACACCAATTACCTTAGATACATCATCATTACCCATCTTCAACACTCTAAAATCACCAGAAGTTTAAGATGTAAAGAAATCCTTCCTTGGTGTAACACACAATGTAGCACCACTATCAACTATCCACGTGCTCTCGTCTGATACAAGATTAACAGACTCATGATCGCGGAGAATAACAAGATCATCACTAGTAGCAGTAGTAACACGATCATCATGATATTCATGGTCTCTTTGTTTAGACTTACCCTTCTTGCCATTGTTATCTCTTTTCCACTGATAGTAGTACTTATGTACGTGTCTTGTTTTGTGACAATAACGACACTCCAGATTCTTGTATCGCAACTTTGACTTGCTTCTGTTATTCTCTCTACCACCCTTCGATTCCTTTTTAAGACTTCTCTGTTAGAACAGGATTTATTCATGACATATTTTCCTTGGGTTTTGATGATAACAAAGTATTGAAAGAACAATGGTTTTTTTTTATGTGTGTTACATGTGTGCAGGTTCTAATACATGTAAATATTTTAGTTAGAATCTGTTTTACATTAGCACACTTGAGAGTTGCTGAATTGCTAACTTCTGGTGGCAGAATCTGAAAAATACTTGCTAAGTGATGTCTGGCGTAGACTCTGAAGCTGAAGGTCTCAGCATCAGAAGAAGCAACATAATTTTCTTTACACTTAGTGAATGCAAATTGGCTTCTGGTACCGTTCAGAGTTGGTGATAAAGCCGACTATAGAAAGCAAGTATTATTATCAAATCAGTTTGTCAGATAGAGTCTATAGATTGCAAGACTAAAGAAAGGCTGGCATGCTTTATAGACATCTACTCTCAACGAATATAATATTACAAGATTTCTTGAAGACTCAAAGGTTAAACATGTTAGACATTAGATTAAGATCTTTTGGTATATCTATCTTCAATGTCTCTTGTACTATGGAGCAAAAGGAAAGACTCTTGATCAAGTTACCTCTTCAACGGCTAGTTTCTGCAAAAGCTATAAAAATGGCTGAAGGTTCAAACTGAACCTTTAACAATGATTATCCAGAAGAAGGAGTAACAAGATCAGTAATTATCAACACCATTATTTATGCAGATTTTCTATTGTACGTTGTAATTGTAAAAGCCTTCAGATTTATTACACATTGAATATCTTAGAAATCTTAAGTGCTTTAGGTCTTTGTTATGGTGATTTCACGTACCTATGATACTTGTATCAAGTACACCTTGTTCTCTATTCTGCTAAACTTTTTAATAGTTTAGATCAAAGTCTTTTGCTATGTGCTTGAGAAAAAGTCTTAAGTCATTGGGACTTAAGCAAGGAATTCTCTAGGGAAAATGCTTGAGCCATGTAAGTCTATTGTTATATGCTTGAGCAATGTAAGTCTTAATCAACTAGGTTGATTGAGAAAAAGTCTTAAGTCATTAGGACTTAAGCAAGGAAGTCTCGAGCCAAAAATCTTGAGCCACGTAAGTCTCTTGCTATGTGCTTGAGCTATGAAAGTCTTAATCAAATGGATTGATTGAGAATGAAAGTCTTGGACTGCGGTTTAAGCAAGAAAGTCTCAGCCAATGTAGCTTGAGCAGGTTGGCTCGGTATATGAGACTGGGAGCAGTAAATCTTGAATCTGAGGGGTTCAAGCAAGGAGGCTCATTTCATGGGACTTGGAGCAGAAGGCTCTGCCAGAGTGGCTTGGAGCAGAAGTTTTGGTTTTGAGGGGCTTGGGCTGAGGGCCTAAGCAATGAAGTCTTGGGTTCGTGAAAAGTCTCGAGTGAAGAGCTTGAGCAAGAAGTCTTGGACCTTGGGTGTGAGCAAATGTAAAAGTCTTATGTAGAATACATAAGCGATTGTAATCATGATTTGATTATAGTGAAAATATCTTGTGAAGCAAGGGGACTGAACTAATCTCAGTTTGGGAGGAACCAGTATAAGTCTTTGTGTCTTCTGCTATTATTTATTTTCTTTTGTTAACATTTCGTTGCTGAGAATTAACTAGAATCTGAACACTGGTTTAGGTTCAGAACTCTTATCAGATGCAAACTAAGAAAACAAAAAACATATTTCGACCCCCCTTCTTGTGTACTTTTCTCCCTTTCAATTGGTATCAGAGTCTGGTCTGTGAATAACACTTGACAATGACGCAGATAATGATCCAATAAGAAAAGTATGTCTGTCAAAGACTTTCCTTCAAGAAGCAATCAAGTGCCACATGAAAAATATCATGCTGCTTTTCCTACCATATTCAAAGGGTGATTCCACATAATTTAAATGATGGAAAAACAAAACATATTTTTAACTCATTGGTCTTGATAAAAGGGGTTTCTGAAGGTCTATAGAATATCCTTGAAAAAGGTATTACTATAGAAGTTGATGGTGTATAGATGATCTGTTTGAAAGTCTCTATCACCAGCTCAAAAGAAGTTTATTAAATATCTTCAGAGGTAGCTGCATTCTGGTAGGTGCTCCATCTCACTTCTGAGTATGTCAACATCATTGATATGTCTGATGCTCGGACTATCTTTGAAACCTTATGCTCAAATTTGTGGGAATCAGTTTTGAAGCTTGTCTAGTTACACTTCATCTAACATTTCAAGCAAATTCTGAGAAGATTGGTTTAGATTCAAACCTGAGGTCACAGTTATTCAAGGATTTATATAACTTGAATTTATTGTGCTATGTTGGTTTGTCTTGCAAGTCTTCAAAGAAAAGAAATGAAATTAGATGATGAAAAACTATCTAACATATCACCTTTCCTAAAGCTTGGTTCTTTGGAATGTCTGATGATGAGGAATTTATATTTCTTGTCAGAAGAACTTCTTAACCAGTTGAATGGGTTGTAACGTCTGTTGATAGAAGAGTAACTTCAGAAGCTTCTAAAATATTAGTATTTCAACTGATTTCCTAGATCTGAAAGCAAGGAGAAACACTACCAGAACCTAATGTCAGTTAATCTTCACTACATATTCTTTTGAAGATGACATTAGTGCAGGATTCAGATAAAAGAGTAATCTGGCTCTGCAAGTCATTACTGCTTCTGAAGAAGCATTTGAGTCTTGAAATAAAAATCAAGTATTGAAGAGAAAAAGATTATGCCAAATCCATCTTGCTTTAATATTTGATAATAAGGAGTATGTTCTTTAAGGTGATATTTTAAGAGACTTCATTGCTCCTTGATTGAGGGTCATCATGGAATTTGTATTAAAGGATAAGTCTATGGGAAGCCTTCTATTCTTCTTCGTGTTCTGCATGAAATTAGATGATGGTGCTTAAATTTATTTTATGCCATTCTCTGATAGCTAACATCATCTGGTTCTTTGCTTATCAAAAATCTCAAAGTCTTAAGTCAAGACAATGAAATTAATGATTCTGCTAAGAATAAGATCTTGTTCATATTATGATTTATTCTAGACTGATTCTCTAGAATGAATCATCGTACTTCTATCAGAATGTGGCATAAGGCGAAGGAAAGCTTTTCTGGACATTTATGTATGGTCTAATAGAAATATGAGTATAATCATTCAAATGTATTTGCTGCAGATATCAAAGAAATGAGCAGAGGCATCTTCCATGGTATTTATCAAAGGTTGTTTACATCATTTGATGGAAGAAGAACCCACAACCCATAATCAAGTGCTAGATGTGCTGAGTTTAGTGAGAGAAGTGGAGTCATTGGTTTCATAGCCATTGAATCAGAATCTACTTAAAGCGGTGTTCAGACTCTATGGTCAAGTCTGAATACTGATACGAGTCTGACCGAGAAAATAACAAAAAAAATCGTATGTTTGTTCTTTTTTGGGTTATCTTTTGATTCAATGAGATATTTGTGTAGATGTAAATACAAAGTTTCTGTTAGATTTCTAGATAAGCTTTTTCGGAATAAGCATCTTCATAAATCTTTAAGAAGAAACTATATTGTATTTACCTATACTGAATATTTCATTAAGCTAGATGATGATCATATTTATGGAAACAATTTCCTCCCTTTTGTGATGTTACTTCTATTTGTTAGCTATCAAAGGAAACAATTCAATAACCATCTATCACTCATGACTCTTGTTTCAAGAGAGTGTTGGTTCTGAATAGAATCTTGTAGACTAATGACTGATAAAAGACATCTCTCTCTAAGTCTATAGCTACTAGACTATGATGGATGATAGCTTCTGAAAGTTTTCAGATTATGAGATTCAGAAGAGGATTCTTTACTTCTGATAAATCAGTTTAAGTAAAAGGTTTTCCTAAAACTTTTATATTAAAGGTGAAATTCATCTAACGAATTTAAGAAATTTGCTGGATAAGAACCGTTGGGTAATAATGATTTCTTTTTATATATTTATTGTCATTATCCCCTGTTTTGTGAAACATCATTTTATGTCCTTCTTCTGACAAGATTCCTATTCCTTTAGGAATCTTGTTCAGTTCTCTTATTTTTATTTTCTCTTTGGTTGTGTGATGATCAAGCCAAACTTGAGATGAGTTTCCTAGTCAATTCTTCTTCAAATCAACTGGTTGTCATCAATGAAAAGTTTGTGGATTTTAATGAGTTGCTTAAGTTAGGCTTTAAATTCTGGAAGACCGTGTTTGAACAAAGTTGGAATGGATACTTTGAGAACCTATGTGGTTTTACTTATTAAAATCTCGTCAGAGATTTTTGGATTAATGCTTCCATTATTGAGCTGAATTCTGTGTGCTATTCTTTCTAAAGTAACTGGTGTTTCTATAATAGTAACCTTTAAATTGATTGTTAATGTAATTAATTGTGAGGAGATTGGAGAAATCCCAGGAACACTTGTTTGGGAATACTATCTTCCTACTTGGCGTGTCTTTGTAGATCCATCTAATACGTCACTAGTCTCAAATATTTGTCCTGATGCAGTTGTTTGGACTTAGATTCTAAATTCAAACATGCTGCCTAAAGATAATAATTTAGACCTCGTGGAACCTATTGAAAAGGATCTGCTTCTACTTCTCAATTCAGACTTGTAGATTGATTTTCCTCAAGTTATGTTTAACTATTTAAAGATGACTCTTTCTTCCTATCATAAGGGAACAAATTTCTTCATTACTTATGGACAAGTTATTTCAGAATTACTTGTTCAGCAGGGGGTTATCAATGTAGTGGGTTATCATAAGTTCAGAGGCTGATTTGTCTACAATTTAGAGAGACAAGTTTGAAGCCATCTATGAAAGATTCTGATGTTAGATTTCTGCATAGTTATGCCTTGTAGTTGTTAGAACCTTTATATTAAGCAATTTTATTGTTAATTCAAAGTTTGTTCATGTTGCCGTGCAGTTTAACTGTTGAATATATATATATATATATATATATATATATATATATATATATATATATATATATATATATATATATATATATATATATATATATAACCTCCTTTTTTTCTTTTTGCATAAGCATGTGCATTCGCATTGTCGGCATACGCATTCGCATTTTTTTCTCTTTAATTTTGTTGCAGGAATATTCAGGTTTTCTGAACCCGATTAATCGCAACCTCACAAGGTCATCTCATCATCAAACCAAGCACAAAATAAGAGTTTCTATGCCTATTCATCAAAGCAAGAGGTTGAAAATCGGAATCGTGGCCACAACACCATTTTTAGGCAAAACTGGGCATTTTTGGCTTGGTTAATCGATTAACCATTTGCAGTGCAAATGTGTTAATCAATTAACACATGCAAATTTTGCAGAATTTGCTGCTTTTTCAAGTCAGTAACTTTCCCTCCACAGTTTGAACTTCTACATTGGTCTAGTAGCATGTGAAACATTCTGGAGTATTCAAGAATTCACTCAAATTTATTCCAATGCATCATTTCCAAATAAGTGCACCATGTTCCTTGATTTCCAAGTATGTGGACCTTTAGATATTGGAGCTCACATTGGGATTGTTACTGAGTTGGTTCTAACAAACTGAGTTAACCGCTTGACTCGGTGAGTCAAGCCTAACTAACTCCTAGCCTAGTTCCAAACCACCCAAAGCTAAGTCCAAACCAAATTCCAAACCTCTCACACTCCAAACCAAAAATCTATATAAACACACCTTCACTCACTTTTCAAAGAATCCACCATTTCCCCCACAACCTTTCACACAATTTCACGCTTTCTTAACTCTCAATTCTCTCACATTTTCTCTAATTTTTTCCTACTACTTCTTCATCTTCATCTTAATTCTCTTCCAAAACCTCACTAAAGCTCTTAATTCACCATTGAAGAAAAGCTACTTTCACCTTGAAAGTGCTTTTTCTTGAGCGTAACCTTCATCATCTTTCCATTCTACTGGATTTTGTGGAGCTTCACTAGCTTTTGGATTCATCTCAAGTGATTATTTCAAGTTTCTTCGGTGATAATTCTCATTTCGGAGTTTTCGTCGCATTTTGCTCGGTTTCGATACGTTTCGGCTATAGTTGAAGATTCCTCTGGTTTTCTTTGATTATCTTCGCCAAGATCTCTTTGCAACAATCACCAAGCCAAATCTCTGGCTTGTAGGTTGGTAGATCTCTCTTATTTTTCTGTTTTGAACGTTTTCGTATCATTCGCGATGTAGTTTCGTTGTTTTGCATGTGAATTGGTTATGCCATTGCTTGATCCATGATCTTGATGATTTAATTGATTCTATTGTTGATCATTTGTTGTTTTTAAACTTGATTTTTCATGTATAATTGTTTGCCCTAGCATTGGAGCGATTGCACAATCATTAAGTTGGTCAAACGCACTTTTGAAAACTATTCTTCAGCCCATGTGCCAGTGTTAATCGATTAACACTTTGCAGTGCAAAAGTGTAAATCGATTAACACTATGTTTTTTCAATATTTTTTGCTGTTTTGTAAGTGTTAATCGATTAACACTTTGTAGTGCAAAAATGTTAATCGATTAACACTGAACCAGAAGGCCATTTTCTTGCATTTTCAAGTGTGTTTGCCATGCTTTCTTCCTTTTAACTTCCATTGATTGTCATGCTTGATTTTATGGATGTTTTAAGTGTCATTTAACCTCTGTTTGAAGCATATTCATGAACTTTTGACGCACATTTCGATTATTCCAATTTGTTCATATTCTTGGCATTATGTGAATACATGTTTTCTTGCATTTTTATTTGATCACATGCTACATGTTTTGGTGTATCATTTGGCATTGTTTTGCACTTTCTCTCGTTGCTTTGCATTAGGTTTGTTCTCAAGAGAATGAACTTAATCTTGTACAATCAATAATACTCCTTGTTGCTTTAATAATTTTTCATTCATTTGAAAAATTGTTAGCATTTTCTTCCCTTTGATTAATCAAACAAAACTTTGTTTTGATTATTGATCTCTCCCTTGGCGCTTCTCTGTAGGCTTCCTTTAGAACTTGCTTTCTCTTGGTACCCGGCTGAGTTGGAGTTTCGCGCAACGCGTGAGCACTGTATAACTTGGAGCTGTTATGTTGTCCGTTTCAACTTCTGCACTACACCCTGTGTGTTAGAGAATGAATGAGAAGGGAGAATTCCTACTCTCATTCTGACTACTTCAGGTAGGGGACGAATGACCCTGTGCTTGGCATAGTCACCTCTATCTCCAGGCGGTAGTGTACCTTTTTCCCCAGTCGAGTCGATCCTTGATCACTCATATCTCTTTCAATCTCTCTCTTTTGATCAATCACCTTCTTGGTTAAAATCATTACCCCTTTGGGTAGCAAACTCTCTTTGTTTCAATACCCTGGTCTCTTCTTGTGGTCGATCATCGTCTTTTGATTCCCTTGAAAATTTTCGATTCCATTTTCTTCGGTTGAACACAATCTTCTTGTTAAACACCGAAACCCCATGCGGAGTTCGCAACCTCCTATTGGTTCTTCTCCCTTTGTTTGGTTAACCACTGCCTGTCAGTTAAAACACCAATTTGCACTTTCTTTTCTCTACTTCTTTTGCTCTTGGCTTTGACACCACTTTCCTTTTCCTTTTCTGTCTTAGTTCCACGAACTACGGAAGCTCTGATTCTGCATTCATTCGAATGTATGATACGTAGGCACGAGATCGCGATGATCTTGGTGAGCACACTTCCACCCTTCCCCCTTCTTCCATTCCTCCTTTCATTTCCCTGGTTCCATGAACTACGGCGCTCTGATTTCCTCATTGCACTATGAGGGTACGTAGGCACGAGGGCCCCAATCCTCCGCGAGCACTCTCTTTCTTTCTTTCTTTTTTCTCTCTCCTCTTCATTTAGCTAGAAGCCTTTAGATAGATAACCCATCCAAGCCTAGAAGCAAGCGAAATGGTTCTCGTCGAGTACGACGGATGCGTTAGGTGCTAGTACCTTCCTTTCGCATAACCGACCCCCATTCCCGTTTCTCTTCCCCTTGGGTTTTATCGATATTTTCCCTGTCCTTTGGGACTAAATAAAGTTCGTTGGCGACTCTGTGTTATTTTTGAGTGTGCAATTCACTCAGGTATAAACCAGCCATCTTCAATATATATATATATATATATTGTTCAAAAGAATTAAAAGTAATGAGAGTAAGAACTCAATGTGTGCAACATTTATCATTAATAAATGGAAGATATTCAAAATTATTTAGACATTCTAGTCTGTTGGATTGACCCTAAGGTATTCCCTAAGATCATCTGACATGTCAAGATTATCTAAGTAATCTTGCCATTCTTCCTGAGCAAACTCTATAGCCTCCTTTCTCAGTTGATTTCTGCGTCTAGACCCAGAATATCTTCTTCTTCTGTGTGTCATCACAAAGGATGCTGGAGAGGCGAGCGCTTCTGAAGTTATCTGCTTTCCAGTAGATCCTTCAGCTGCTATTTTACTTTCATTTGCCTGAGTTGTTGCATTCAATATGAATTTCTTTCTGAAATCTCTCTTTGGAAACCAGATTTGTTTCTGTTTATACATCTTGGTGTCCTGAGGATTAAGTGGTTATGAAAGTAAGTATGCTATGAGTCCTTATATAGACGTGTTACACACATTGTTCCAAGTATCTGTATTTTTAATATTGATTAAGTCTAATCAATATCTTAAATGATAAATCTTGGAAATTTTATCTAACAATCTAACATATTAAAGATTCTTTAACAACTATTAATATTATAGTTAACATGTTTAACTGTTACTTCTGGTTTCAGTTTAACTTCATTTATGTTTATCAGAAAATCAAAAGGGAAATTATTGAGTATTTACATGTAATAAATAAATTGGTCAAAAGTACTATTTCATTGATTAAAGTATAAGGATTACAAAATATTTTTCATAGGGAACTGTATGATCTAAAAATAGATCTCTATCTATGTCATCTTGAGACTTATGATAATAACAGTTGTCATAATCTATATCTAGTTCATCCTCGTCAGCTTCTTCCTCTTCTACCTCTGGGATTGAACGATGAAACATATTATTTAATCGTCTTCTTATCTTTTTCCTCCACATATTTTTCCTTCTTGGCTTCATTGCAGCTTCTGATGGACCTACCCCTGTAGGTTGTTTTGGAACTGCTGACGTAGCCTCGTCTGAAGTAAGCTTTGCAGAGGTACAGACACAATTGTGGATGACTTAGAAACAACTCGTTTCTGTAGGTTCTGGACACTCTGTCTTGTAAAGCTCTCCGAGATTTCTATCACAACAAAAGTCTTCTGACTCTCAACTGATGACTTCATGACTCTGGTGGATGTTGATGAAAATGAACTAGGTTTTGTTTGCTTTTATAATTACTTATGAGTAACCCAAACGACTAATTTAATTCCTTGTTTGATTCTTGGAATAGTAACGACCACTAAAAATTTAAAGCATGCACTATACAATCCTTAATGACCCTTGTTATTTGATCGTTTTTCAAATTTTTGGAAACTGATCCTGTAATGATGACCTATTATGCATTTATGACTATAATTCTTTTTCTTTCACTTTTTTTATTCTTTTTGATATGCCATATGAAGGAGAAATGATGGTAAGTATTTAATTAGAAACTGAACCCACTGAGTACCTATTCAGTTGTACATATTTGTCATTTATAATTTTGTTATTTAAATTTATGTTATTATGGTTATCTTGCCCAGGCGGCACATTAAAACTTTCTTGTACATAGAACTAAGGAGGAGTGTCGTACCTCGAAAAATGAGAACGACCTCGCGAAGCGCAATCGCACGCCCGCGGGATGGACTTAATGGAGTCGCCACCAATCTTTATTTATTCTATAGAGGGAAAGGGAAAATATCGAATAAAGCCCTAAAAGGAAGGATACGATATGGTCATCGCAACCAACGTCTGAGTTCGGGAGTCGGTTATGCAAGGAGAAGGTATTAGCACCCCCTCACGTCCGTTGTACTCAACGGAAACCATTTAGTTAGGGTTGAATGGGTATCAGCTTAAGGTTTGTTTCTAATCTTCTATTTATTGAATGGGAAAAGAGAGAGAAGATAAACAAACCTTAAGTTGATACCTATTCAATCCTAACTAAATGGTTCCCGTTGAGTACAACGGACGTAAGGGGGTGTTAATACCTTCCACTTGCGTAACCGACTCCTGAACTCAGACATTGGTTATGACGACCATATCTTATCCTTACTTTTAGGGTTTTATTTGATATTTTCCCTTTCCCTCTATGGAATAAATAAAGATCGGTGGCGACTCTGTTAAGTCCATCCCACGAGCGTGCGATTGCACTTAGCGAGGTCATTCTCATTTTTCGAGGTACGATATATGGCGACTCTGCTGGGGAATCGATAATCATCATCCATGAATGAAACTAGATGGAAAAGAGTCACAACATCCAGAAGATCATTGAATGAGGTGAGGAGAAAATCTGGGAAATACATGAGAGACAATCTAGCAAACATCATAGGCATTCAGAAAAACATCGAATAAACTCCGTAGCACATCAGATATATTCAGAAGAGCGTTGAATAAACTTTGGAAAATAACAGACATCAGAGACATTCAGAAGAGCATTGAATGAGCTTCGGGAAACATGAAAGACACAAAGAGATCTAGAAAAACATTGGATGTGGAATGAGACCAGAAATTTGAGATTATAACAGGGACTTCCCAGAAAGCATATAACTTTACTATGGAATAAAAATAACATCCAGAAAGCAAAAGCAACTTTACTGGAGAAAGGGTCACAGTCATCAGAAGTTTTGTCAGAAATGCATTGAACAAAACTCTGGAAAGGAACAGTAACAACCATCAAAGACATTCAGAAGAACATTGAATGAAACTTTGGAACATAAGGTAAGGTCACCCTCTCTTCTTTTCGGTTGTCATATGTAACACCCTAAAACCCCCGCGTGAAATTATAATAAAATATCAAAGTAAAATAAAACATACGACGTTTAGGATGTTACTTTCAAGCAAACACATGCTCATACATACGACATGTAACACGTATAATTTGAAATTTATTAATTGTGAATAGTAAAATCATGTTTGAGGTTCATCTTTATTAAAGCAG
Organism: Lathyrus tuberosus; assembly: GCA_022829125.1. Lineage (NCBI taxonomy): Eukaryota > Viridiplantae > Streptophyta > Magnoliopsida > Fabales > Fabaceae > Lathyrus > Lathyrus tuberosus. The sequence goes on from JALAZF010000761.1 coordinate 807,706, forward strand.
CAGAAAAGCTTCGTCATATTAGTAATAAAACATAACCGGTTTAAAGCAACATGATCAACATCAATCTTAAATAAAATTAAATAATTCTCAACAAAACAAATACTCATAAAAGCGTTCCAACAACCCCAGTGTTACATGTCGTATATATGAGCAGGTGTTTGCTTGAAAGTAGCATCCTGAATGCCGTATGTTTTATTTTACTCTGATATTTTATTATAATTTCACGCGGGGGTTTTAGGGTGTTACATAGTGGTACTAGAGTAGGTCGGTCTGTCTGCCCAGGTTGTTTAATTATGTTGTTCCCTAGTATGCGACATGTGTGTGAAAACATTGTCGATGCTTGTTTTATTTTCCATATGCATGTTGGGAATGAAACAAGTGGGAGAGAAGCGTCTGATTCTCTTGGATATTCCCGTTGTTGAGAGATTGGATATCATGTTACTGCATGAGAGAGTACAGTGTTCGATTATTCATCTGTTTGAGAATGGTGTGATCCTTGAGGGAAGACGGTCAGGTGTCTTCGTTGTTCGCTTCTGTTGCGGTGAGAATTGGATATCAAGCTATTAATTAACTTGAATCACACATCTTTGAAATCCACCATCGAGCTTTGATTTATCCAAAGGAAATGGTAAAGATCGAAGAAAACCCTAATTGCGCTATGTGAAGACACAACTAAGAGATCGGGGATCGGGGGTTGGTTATACTAAGGGAATGTGTTAGCATCCTAAGTATCTGTAGTACTCTACAGGAACTTCTTGTTAGTATTGGTTATGTTATGTTTGCTTGCTAAGGGAAATGCTAAGGCTAAGGTAAAGACCTATGGGTATATACACTAAGTATGCTTGCCAAGACATCGCATCTTGTGCCTACGTATCTTGACTAAAGAATCAGAGCAACCGTAGTTCACCTCACTAAGGGTGGATTGAGGAACCATTGACTAGGGCCAAAGTTCCAAGGGGAATGAGTATAAGCTCATATAGAGTTTAAGCAACTCTCTAATTCTAAGTTGTGATGGGGGAAAAGTGGATACTCAAGGTGATGAGTACCATATAGAGTTCAAGAACTCTAACCTAATTCTAAGTTGTGAGATTGAGTGGCTATGAGGCCAAGGGGGAAGTGTCCTATGACTATGAGGTCAAGGAGGGAAGTGTTACCAATGACTATGAGGTCAAAGGTTGCCTATGACTATGAGGTCAAAGGTTAAAGATGGCTCTATGACTATGAGGTCAAGAGGGAATCCTATGACTATGAGGTCAAGGATGAGATAATGAGCTATCTATGACTTTGGGGTCAATAGAGAGACTTTCATTTGGAAGGAAAGGAAGACAACTTCTTATAAACATTAATTTGAGTGGGATGAAATCAAATGAACAATATGAGTTCAAAGGATTCAAGGGGATAAACATTAATCAAGTGAAAATAACATCAAAGCATGATATACATCCATGTATGAGCATGGCAAGAGATGATGAAATGATTCGTAACCAACATGAACACAAGTATGGCAAAGATAGCATTCACAAGTTTGAAATCAAAGACAAAATATTCAAGGTATGGGACTTAGCAACAAAGGCCAACAAGTACAAACAAAACCCAATAAAGTGACAATATCTAAGGTCAAGGAACAACCTTTCAATCAACCCTCTCATATGTCAAAAAACATTCTAAGAAAAACTCTCAAGAAATTCTAAGGAAAGGTTGATTTCCAAAAAAGAAATTCAAGGATTAAACATAAGGTTGATTTTAAAAATAAATATGAAAAATAAAATAGAATGAAAAGAGAAATTAAAAAAATAAAAATTAAACACAAAAATATATTTATGAATTTTTTTTGGTAATTTTCTATTAATAAAAACTATTTTTTATTGATGACAATAAAATGAAAATAGAGTAAAAAGAAATAATCAAGGGGGTGCACTAACGAATTTGGCTTGGACTGAGTTGTGTTGTGAGGCGCTCATGGGCCTGCTATTGAGGGTGCAAGTAACAGAAGGGGCACAAATCACAAAGTGTAAAACAGAAAGAAAAAAAAAAAGCCAAAAGGGTGCCTGGGGCGAGGGGGATTCGAACCCCAAACCCCTTGGTTACAGCGCGCGTCTCATACCACTGGGGTGGCTATATAACCAGTGTATAAGCCACCCTCAATAATATTTAACTCCTTCTGGCAAAGTAAACATGATTTTCAGAAGAAAAAAAACACATAGGAATGTACCCACACGCTACCACTATCAACCGGTCAACCAAATTTAAGTTGCTAACAGACAAAAGAAACCCAAGGCTACTTACACGTTGCCACACTTTCTTTTCCATGCAACATGCAATCCAAACTTGTGAGCTCACCGTGAAAGGTAACAAAACAGCAATAAAGCATGGCTTGACATCCTCTTGTTCAATCCTTATCTCCATCAAATCTTAATCAAATGTGGTGAAACAAAACACTAGTTTATACTACTCAGGGCAAGGAATACTAATGGACTTTACATAGCTCAAAACAAAAGTGTGATCAAAGTGAAAAAAAACTGGAGAAGGCAATGCGCGTGTTTCTCTTGCTCAAACAAACACAGACCTCACAACTTAACCAATTACAAGAATGAAGGTACTGCTCCATATTGCTCAGTTTAAAGAGCATTAATGACCCTCTCAGAGCTCAACACGAAGGTACAAACAAGGTGAAAATGACATGGGAAAAGTACTCAGAGGTGAGATCACGTGTTTATCAATCCACCACAAGTCCAAAAAACTCATATTGTTTAACCTGAGCTAACACACAGTAGGTATCTTGAGAATATCTTAAAGTTTTTAAACTTTAACATGACAATATGCACACCATATATTCTAAGCTTCCAAACTGGCAGTGCAAAAGGTTTCATATAAACTCAACACTTTTGTTTATATCATCACGCATCAGGACTGCAATAATGCCAATACGAACCCACACTGAAACTCATGATATCATTCCAAAGTAATATGAAAACAACATGTGAACACAACAACAACATTTCAAACCAATCAAACTCTGAACATATGAATATAAAGTCCTGAGCATGATAATGGTATTAGAGTCATCTAAAACCTGGACATGAGCATATAATCAAGGGTATAGGGAAAAGGATGAGACCAAACACTCATCATGCCAACACACATTCAAGCAAACTTTCGACAGTAACTTCTAGTACTCAAACTTGTTATGAAAATATGAACATTACATTATCAAGAACAGACAGTACAAAAAGCCTCACATGAACTTAGCATTATCATCCACAATATCATCCAAAATTGGCTAAAATGCAAGATATTAAAAGGATAACAGCATGGAGAATAAAAATGATCATGACATGTTGAACATGGAGTGAAAGAGAAAGAGGATTACCTAGTGGAGAGGGTCCACTGCCTCTTCAAAGGTATGAGTTTTAAAGCTTCAAAAGACTGAGTTTTCTCCTCCTCTTGGTGCCAACTGCTTGCAAAGCTTATCCCTTCCCTTCTTTCAGTTTCCATGAAACGAAATCCCAAGATGCTCAGTGCTATGAATCCTGTATTCTAGTGTATTCTGAGATTGTGTTGATGTCATTAACAAGTGGAAACCATCCTCCTTTTATAGGCAAAGTAAGCTGGATAATGTCTTGAGGACACAAAGGGCACTTGCTTTGCATAAGAGAGAAAGATCACTCAAGATCCTACACGCATAATCTCTTATTGCCATTTCTTGAGCCAAGTAAACCCTAGTCATTGTTTACTTGTTCTTAGCCCTCAGTTAGAGAAGAAAAGATCAAGGACCAACATATTGGAGTTAAACACAAAGGATCATGACTTTTACTTTATGTCCATTGGAAAGTACAACATGGTTGTCCTTGAAACCTTTTTGCACGGGCTTCATGGCAAAAGTTGTTGAGAACTGATGGAAAGAGCTAGTACAGTTGTACTTTGGCAAACAAAATCAGATTTTGTTCAAGTTATGGTTCAAAATGAAACAAACTTGTACAATGGAATTAAACCGTGTTCCTCCCTTTGGCACATGATAAATTATCAACTCATGGGCCAAATGACATACTTTTTTATTCTTTGGAAAGGGCTCATGTGATGGAGTAACTCCCATGTTATTGGCAGGTTGTGATAATGCTTAAAACAAGTAAAAAATCATGACAACATGTAGTGTAGCAAAGGTGATTGAAATTTGAATTTTCCTAAGTGTATGTAACATTTCAACATGGCCACTTTGATGCACAATTTCTCAATGATCAATACTCCAGTTTGTGAGTTCTTTGGCTCTTTGAAAATTAGGCATTTGATAGAACATTTTTCATTTGGAAAGCTACTTGAGATGAGGTTTATAATACGGAGAAAAATGCCAAGAAGTCATGCACCATGGGCTGTCCAAAAGACTTAGAAAAATTTCTAAGTTATGGAGTTTTCACAACTTTGAAATACCTAACTTTAAAGCATCATAACTTGAGATTGGTTTATCCAAATGGGGAGTTCCACATATGCTTGGAAAGCTTGAAGAATAAGGAACAACTTTCATGTCCAAAGATTTTTTATTTGAGACTTGGAACTATATGAAAAATCGAGTCAAAGTTGGATGAAAATTAAGGTGAAAATTATCAAAATTTCACTAAGTCCTAAAGGCAACTTATCTTCCAAGTCTCATAACTTGAGAATCATGCATTTTTTGAAGAGAGGTCCTCTAATACACTTTGAAGTTCATGGAAAGATCTTCCTTTTGAGCTTTGAGTCACTCAATTTGGATGTGTGGTTTGAAAGTTATGGCCTTCCCAAGTTGGTACAAGGTGTGAATTTTTCACACAGAAAGTTTCAAGGACCAAACATTGCCCTCTTTGCAAGAAACCTCTCAAAACTTGACTTCTCATGCTCTAATTCAACAATTAGACATGTCATGATGGATTAAGGCTTGGATGCTTCATCTTGTATCAAAATCTCAAAAGTCAAAAGGCTCAGTCAAAACCCTAATTTCCTCAAGAATACAACTGGATGATCTCTAATGATCTTGCTTGGCCTCTAAGGATGTCTAGTATCACATGGAATCATATCCCAAGGCTTGGGATCATTGCTTGATCAACATCAAAGGCAATGGTTGTCTTGTCCTGACAAAACCCTAGTTTGAGGCATGGTGAACTTGTGGCTCAAGGTACTTGTAATAGAAACCAAACACACTTGATTTTTTGTTGAATAAAACCTCTTGGATGCATGTAAGTTCAAATGGTTACATTTGGAGCCTCAGTTATCTTTCTTGAACAAATGACTTCACATACCATTCTCAGTCAACTGATGAACACTTATGATGATTATATGGAGCCAAAGGATGTCTTAGGAGACCTTGAAGCATGTGAGAGCCTGGCTTATTGACCTTGTTCTTTTTCTTGTGTAAACCCTGGTTTTCACACAAAAGAAACAACTTGCAAGATGAAGTGGTTAGTTAACAATGCGTAGATGATTGAAACCTAAATGCAAATGCAAGATGTTATGACATCTAAGGGGTAAAATTTGGGGTACAACAGTTGCCCCTATTTAAATAGCTTTACCGGATGGCACGAGGAATGGAAGTCCTCGGGACATCAAGGTGAAAGGTATTTAAATATAACAAACCGAAAATTTTGCCCTTAGATGGAATGTAGATGCTAAGGGCAGACAACAAACGTGTAGATGCTAACATGCCATGAACTTCTAGCATGATGATATGATGTCATGATAGTGGAAAAATGCAGACAAGACAAGACACCAAAGGACAGAGAGCAAACAACCATAGGTGAGCTTTATTGGGGAGGACAAAGGTTAGTGTCCACAAGGAAGACTCACTGGGGATGCAGACTAGCCAACAAAAGAGACTCGCTAGGGAGACTCCAAGGAAACACTGGGGATAGAAAAATAAATCTGAGGGGAAATTCCACAGATCCTCATTGGAAATAGGAGCCAGAGAGGTGTTCTCCACTGGGGAAAGATCCAGGGAGATGGACAACAGGTTCAAAGGTGACCGGACGACACTGGGGGAAATAAAAACACACTCCTTACTGGGCATGAAACTAGAAAGAAGACACGATCCCCGCTGGGGATCAGTTTGAAACAAAAGGATAAACACCCAAGAAAAGATCTTCTGGGGGACTTCTTATACTGAAGAGTTCAAACGGGATCTTCAAGAAAAGCCAGAAAAGACGGAGACGAATTTTGCGTACGCCTAATGATGATCAATCACAAGGACCTTCAAAGAGATATTGATAATGACCGGACCTTTACTGGATGAAGATGGCTGGTTTATACCTGAGTGAATCGCACACTCAAAGATAACACAGAGTTGCCACCGAACTTTATTTAGTCCCAAAGAACATGGAAAATATTGATAAAACCCAAGGGGAAGAGAGACGGGAACGGGGGTCGGTTATGCGAAAGGAAGGTACTAGCACTAAACGCATCTGTTGTACTCGACGGGAACCATTTTGCTTGCTTCTAGGCTTGGATAGGTTATCTATCTAAAGGCTTCTAGCTAAAGGAGAAGAGGAGAGAAGAGAAAAGAAAAGAAAGAGAGTGCTCGCAGAGGATTGGGGCCCTCGTGCCTACGTACCCTCATAGTGCAATGAGGAAATCAAAGCGCCGTAGTTCAGAGGAACCAGGGAAAGAAAGAGGAATGGAAGAAAGAAGGGTGGAAGTGTGCTCGCCAAGATCATCACGATCTCGTGCCTACGTATCATACATTCGAATGAATGCAGAATCAGAGCTTTCGTAGTTTGTGGAACCAAGACGGAAAAGGAAAAGGAAAGTGGTGTCAAAACCAAGAGCAAAAGAGGTAGAGAAAGATCCGTTGGGGATTCCAAAGAAATGGTGTCAAAACCAAGAAAGAAGTGTGAAGGAAAGACAGTGACTGTGTTGAGGATAAAGTTCAAGAATGGTGTAGAAACCAAGAAGATAAATGAGCAAAGGAATAGAAAGGACTCCACAGGGGAGTAAGAGAACAAAGTGGTCGTGCTGGGGACCAGAGGGTAAGCGACCCTACTGGGAAACAAATAAAGGAATGGTGTCAAAACCAAGAGAATAAAGACTCGGTATATTAACTGACTGACAATGGTTAACCGAAGAGAAAGAGATTGAGACTATGCAGGGAAAAGAGTTGGTGTCAACAGACAGGCTGCGATGAACCAAAAGAATGGGTGTAGAACCAAGAAAAGATTGTCACCCAAAGGACGGGTGTGGGACCAAGCGAAGTTTGTGACCCAAAGGACGGGTGTAGGACCAAGCGAAGGTCGGGACCCAAAGGACGGGTGTAAGACTGACTGAACAAATAGTACCTGGCCGAAGAAAGGGTATTTGAACCAAAGGAAGGTTACTAACCCAAGGGATTCTGTTTTAACAGAAAGACTGTGATTAACCAAGAAGAATGACTGATTAACCAAGAGAAGATGATTAACTCAAAAGGAGCTCAGTATTAACAGATAGACCGTGGACCGTGGTTAACTGAGAAATGGGTGATTAACCCAGAGAAGGTGATTAACCCAAGAGGAACTCAGTATTAACAGATAAACTGTGGTTAAGTGAAAAATGGGTGATTAGCCCAGAGAAGGTGATTAACCCAAGAGGAGCTCAGTATTAACAGATAGACTGTGTTTAACTGAGGAGAAGTGCAAATTGGTGTTTTAACTGAGAGACAGTGGTTAACAAAATGAAGGGAGAAGAACCAAGAGAAGGTTGCAAACTCCGCAAGGGTTTCGGTGTTTAACAGGAAAACTGTGTTTAACCGAAGAAAGAGCACGATTGCAGGGGAATAGAGCATTGGTTTTAACAGTATAACAGTGATCAACAAAAGGAAGAATGATTACAACTCCTATGGGGAATCAGTAAAAGAAATGACTAGCCACAAGAAAAGGTAATTGAAACTCTCTTGAAGAGAACAAGGGAAGGGTATTGAACAAGAGCAAGAGGCTGGCTCTCTGAAGATTGTTAATGATCGTGAACCAAAGGAATGGTGATGGATCAAAAGACTGATTGAAAGAGATAAGAGTGATCGAGGATCGACTCAACTGGGGAAGGAGATACACTATCGCCTGAGGATAGAGGTGACTAAGCCAGGCACAGGGTCATTCGTCCCCTACCTAAGTAGTCAGAATGGGAGTATGAATTCTCCATTCTCATTCCTTCTCTAACACACAGGGTGTAGTGCAAAAGATGAAACGGACAGCGTAACAGCTCCAAGTTGTACAGTGCTCCAGTGTCGTGCGAAACTCTGACTCCGCGGGGGGGAAGAGACAAAGCTCTAAAGGAAGCCTAAAGAGAAGCGCAAAAAGAAGAATCAACTAATCGAAATGAAGTTTCAATTAATTAATCAAACAGAAATGATATGCTAATAATTTTCCAAAGAGAATGGAAAATCATTAAAGCAAAAGGTGTAAATTATTGATTATACAAGACTAAATTTGCTCAATAAAGAACAAACTTAATGTGATCAAGAAATGAGAGTGCAAAACAGTTCCAAACAAATATTAGCATGTATCACAAATCATGTATCAAGTGATCAAGAATTGTGCAAGAATGTGCATGTTCAAACAAATATCAAGAACACACATAATTGCAAGAATTGATAAATCAACCATTGAATTTGTGTAAATACGCTCTAAACAGAGGTTAACAGCACTTAAAACATCCATAAATATCAAGTACGTCAATCCATGGAAGTTAGAGGAAGAAAGAATGTCAAACATGCTTGAGAAAACTCAAAAATGGCCATTCTGTACAGTGGTAACCGGTTACTGCAAATAGGGTAACCGGTTACTTGCTTGAAAATTGCAGTTTTTGGTGAAAAATACACTGAGTAATCGGTTACTGCAAATAGGGTAACCGGTTACCACTGTGACAGTGGCAAAAACAACTACTGAAAAAAAACACTTCCAGCCCTTAAATCACTTATTTGAACTACCACATGCTATAGTATGAACTTGTGCACAAAAATTAAGCTTGAAAATAGCAAATAAGAAGTGATGGAATCAATTAACACATCAAGATCATGGATCAAACAATGCAAAATCAATTCACACACAAAAACATTGAAGCTACATCGCGAATGATACGACAAACGTGCCAAACCGTAAAATGAGTAAGATCTACTAACCTACAAGCCGAAGGTTTGGCTTGGTGATTGTTGCAAGTGAAATGTGATGAAGATAAGTGAAGAAAACCAGAGAAAAATAGATAATCCTACACTTGCACTTCGAACCGTAGAAAAACCGAGCAAATTTCGACGAAAACTCTGAAAATGAGAATTATCACCGAAGAAGCTTGAAATAATCACTTGAGATGAATCCAAAAGCTACTGAAGCTCCACAAAATCCAGTAGAATGGAATGATGATGAAGGTTAAGCTCAAGAAAAAGCACTTTCAAGGTGAAAGTAGCTTTTCTTCAATGATGAATTAAGAGTTTTAGTGTGATTTGGTGAAGAAGATGAAGTAATATGTGAAGAAATTACAGAAACATGCAGAAAGAAATGGGAGAATTGAGAGTGCAAAGAGTGAGAATTTGTGAGAATGATTGTAGAGGGTTTGTGAAGTGGTAGAGCTTTATTTATATAGAGTTTTGGTTTGGAATGTTAGAGGTTTGGAATTAGGCTAGAAGCTAGCATTGGGTGGTTTGGAATCAGGCTAGGAGTTAGTTACACTTGACTCAGTGAGTCAGGCGGTTAACTCGGTTAGTTAGGAAGCTAACTCGATAGCAATCCCAATGTAAGCTTCAAATCAAAGGTTGACATGCTTGGAAATCAAGGAACATGGTGCACTTAATTTAAAGTGAGGCATTGGAATAAATGTAAGTGGAGTGTCTTGAATAATCTTGAGTTGTCTAGAGGTGTCTAGAATGTTCCACACACTGTTAGAATCAAGTAGAATACCAAAACAAAGAGAGTGCAGAGTTGTTGTCCCAAAATGCAGCAGGAATTGCAAATTTGCACTGAGCAACCGGTTACCCTATATTGAGTAATCGGTTACTCTAGGCAAAATTTTCCCAGATCACTCAAAAACAAGTGATGATGTCCTTGTTTCAATTTTCCACCTCTTATTTTGATGAATAGGCATGGAAACCCTTGTTTTGTGCTTGTTTTAATGATGAGACGGTCTTGTGAAGGATGCGATTAATCGAGCTTAAATCTGAAAATCCTGCAACAAGAAACACAAAGAAAAGTGCGAATGCGTATGCCGACGATGGGAATGCACATGCTAATGCAAAAGAAAAGAAAAAAAGAGAGGTCAAATTTTGGGTTACGACAGCTGCCCCTATTTAATCCTTGTTGACCTGAATGTACGAATTGCGCTAGGTTTTCGATGATTCAAGGTAAAAGGGGATTAAATAAAAGAGTAGCTCGAAAATTTGGCCAATGGCGATAAAAGAAGGGTAGAATGTTTTGAGGGTTGATAAGTGCGAAGTTAGGCTGAATATCTGTTGGGAGATGAATCAGGCCAAAAGAAAGGGAGTATGCTTGATGCATATGCCATGTCTGTGTCTTACGTGATGCTTGATATCATGCAATGCAAAAGTGCAGGTCGAAGTATTGCGCGGTGGTTAAGCAGAAATTGTAGCAAACGAACTCGACATCCTCGGCTGGGGAGAGGACCTGCAGAGAAAGACGGCCTGCTGGAGAAAAAGTTCATGAAGGGTGACAACTTTTGCTGGGGATAAACCGAGAAATATCGGATCTCTAGATTATCACCATTGACACTGCTGGGGATGAAAAGATCAAATCCATCTCTTCATCATGACTGCCTCTGTCGGAAGAATGAACCCAAAAAACTACCACTGACTCCACTGCAGGGAGTTTACCAAGATCCGGAGAATCTCTTTTGTTTGGGGAAGATGAGAACCCAAGTCGTACCGCTGCTGGAGCGAGATAGCTTCGACATGCTAGAAATGATGCACAACTCGTGCCGGGGAGAAGAACAATCATCTCTTTTTGGGGTACATCGTAACAACTTTGCTGGGAACCTTATGGATCTGTTGGTGATTGGAATTTAACTAACCCTTCCGGAGAACCATAATGGCGATCGCTGGGGAAAATAATGGCTCTACTGAGGAAACAACAACTCTTTAAGGAACCATCGCAGTGCTAGCCGGGCGTTCGGCTTGCCAATGGATATTACTGATTATCCTGCATGAATTACCAGTAAAATATGCAATGCATAATGTTTTCTTGGTTGATTTTAGCTTTTTATTGTTCTCAACACTTTATAGTATTATGTGATCACAAATAATCATTTATTTTGCAAACAAAGTACTGGCAAGAAAACAATTGAGAAATTGAATAATGCATTTTTATTGAATTTGAAAAATATGTACATAAGATGTATACAAGGATTCAAAAATCCTTGATGAGGAAATTTGCAATAAAATTGAAAAAAAAAATGAAAATGGCAAAGGGAAATCATGTTTTGCATTGATTACAACATTGGCTACCATCCACTATAAGTCTAGGCCCCAATGCCTTGCACCAGTTGATGACGATTTGAATGCTCTGTTACCGTCTGAGGTCTAGCTATGACGAAGAGAGGCTCAAATGTTCACAGTCAAATGCCTTTATCCCTAATTTTTGCCTGGACCTTTCTTATATTTTTTTCGTCCACCGGGATACCCATTTTTGCCTAAGTCGCCCTTTCGAGTTTTCAACTTAGCGGGCTGTTATTGTTCTTTTTTTTCATTGTCCCTAACTTTTGCATGGACATTTCTTTTTTTTTGGTCCATCGGGACGCCCATTTTTGCCTAGATTGTCCTTGCGGATGTCAATCTAACGGGCTCTTTATCCATTTTTTTCAGGCATAATATTTTTTGACTGTATCGGAGTTCACGGGAGATGGCAACTCCTCCCCATCCATGGTGGTGAGAATCAGGGATCCACCTGAGAAGGCCTTCTAGACAACGAAAGGTTCTTCATAATTAGGAGTCCACTTGCCGCGTGGATCCGCGTGAACAGATGAATATCTCTTGAGCACGAGTTCGCTTTCACGAAACATTCGAGGGAGAACCTTCTTGTCAAAAGCTTGCTTGAGGCATCTCTGATATAATTGACCATGACAAACGGTTGTAAGACGTTTCTCTTCTATGAGATTCAGCTGGTCATATCTGGATTGAACCCATTCGGCTTCATCAAGATTTGCTTCCATGATGACTCTGAGCGAAGGAATTTCGACTTCAATGGGTAAAACAGCCTCCATACCATACACAAGCGAATATGGAGTTGCCCTAGTAGAAGTATGAACTGGAGTTCTATAGCCATGCAGTACAAACGGGAGCATTTCATGCCAATCCTTATACGTCTTGACCATTTTCTGGACAATTCTCTTGATATTTTTATTTGTTGCTTCAACGACGCCATTCATCTTGGGCCGATATGGTGAAAAGTTGTGGTGCTCGATCTTGAATTCTTGACACAACTTTTTCATCATCTTATTGTTAAGGTTACTCGCATTATCAGTGATAATGTTGCTAGGAATGCCATAACGACAGATTATCTCTTTCTTGATAAATTTCGCAACCACTTGACGTGTAACATTGATGTAAGAAGCAACTTCAACCCACTTGGTAAAGTAGTCGATAACAACCAGATTGAATTGGTGACCGTTGGAAGCCTTCGGCTCGATCATTCCAATCATATATATACCCCACATAGAGAATGGCCAAGGTGAAGTCAAAATGTTCAATGGAGTTGGAGGCACATGGATCTTGTCTCCGTAGATTTGGCACTTGTGACACCTTTTGGCAAATTGTAACAATCTACCTCCATTGTGGTCCAATAATACCCAGCTCGAAGGATCTTTTTGGCCATGGCAGGACCTTTAGCATGTACACCCTCGCAGCCCTCATGTATGGACCTTATGTTCGTGTCTATCCACGCATCTGAGCAATACAAAATCATAATTCCTCTTGTATTGTACACCACCACTTAAGAAGAATTTGGCGTAGAGACGCCTAAGACCTTTCTTGTCAGTGATGGTAATGCCCTCGGGATATTCCTGTTTTTCCAGATATCTCTTAATGTCGTAGAACCAAGGCTTGTCATCAGACTCATCCTCGATTACTAAATAATGTGCTGGCTCATTCAAGTGATCAATATGGATAGAAGAAGCTCCATTCTTCCACTTGACCTTGAACATGAATGCTAAAGTGGCAAAAGCATCAGCTAGTTGATTTTCCTCTCTAGGGATATGATGAAAAGAGATCTCATCAAAGTAATGAATCAACTTCGTAATGTGTTGTTGGTACGGAACCAGCTTGGAATCTCGAGTCACAAAGTTCCCTTTGACTTGGCCAATAACCAAACCAAAATCTCCATAGACCTCAAGAATCTTGATTCTCATGTAAATTGCCACTTCAATACTGTAAATACATGCTTCGTATTCAGCCATATTGTTGGTGCATGCAATGCATAATATGGCAGTGAAGGGAAGATGAAAACCTGTTGGAGAGATGAGGATAGCACCAATTCCACGACCTTTGGCATTGGAGGCGCCATTGAATACGAGCGTTCATCACGCCCCTGGTTCAGGTCCTATGTCAAGGTCTGGAGTCTCATAATCTCTGATAAACAGAACATCCTCATCGGGAAAGTCAAACTTCATTTGTTGATAACCTTCTATAGGTTGATGGGCAAGGTAGTCAGACAGGACGCTCCCTTTTATTGCTTTCTGGGTAACATGTTGGATATCATACTCAGGTAGCAGCATCTGCCACCGAGCAATCCTTCCAGAGACCGCAGGATTTTCGAATATGTACTTTATCGGATCCATTTTGGATATTAACAAATTAGTATGGCAAATCATGTATTGTCTTAGGCGTCGAGTTGCCCAGACCAGAGCACAACAAGTTTTCTCCAAGAGTGAGTATCTGGTCTCACAATCAGTGAACTTCTTGCTTAGATAGTAAATTACATGTTCTTTTCTGCCAGTGTTGTCATGTTGACCCAATACACATCCCATTGATTCATCGAGAACGGTGAGATACATGATTAAAGGCCTACCAGGAACAGGCGGTACTAAGATCGGTGGTTCTTGCAAGTATTGTTTTATTTTGTCAAAAGCTTCTTGATAATCATTATTCCATTCGACTGATTGATTTTTTCTTAGCAATTTGAACATCGGTTCACAAGTAGCTGTCAAGTGGGAAATGAATCTTGAGATGTAATTAAGTCTGCCCAGAAAGCCACATACTTCTTTTTCTGTTTTGGGAGGCGACATATTCTGAATTGCCCTAACCTTGTCAGGATCAACTTCAATGCCCTTCTGACTCACAATAAAGCCCAACAGTTTACCAGATCGAACTCCGAATGTACACTTCGCAGGATTCAACCGCAATCTAAACTTCCAGAGTCTGTCAAACAGTTTCTGTAAATGAACCAAGTGATCATCTTCAGTTTTGGATTTGGCAATCATATCGTCCACGTAAAACTCAATCTCCCTATGGATCATATCGTGAAAGAGGGTTGTCATGGCACGTTGGTATGTTGCCCCTGCATTCTTCAAACCGAATGGCATGACTTTTTAATAATATGTACCCCACGGCGTGATGAAAGTAGTCTTTTCCATATCAGCTGGGGACATTTTGATCTGATTATACCCTGAAAACCCGTCCATGAACGAAAAGACGGAGATTTGCGTCATGTTGTCTACCAAGACATCAATATGAGGCAAAGGAAAATCATCTTTCGGGCTTGCCTTGTTGAGATCTCGATAATCCACACACATTCTAACCTTCCCATCTTTCTTTGGAACTGGGATGATGTTTGCAATCCATTCAGGATATTCGGAAGTGGCGAGGAACCCAGCATCAAACTGTTTCTTTACCTCTTCTCTGATTTTGAGTACCATGTCGGGTTTAGTCTTCCTGAGTTTCTGCTTGACAGGAGGACATCCGCGCTTGAGTGGCAAGTGATGTTCAATGATGTTAGTATCCAACCTAGGCATATCTTAACAAGACCAGGCGAAGATATCAACATACTCTTTCAATAACTTGACCAATTCGGAGTGTACATGCTCTACAAGAGACGCACTAACCTTGACTTCTCTTCTGACCTCATCAGTACCAAGATTGACAACTTCCACTGGCTCTTTATGTGGTTGAATCTCTTTAATTGGAATTACTGAATTACAATGGATGTTTTCCTTGTTGTTATCAATGCGTTTATTAGTTCTGCATGTTTATGAATATGTTTAGAATGAGCTATTTTGAAAGTGAACATAAAATAAAATTTCGCCATTTGTTTTGTGAAAACGTAAAATAAAGAAAGAAAATAGAGCATGATTTTGAATGCAAAAACTTTATTTATTTATTTATTGATCACATAATATTGCAAAAGTGTGAGGCCCTTTATAAGCTATCCACTCGTCTCGGGCGAGGACGAGGGAATGAGAAAGCAAAATGCATTACATTTTATATGGAAAAACCACAGGAATCATAGTAGATGTCCAGTTGTTGAGCTTGAAACCCAGTGGACACTTGCACACAAAGCTTGAAACCTGTTTACTAGGACCAGCATCCTCAAGGACTGCCATGATGTCACCCACCTGAAAACCCGCGCTACTGAACTTGATCAAATTGCAGTGCTTTGGACCATGTGAGCTAGATTGTTGACCAGGACGATAACCCAATCTAAAACGATTATGCTTTTCAACCACATCAATCACATGCCCCCAGCCCGACAAGGCACCTTTATTGATGGTTTCTTTAGCACTCTTAGCAGATGCTAAGGTCATTTGCGGTGATCTACTTTGACTAGTTGAAGCAGAGCTGACATCTTCGAATTCAAGACACTGCAACGGTACCTCATATATGCCTTCATCGGTCTCGACGTATCGAAAAGACGATAACTCGCTCATAATCAGATCTTCTTCACCACAGACTATAACCAGCTGATCGTCAAATATAAATTTCAATTTCTGATGTAAAGTGGATGTAATTGTCTCGGCGTGAATCCACGGACGACCCAATAAGCAACTATAAGCAGGATTGATATCCATTACTTGGAAAGTAATGGTGAACAGGTGTGGTCCAACTTTTATGGGTAAATCCACTTCTCCAATGACTTGCCTTTGAGAAACGTCAAAGGCTCGGACAACCAAGGCGCTCGACCTCATCTCGCTCCCTTCTACCAGTAATTGACTCAATGTGCCCCTAGGCATCACATTGAGAGAAGAACCGGTATCCACCAGAACACGAGATAAGAGGATGTCTGTACAGGTTACGGATATGTGTAGTGCTTTGTTGTGGGCAGCTCCTTCAGGAGGTAATTCTGATTCATTAAAACCGAAGTATCTGCTTGCAGTTATGTTGGCCACTATGTCATCGAACTTGACAACGGATATATCGTGCGTAACATGAGCAGTGTTCAAGACTTTCAACAAAGTTGATCTGTGCGGGGGCGAGCTCATGAGTAAGGACAAGATTGAGATCCTCGAGGGAGTTTGCCCCAACTAATCCACAATTTTAAAGTCATTTTTCTTAATTAACTTAAGGAACTCTTGATCATCAAGTGTCTCTTTGCCCTTTGAAATATCCTCAGACGGGATAGTCGACAGTGGTATAACAGAATATGCTCCTTGTTGAACAACAGGGGTTGCAGATGCAAGCGTCTCATTGGGAGGAACAATAGTTAGAACTTGAACAGGCTTTGTAGTGACTTTTAGAGCGAACACTTATCCACTACGAGTCATACCTCCATCAACTGTAACATTCACAATCTCAGACTCAGCAAACCTTATCTCTTGACCTCCCGAAAACACAGTTGATCCATACTTCCAAGGCACCTCCTTAGAATTCTGATATGGAAACGGCTTTAGCGGGCAAACAACGATAGGTTATACCTTCTCCTGCTTAGGGGATTCAACAAGAACCTTCCTATAGACGATGGTGAATGGCTCGATGGTAGCAACTTCCTCAACAGGTTTAGATCTGGCAAATTGAACTTCACCTTGGTTCATCAAAATCTGGACACAACCCTTCAGCCTTCGACACTGATTGGGATTATCATCGCAAATCTGACACTTACCATGTAGCCTTTTCAACAACCCATGCTCATTCAATTTCTTGATAACCATAGTCATCGGAGTTTTTACCTCATCAATATCCATGATCAGTTCAGCCCTTGAATTATCCTCAATCATGTTCACCCCAGGTCCACCGTGATTCGGCAACGGATTATGCTGAATGTTAGGTCCTTCCTCAGCGAAAGTCAAAATCTTCCTATCAATGAGTTCCTGAACCTTGGTTTTGAAAACAAAACAGTCCTCTGTCGCATGTCCTATGTATCCAGCGTGATAGGCACAAGAAGCGTTTGGATTATGCTTCGGACCAAATGGAGGAATTGCAGGCGCACTCTCCTTAGGAACAATTGCCCCTTGGTGGACCAAATAAGGAAACAACTCAGTGTATGACACCAGAATTCTGTCGAAATTCGGACGCTTGCGATTTCCTTGATTGTTGTTGTTTTGACGGTTTTGATTCTGCAGATTTTTGTTATTCTGTTGAGTCTGTTGTTGACATTGAGGTTGTTGCTGATTCTAAGCATTCTGAACTGGTTGTTGCGGATGATACTGATATGGGGGTTGTTGATATTGTGCAGCGGCAATGTACGGATATGGATAGTAGGGCATAGGAGCCATGAGGGCTTGATATTGAGGAGAAACTTGAGTTGTCACAGCGTTGGCTTCACCTTCTGTTTTCTTTGATTGACTTTTCTGAGACTTTCTAGTGGCCGGCTGCTGGGAAGCAGCTCTAGGAATTTTTTCAGCCTTCAAACCATTCTCAATCTGTTCACCAATTGTTACAATGTCAGCAAAGTTTTATTATGAACTACCCACCATTTTCTCATAATAGGATCCCTGCAATTTACCCATAAAAATATCAACCAACTCATTGTCAGAGAGAGCAGGTCGCACACGAGATGCCATCTCACGCCATCTTTGTGCATAATGTTTCAACTGAGCACTGAGATTGATTCTGCAACTGCAATCTAGTAGGTGCCAGATCAAGATTGCATTTGTATTGTTTCAAGAATGCTTCAGACAGATCCCTCCAAGTACGGATTTTGCTACGTTCTAGGCCCATGTACCAATCCAATGAAGCACCAGACAAGCTATCTTGAAAACAATGAACCAGCAATTCATCATTATCAATATATGATGCCATCTTCCTGCAGTACATAGTGATATGACTACGCAGGCAACTCAAACCTTTATACTTTGGTAGTTCAGGTATCTTGAATTTCCGTGGCAGTACAACATTCGGAACCAAACACAAGTCCTTGGCCTCCATGCCAAAAGCAGAAAACCCTTCAATAGCTCTGATACGGTCTTCCAACAACTTGTAGTCAGCAATTTTACTTTGATTAGCAGGCCTGACAAGAATCTGAGGATTTGACAGCTGAGATGCGGCCGGAGCGTGCACTTGCGGAGTAGCAAACTGAAAAGGATACACCAGTCCCTGATTAACCATCTGACCAGCATTCTGACTCGTCTGAACACCAAATGGATAATTAGAAGGAGGTACCACAATGACTAAAGATGCCCCAGGATAGAACATTTTAGGATGAATATTTTGGACAGCGGTTTGAGCAGTTTGAGATGAAATCGGAACGTGAATAGGAGGACCCATATACACATGCTCTTCTTCATCAGGAGTTTCAATGTCATCCAACCCGGGAGTTTGATGAGTCTGAACCTGAAGATTCTCAGGATCATCATTCACCACCGGAGGTGGAACCGAAGTAGGCATACCCCAGGGATATACAGCAACATTCCCATTAGGCATGGGCGCAACAAAAGGCTGATATGGTATGAAGGCACTACCATTATTTGCAATCTGAGGAGTGTAATTCGGAGGCATGCCCCAAGGAAAACCAGCGGGCATCTTGTTCAAACCGGATTAAGGATTTGACGGATGAACAGCAGGTTGAAACACAGGCTCAACTGGCATTTCAACAATAGTAGGAGAAGGAATAACAGTAGGAGTAGTTGTAACAACATGAGGAACAGTCACAACAGGAGTGACAATGGTTGCATCAGTAGCAGTTGCAACAACAGTGGTAGTAGCGGCGACGTCCTTCTGAGTACGAAGAAGTTCCATAATGACATCCATGTTCGTCTGAAACTAATCCATCCGACCTTGGAATTGAGCCAGAGTTTCCTTATAGGCAGCGTTCTCAGCTTCGAAGTCAGCCATGATTATGAATTTGCTTGATCGAGTGAAATACCGATGTTGAGTCATCGTCTTGCTACAAGGAAGGCGGACAAGGATGAGCAACGATTTCCAGATAAAGGGACATGCATATGTGTGCAAATAAATATATGATATGCATGCAAAAATAAAGTTTTAAATTCCAGGAATTCTTAGACGTATCTTTGTTAACAATAA
Organism: Lathyrus tuberosus; assembly: GCA_022829125.1. Lineage (NCBI taxonomy): Eukaryota > Viridiplantae > Streptophyta > Magnoliopsida > Fabales > Fabaceae > Lathyrus > Lathyrus tuberosus. The sequence goes on from JALAZF010000761.1 coordinate 827,084, forward strand.
TCATAAAGCATACAAGTAAAGGTGTGAAAGATAAGATTGGCAAGCAACTTCATTCATTCAACAATAAAGGAAATAAGCAAAAGTCGAGTACAAATCAAATATCTCCCTTTTGGGCTACAACAAAATCCGTATGGATCCTATCAAATACCACCCTAAAAATAGACAAGAAGTGAAAAACAGCCCAAGGAAGCTGGTGCGGCAATACATCAGCATATGCATCTCTCAACAACCCAGGTAAGTCCTCCAGTGCGTGCTCAGCAAATATGGCTAGACAGCCATGCCTCTCACTCCAATACTTTTCATCCTTCATAAGGTTGCGCAACAAAGAATGGTTGGGTCCCTGAAGCATATCCTGAAGAAAGGCCTCTTTCTGATCCAGGAGGTTTTGTAGATGACGACTTTGATGCTCCCAATGAGTGCTTTCTGTGTTGAGCTGGCTAATCTGCTCTCGGCTCTGATGTGCTTAATCCTGCAGCTTCTGAATCTCACCGAAGACTTTGTGGAACTTAGCTTGACATTAAGAAAAGTCCTTTGCCAACTGATTAGCACGGTCTTGCTCGCTTTGCCACTTTGTCTTGAACTCGGATAACTTCCCTCGAAGCTATTTAAGTTGCTTTTTGTAGCTCAACTCATCCTTGTAGGCTTGATACTGGGAATCGGCGAGTTGTCTCTTCTTTGAAGCAAGTCCATCATAGGTGCTCTTTAAAGCATCACCCATTTTCCTTTGCTTATTCTGTTCAACCTCCACTCTTTGAGCATGCGCTCACACTTCTGGTGGAGCTCAATCTGTAGACTATCCTTCTCGGAAGTGACTCTAACAAGGTTAAGACGAAGATTGGCATTCTCCTTCTTCAAATTCTCAATAGTCAGCTTGAGTTAGTCGACTTCAGATGGAGGAACAATGGAAAGTTTAGGAGGCTTGGCATTCATGGAAGTCTCGAAAGAAAATGGCAACAAGATCTCTTTGACGCGCTCCTTGACCCAAAATGTGTAAGCTTCCTTGGCTATGCAATTCTTCTTACCCAAATCGGCTCTTCCTTCGAAGTGAATCTGAGTCCAAGCAGCACTAAACCTCTTCAACAATCCCATGTCATCAACCCCTTCATGAAAGATGAATTCTTCCACTACCTCAGGATCTGGCTTGGCAACCATAGGATATCCCAACTGTCGGAAAGCAAGTCTCGGATTGTAGTTAATTCCACCCTTTGTGCCCAAGAGAGGCACATTGGAGAATTTCCCACAATGAAGAATAATCATAGTATCATCGAAGACTCGAGAATACCAAGAAATGTTATCAGCAGTAAGAGACATGATTCGTTGAGACCACTTGAGATTACCCTTATTCTCAACAAAGGGACCCCTCGGTGGAAGGTGAGACATGAACCATATGTACAGCAGAGAAGTACAACAGACAATGATCCCCTTCTTATTTTCATTCCTCGAATGAATAGAATGGTAGGTATCAGCAAGAAGTGTCAGAACAGGGTTCTTGGACAAGAAAATACTGATGGCAGCCTGATTTACGAAATCCTCCATGTTCGAAAACAAGACAATCCCATATATCAGCAAAGCAAGAACGGCGTTGAAAGCCTTCCAGTTTCCATCCTTAGCAAAAGAAGTGACCTTGTCAACCAAGAACTTCGAAGCAAACCCTCGAATACCCTTCCCTTTGGTCTTGAGATTATCCTCCACATCCTTCTTACTAATGCAAAGTGCCTCAGCAATAAGGGGAAATTTTGGACAACCACTAGTGTAGACAAAGGGAACCTGCTTCTTGATCTCAACCCCCAGAATATAAGCATACTCCTCGAGTGTAGGTGCTAGCTGATAATCCTGGAATGTAAAGCACCTAAGCGCTGGATCATAGAACTGAACCAGAGTATGAATGGCGGTGATGTTGACTACACTATTGAGGATGGACAACAGATTACCATAACTATCTTTGAAAACCCCTTTGTTATCTTCAACCACACGAGATGCTAGACCTCTCAAAGTACCCAGCTTAGGCTCCATAAACTTGTAGCTAAAGATGCCTCGACAACCATGACTCATCTCTATGATAATGTCAACAAAGGATAAGTCTTCGAATACCTGGAAATGCACATGCAAAAATTAATTTACATGATGAAAGGATATGCAACACAAGCAACAGGAAGCCAACACTGTCTGAATAATCAAATCTGAATAATCCGAATATCTGCATATAATTCTGTGTCGGTGCAAAATAGTCTGATGTGTGTGCACAATCTGACGTGTGCGAGAGAACAAAGGTATGATGTGGCTTTCGTTTCCTGCAAAAACCCATCCCCCTCACAGGTGTGATTTAGACACAACAAGGTGGTCCCTAGAAAGGTCACCCAAACCATAAGACTCAGAATGAAAACACCCCGTCGTAGTGAATTCTCACAGGACGGAAGTATTCTCAAGCGAATCACGATCTGGGATGTGGCTCTCGTGGTAACCCAACGCGCAAAATGCAGGCCTCACGACTATCCACGTTCTAGTCTATGTGTATGCTAAGCCCGATGTTATGACTTTTCTCTCCAATAATATCTACCCATCCCAACAACAGCAGAAAATAACATATATCCAGAATATACAACATATGAATATTTGAAGCAGTAAAGAAATGCAGTAAATAAACATAAAGCTAAAGCATAAAGATAAATCAAGTAAAGAGCAAAAGATAAACACCCACACAAGCAAGAAAAGCAAACAAAACTAGGCGAGACTCCAACTTGCAAGCGCAAGGACTCCCCAGCAGAGTCGCCAGCTGAAGATGGCTGGTTTATACTTGAGTAAATCGCACACTCAAAGATAATATAGAGTCGCCACCGAACTTTATTTTGTCTTAAAGGACAGGGAAAATATCGATAAAACCCAAGGGGGAGAGAAACGGGAACGGGGGTCGGTTATGCGAAAGGAAGGTACTAGCACCAAACGCATCTGTCGTACTCGACGGGAACTATTTCTCTTGCTTCTAGGCTTAGATGGGTTATCTATCTAAAGGCTTTTAGCTAAAGGAGAAGAGGAGAGAAGAGAAAAGAAAAGAAAGAGAGTGCTCGCGGAGGATTGGGGCCCTCGTGCCTACGTACCCTCATAGTGCAATGAGGAAATCAGAGTGTCGTAGTTCAGAGGAAGCATGGAAAGAAAGAGGAATGGAAGAAAGAAGGGTGGAAGTGTGCTCGCCAAGATCATCGCAATCTCGTGCCTACGTATCATACATTCGAATGAATGTAGAATCAGAGCTTCCGTAGTTTGTGGAACCAAGACGGAAAAGGAAAAGGAAAGTGGTGTCAAAACCAAGAGCAAAAGAGGTAGAGAAAGATCCGCTGGGGATTCCAAAGAAATGGTGTCAAAACTAAGAAAGAAGTGTGAAGGAAAGACAGTGACTGTGTTGAGGATAAAGTTCCAGAATGGTGTAGAAACCAAGAAGATAAAGGAGCAAAGGAATAGAAAGGACTCCACAGGGGAGTAAGAGAACAAAGTGACCATGCTGGGGACCAGAGGGTAAGCGAACTTACTGGGAAACAAATAAAGGAATGGTGTCAAAACCAAGAGAATAAAGACTCGGTATATTAACTGACTGACAATGGTTAACCGAAGAGAAAGAGATTGAGACTCTGTGGGGAAAAGAGTTGGTGTCAACAGACAGGATGTGATGAACCAAAAGAAGGGGTGTAGAACTAAGCGAAGGTTGTGACCCAAAGGACGGGTGTGGGACCAAGCGAAGGTCGTGACCCAAAGGACGGGTGTAGGACCAAGCAAAGGTCGTGACCCAAAGGACGAGTGTAAGACTGACTGAATAAACAGTACCTGACCAAAGAAAGGGTAGTTGAACCAAAGGAAGGTTACTAACCCAAGGGATTCGGTTTTAACAGAAAGATTGTGATTAACCGAGAAGAATGAGTGATTAACCAAGAGAAGATGATTAACTCAAAAGGAGCTCAGTATTAACAGATAGATTGTGGTTAACTGAAAAATGGGTGATTAACCCAGAGAAGGTGAGTAACCCAAGAGGAACTCAGTATTAACAGATAAATTGTGGTTAACTGAAATGGGTGATTAACCCAGAGAAGGTGATTAACCCAAGAGGAACTTGGTATTAACAGATAGACTGTGTTTAGTTGAGGAGAAGTGCAAATTGGTGTTTTAACTGACAGGCAGTGGTTAACCAAACAAAGGGAGAAGAACCAAGAGAAGGTTGCAAACTCCGTAAGGGTTTCGGTGTTTAACATGAAAATTGTGTTTAACCGAAGAAAGAGCACGATTACAGGGGAATAGAGCATTGGTTTTAATAGTATGACTGTGATCAACCAAAGGAAGAATGATTATAACTCCCATGGGGAATCAGCAAAAGAAATGACTAGCCACAAGAAAAGGTAATTGAAACTCTCTTGAAGAGAACAAGGGAAAGGTATTGAACAAGAGCAAGAGACTGACTCTATGAAGATTGCTAATGATCGTGAACCAAAGGAATGATGATAGATCAAAAGACTGATTGAAAGAGATAAGAGTGATCGAGGATCGACTCAACTGGGGAAGGAGATACACTACCGCTTGAGGATAGAGGTGACTAAGCCACCAGGCACAGGGTCATTCGTCCACTACCTGAAGTAGTTAGAATGAGAGTAGGAATTCTCCATTCTCATTCCTTCTCTAACACACAGGGTGTAGTGCAGAAGTTGAAACGGACAGCGTAACAGCTCCAAGTTGTACAGTGCTCCAGTGTCGTACGAAACTCTGACTCCGCGGGGGGGGGGGGGGGGGGGAGAGAAAGCTCTAAAGGAAGCCTAAAGAGAAGCGCAAAAAGAAGAATAAACTAATCGAAATGAAGTTTCGATTAATTAATCAAAGGGAAATTATATGCTAATAATTTTCCAAAGAGAATGGAAAATCATTAAAGCAAAAGGTGTAAACTATTGATTATACGGGACTAAATTTGCTCAATAAAGAAGAAACCTAATGTGATCAAGAAATGAGAGTGCAAAACAGTGCCAAACAAATATTAGCATGTATCACAAATCATGTATCAAGTGATCAAGAATTGTGCAAGAATGAGCATGTTCAAACAAATATCAAGAAAACACATAATTGCAAGAATTGATAAATCAACCATTGAATTATTGTAAATGCACTATAAATAGAGGTTAACAGCACTTAAAACATCCATAAATATCAAGTACATCAATCCATGGAAGTTAGAGGAAGAAATAATGTCAAACATGCTTGAGAAAACTCAAAAATGGCCATTCTGTACAGTGGTAACCGGTCACTGCAAATAGGGTAACCGGTTACTTGCTTGAAAATTGCAGTTTTTGGTGAAAAATACACTGAGTAACCGGTTACTGCAAATAGGGTAACCGGTTACCACTGTGACAGTGGCAAAAATAACTACTGAAAAAAACACTTTCAGCCCTTAAATCACTTATTTGAAGTACCACATGCTATGGTATGAACTTGTGCACGAAAATTGAGCTTGAAAATAGCAAATAAGCATTGATGGAATCAATTAACACATCAAGATCATGGATCAAACAATGCAAAATCAATTCACACGCAAAACCGTTGAAGATACATCGCGAATGATACGAGAAACGTGCGAAACCATAAAATGAGTAAGATATACCAACCTACAAGCCAGAGGTTTGGCTTGGTGATTATTGCAAGTGAAATGTAATGAAGATAAGTGAAGAAAACCAGAAAATCCTATTGATCGGTCGTTTTCATACTTTATTTCACTATTTGTTTTAGTTATATTTTTGTCATTGTTTATTTGTTTTACATCTCTTTTACTGCATTTTATGCCTTGGTTGTGTTCGTTAGTGTTTTCAGGTTCAAATAAGCATTCAGGAAGAATCGGAGCGAAAAATCGAGAAAAATTGCAAAATGCGGAATGAAGTTGGATTGAAGACAGTGGGCTGACACAGGTGCCCGTTTCGCCTGACACGGCCCGTGTCAGCAGGCCTGGAGCAGCATGTATTTGAAATTGAAGATTGGGCTGAAGTCAGAGAGCTGACACGGGTGCCCGTGTTAGCTGACACGGCCCATGTCAGCACACCTGTAGGGGAGAAATATTTGCGCAAGAGAAACAGAGGGCTGACACGGGTGCCCGTGTCACCTGACACGGCCCGTGTCAGCAAGCCTGGGAGTACCAAATTTGTGATTTTTTCTCATTTGTTGAGTTTAGTGCCCTGAGGGGTATTTTGGGAATTTTGCACGGTTTTGAGTGTTTTGGAATTACTTAGGCTGTGTGGAGAGAGAAAGAAAAGGACTTTCGACTTCACGAACAAAGTTACGATAGTGGGAGGCGATCAAGGAGATTTGGAGAGAAAGATCGTTCATGCGCGGAAGCAATTGAAGGATCATTTTCAATCCGATAAATTTGTAATGTCTACTTTTAATCTTATTATTGTTTTTGTTTTGAATATTATGAGAGGCTAAACCCCCCAATGCTAGGGGGGTGTCCCTGAATTGTTATGTAATGAACATTTTCTGAATTATTCAATGAGATTTTGCTTTCTTAACTTAATCTTTTATTATGCAAATTATTTCATACTTTTTTCGATCGTACAAATTGGGAACGATTTACGATTAGGGATTTGGCCTGAAAAACCAATCTATTGTTTTGCATAATACATTACGGTAGATATTACCTAGGAATAGGGATACCCCGTAGTGACTAAAAGACCTTGTCAGAACTATTGCTTGATGTTCTCTCTTGACTGCTAAGGAATTAGGGTCAAGGGGGACTATCAAAGGTTTTTTGGTTAAGGAATTTAAGAAAAATAATTGAGGGTCAGTAAAATTAAGGTTTGGGGGCATATCACTTTGATGATAATTTAGGGTTCTTGCTGAGCAATTCATACACCTTTCCTAGCATAATTTCTCATAAGTGTTAAAGTCATTTTATTATTCTGTCATTAGAATTAGTTTGAAAATCAAAACCCCCAAAAGGAACTTTTGTCTAATTGAAATAACATTTGCACTTACAAATTATACGCAGTCCTCGAGAGATCGATTCTGGGGATAACCCCACTTATTACTACATCGTTAAAATAATACACTTGCTATTTTTCCGATCAAGTTTTTGGCGCCGTTGCCGGGGACTGCCAAATTATAAGTGTTGATTTTAATTCAATTGGAATTTTGTCACTCTGTGGCCAAAATTTTTTTTTATCTTATTTTCCTGTTATTTTTTTTTTATTACTAATAATTTCCTAACATGTGTATGCTAGGTAAAGCCTCAGTTGAATTTTCTTTTGACGCAGAACCAGAGAGATCTTTGCACGCCAGACGTCGTCAAGCTAGACTAGAAAGACTGGCCGGGTCGAGTTTAGAACCAATTATTTATGAGCAAGAGAAAGAAGAATCAGTTTTAGGGCACTCAGAGCACACAGATTCCGACACAGATTCAGAGCCGGAAACTCTTATCATGGCTACTGATCCACCTCTAGTAGAGAGACTTCTGGGGGACTATGGAAAAGCAAATGCTCCAACAGGCCGGTTGACCATCGTAAATCAACCAGTTAATGTTGACCACTTTCAGTTGCATCCATCCACCATCCAACAGCTCGAGAGGAGACCTTTTACTGGAAAAATGAATGAAGATGCCAATAAGCACCTCCAAAGGTTTCTAACTATGAGCACGTCACTAAAAATTGAAGGACATTCTGAAGAAGCCAAAAAGCTGGTCATGTTCCCTTTTACCTTGTCAGATGATGCAGAAGAGTGGTTTTATTCCTTACCTGCCGGGAGCATCACCACTTGGCAAGAGATGGAGACAACATTTTTGAATGAGTACTTTCCCGCCTCGGTGTACATTCGAAAAAGGTATGATATAGTAAGTTTTAAGCAGAAGGAGGGAGAGTTACTCGGAGATGCATATAAGGGATTTAAGAGGTTATTGGTTGTATGTCCTACTCATAACATGGATGCAACCGAACAGATGCAAAACTTCATCAATGGCCTCCAGTTGAAGACCAAGCAACTAATTGATACAGCTGTCGGTGGCTTATCTAATTTTACAACAGACACTGGTATCAAAAATATCATTGAAGCCATAGCCGCAAACGAGCATTTGGAGTTGTATGATCGCACTGTGAGCCAACCAGAAAGGATGATTGATTTGAAACTTACTGAGCAAGTGGTAAAGATGGAAGACCAGATTGCAGCCAAAGTCGAGAGAAGACTTAAGAAGATGAATCTTGGTACTCAGACTGTGGCACAGGTTCAACCAGTTCAAGCAGTAAATTATGAAATTTGTGGGGGCCTCACTTCGCCATGCAATGTGTTGTTACAACACAACAGGTAGAAGAAATTAAAATTTTGAGGCAGAACAATCCCTACTCCAATACTTATAATCCGGGGTGGAAAAATCATCCAAATTTCTCCTGGACGGATCAACAAGGGAATGTTCCGAAGCAAGGACCCATCTAATATCACCAACAATATCAACAACCTCAGCAACAATTCCAACAACAGGCTCCCCAAAAAGCACAATGGGAGATAGCAATTGAGAAGATGGCAACTCACAGTATGCAATTCCAAGAAGAGACCAGGAATAATCAAAGGAATAATACAGCTTCTATCAAAAATCTTGAAGTTCAGTTGGGACAAATAGCACAACCACTCTCCATGCATGCTCAAGGATCCCTCCCGAGTGCAACAATACCGAATCCAAAAAATCATGAGAATGTTAATGTTGTCACAGCGAGAAATCAGAGAGTTGTGGAAGAAGAGGAAGAAATGGAAACAAATGATTATCAACATATAGAGGTGGATCTAGAAGTGAGAGAAAACAGGAAAGAACCAGAAAGAGCTTTACCACACGTGAAGCCAACTGAAGAGAAAAATAAAGAGGAGGCTAAACCACAGATTAAGCTACCTTACCCTCAGAGAGTGACGAAGAAAGATCCTAACGAGAAGGACTTTGAGAAATTTATCTCAATGTTCAAAAAGTTAGAAGTCCATATGTCATTCTTTGAAGCACTCGACCAAATGCCCTTGTATCAGAAATTCACGAAAGAAGTGATAACTAATAAAAGACCTATTGGAGATGAGCCGGTTGTTCCAAAGGAAAAGTGCAGTGAAATCTCGCCAGAAAGGAAGATCCCAATCAAGCAGAAGGATCCCGGATCGGTCGCAATACCTTGCACCATAAAAAACATAAATTTCAAGAAGGTCCTCATTGATTCAGGTGCGAGTGTAAGTCTCATGCCATTATCCATTTTTAAAAAGTTAGGAATTGGGAAGGTGAGTGATGGGAGAACAAATCTTAAATTTGCTGACCACACAACTAAGCAATCATATGGGTTAGCTGAAGATATATTGGTGATGATTGATAAATTCGTCTTTCCAGTTGATTTTGAGATCATGGATATTCCTGAGGATGAAGAGACTCCCATCATTCTTGGTCGACCATTCTTGCTCACTAGTAGATGCAATGTGGACATTGAAAAAGGTACTCTGACATTGAAATCTTTTGAAGAGGAAATAACTTTAAAAGTGTTGGATATCAAGAAGCAGGGTGTAGGTGAAGGAAATCAAGCTTCAGTTGGAATGATCCAAATAGTGGGAAAAAGCAGAAGTCCAAGACCACCACCTGAAAAAGTCTCGGGCATAATCTCTAAGGTTACAATATCTTGGTCATCTATTGCACATGGCAACACTTCAAGGTCTATTCATGAAATCAAGAAGAGAAAGAAAAAGAAACATCAACGGAAGTATATGGAGGTTGGAGGTGACTTAAGGGACAAAGTAGCTCTTATATTTGAACCTAACTGGTTTTTTGTGGCGGAAAAGTCAAGAGACGAGGTGTGTAAGCTGAAGTACCCCCCATAGCTTTGGGGAGTAACCCGTCGAGCCATGCGACGTTAAACGAAGCGCTACGTGGGAGGCAACCCACGCTTTTCTGATTGATTACTTTCTTTTTGTTGTTTGTTTTGTTTTGTTTGCAGAAAATAAATAAGACCTTACGGGTGCGAGCTATGATGTAACAGTTGATGTTGTGTCACCGTCCGCCTCCTCAGTAATGATATCTGTGAGTAACCTCTGTCGCTCTTGTTCTAACACATTGGGGAAATGCGCGGTTCAAGTTTGGGGGAGGATTTACTATTTTTAGTTCTTTCGTTTAGACTTGTTATTTGTATTTTTGTATGTTGAAACCACTGTGAATTCCCCTCGAATTATAGCCGAAAATTTTTCTTGTGAATTCTGTGATGTGTGAGGTAGTCAAGAAAGTATATAGAGTTTGAGGGAAAAAAAGTTAGAACTAGGGACATTGGGGAAGTTTGAAAACCTAGGAATGACCCGAACACCCTAGATTCCCCGGAGTAAGAAAACGAGTCAAACGTGTAGATTTGTGCCATAGTTCTTGAATTTGAGAAGTATTCCCCGATTAGTTCATAGTGATAGTCCGGCATGACTAAAAAGACTTGCATGTATAAGGTTGATTGAGAGAATGACTTAAGGCACCGAAAAAAAAGTGAATAATGGTGATAAAGACAACTAGTCCTTCTAAGTTGGGTAACCCTCACCCGGTTACTTAGCCTAACGGCGGTTGAGTCTCAATTGTTGTCCCCAAGTGGACTAATAAACACCAATGAGCGAAAAAAAAGATAATGGTGCCTAGAAAAAGTTTCGATCAATCTTGTACATGTGAGGGAAAACAAAAAATTGCCTTAATCTGATTGTCCGAATGAAAGGGGTAGAAAATCGAAGAAAAGACTTAAGCCCAAAGCATAGTTGGAGAGGTAACCGAAAGGGGGATTTGGGTCCGTGGTTTGACCGCAGTATGTGTTTGTGTAATACCTTTGTTAACGGACGATTACCAAGAGAACTAGTTTTAGCCGATCGGAACAAAGACTCACGTATGAGTATCGACACACCTTACCTTCACAAGTCTTTCATTTGATATGTACCGTTTAATCTGAAAAATATTTATGCAAGCTTGTTGCTTGAGGTCAACCAACGGTTTAAGTTAGGGGGAGTTTGATCGGTCGTTTTCATACGTTATTTCACTATTTGTTTTAGTTATATTTTTGTCATTGTTTATTTGTTTTACATCTCTTTTACTGCATTTTATGCCTTGGTTGTGTTCATTAGTGTTTTCAGGTTCAAATAAGCATTCAGGAAGAATCGGAGCGAAAAATTGAGAAAAATTGCAAAATGCGGAATGAAGTTGGATTGAAGACAGTGGGCTGACACGGGTGCCCGTGTCGCCTGACACGGCTCGTGTCAGCAGGCCTGGAGCAGCATGTATTTGAAATTAAAGATTGGGATGAAGTCAGAAAGCTGACACGGGTGCCCGTGTCAGCACACCTGTAGGGGAGAAATATTTGCGCAAGAGAAACAGAGGGCTGACACGGGTGCCCGTGTCACCTGACACGGCCCGTGTCAGCAAGCCTGGGAGTACCAAATTTGTGATTTTTTCTCATTTGTTGAGTTTAGTGCCCTGAGGGGTATTTTGAGAATTTCGCACGGTTTTGAGTGTTTTGGAATTACTTAGGTTGTGTGGAGAGAGAAAGAAAAGGACTTTCGACTTCACGAACAAAGTTACGATAGTGGGAGGCGATCAAGGAGATTTGGAGAGAAAGATCATTCATGCGCGGAAGCAATTGAAGGATCATTTTCAATCCGATAAAATTATAATGTCTAATTTTAATCTTATTATTGTTTTTGTTTTGAATATTATGAGAGGCTAAACCCCCCAATGCTAGGGGGTGTCCCTGAATTGTTATGTAATGAACATTTTCTGAATTATTCAATGAGATTTTGTTTTCTTACCTTAATCTTTTATTATGCAAATTATTTTATACTTTTTTCGATCGTACAAATTGGGAACGATTTACGATTAGGGATTTGGCCTGAAAAACCAATCTATTGTTTTGCATAATACATTACGGTAGATATTGCCTAGGAATAGGAATACTCCGTAGTGACTAAAAGACCTTGTCAGAACTATTGCTTGATGTTCTCTCTTGACTGCTAAGGAATTAGGGTCAAGGGGGACTATCAAAGGTTTTTCGGTTAAGGAATTTAAGAAAAATAATTGAGGGTCAGTAAAATTAAGGTTTGGGGGCATATCTCTTTGATGATAATTTAGGGTTCTTGCTGAGCAATTCATACACCTTTCCTAGCATAATTTCTCATAAGTGTTAAAGTCATTTTATTATTCTGCTTATTTCTTTCTGTCATTAGAATTGGTTTGAAAATCAAAACCCCCAAAAGGAACTTTTGTCTAATTGAAATAACATATGCACTTACAAATTATACGCAGTCCTCGAGAGATCGATTCTGGGGATAACCTCACTTATTACTACATCGTTAAAATAGTACACTTGCTATTTTTCTGATCACCTACACTTGCACGTCGAACCGTAGCGAAACTGAGCAAATTTCGACGAAAACTCCGAAAATGAGAATTATCACCGAAGAAGTTTGAAATAATCACTTGAGATGAATCCGAAAGCTACTGAAGCTCCACAAAATCTAGTAGAATGGAATGATGATGAAGGTTAAGCTCAAGAAAAAACACTTTCAAGGTGAAAGTAACTTTTCTTCAATGGTGAATTAAGAACTTTAGTGTGATTTGGTGAAGAAGATGAAGTAATATGTGAAGAAATTGCAGAAAAATGCAGAGAGAAATGAGAGAATTGAGAGTGCAAAGAGTGACCGAGTCAAGCGGTTAACTCGGTTGGTTAGGAAGTTAACTCGGTAGCAATCCCAATGTAAGCTTCAAATCAAAGGTTAACATGCTTGGAAATCAAGGAACATGGTGCACTTAATTTAAAGTGAGGCATTGGAATAAATGTAAGTGGAGTGTCTTGAATAATCTTGAGTTGTCTAGAGATGTCTAGAATGTTCCACACACTGCTAGAATCAAGTAGAATACCAAAACAAAGAGGGTGCAGAGTTGTTATCCCAAAATGCATCAGGAATTGCAAATTTGCACTGAGTAACCGGTTACCCTATATTGAGTAACCGATTACTCTAGGCAAAATTTGCCCAGATCACTCAAAAACAAGTGCTGAGGTCCTTGTTTCAATTTTCCACCTCTTGTTTTGATGAATAGGCATGGAAACCCTTGTTTTGTGCTTGTTTTAATGATGAGACGATCTTGTGAAGGATGCGATTAATCGAGCTTAAATATGAAAATCCTACAACAAGAAACACATAAAGAAAAGTGAGAATGTGTATGCTGACGATGCAAATGCACATGCTCATGTAAAAGAAAAGAAAAAAAAAGGTCAAATTTTGGGTTACGACACTGGGAATAAGATTAGTATTAATACTTGAAATGACACCAATAAACACCAATTTGAGTTGGGCTGCAACTGACTACTGGACTTGGACACCAATATGAGTTGGTTGAGATACCAATATGAGTTGGATTTGAATACCAATATGAGTTGGATTTGGAATACCAATATGAGTTGGATTTGAAATACCAATATGAGTTGGATTTGAATACCAATATGAGTTGGATTTGAAATACCAAAATGAGTTGGTTTGCCAGCAAAGACTGGACTTTAGACACCAATATGAGTTATGCCTGGATATCAAAATGAGTTTGTTTGCCAGCAAAGACTGGACTTTAGACACCAATATGAGTTGGGCCTGAAAATACCAATATGAGTTGGTTTGCCAGCAAGGACTGGACTTTGGACACCAATATGAGTTGGGCCTGAAAATACCAATATGAGTTGGTTTGCCATCAAGGACTGGACTTTGGACACCAATATGAGTTGGGCCTGAAAATACCAATATGAGTTGGTTTGGCAGCAAGGACTGGACTTTGGACACCAATATGAGTTGGGCCTGAAAATACCAATATGATTTGGTTTAATTTTAGGTTCATAGCTGACCAAGGTTCACAGTTGACCTGATATTTAGGTTCACTTCATCAAAAAGGGTTGGCGGGAAGAAGCCAAAACATATCCGAAGGTACGAAACCTGAGCTCGGAACACATCGTCAAAAAGTTTGACGGGAAGAAATCAAACATATTCGAAGGTACACAACCTGAGCACGGAACACATCGTCAAAAAGGTTGACGGGAAGAAACTAGAACATATCTGAAGGTACACAACCTGAGCTCGGAACACATCGTTAAAAAGGTTGACGGGAAGAAAACGGGACATATCCGAAGGTACATAACCTGAGCTCGGAACACATCGTCAAAAAGGTTGACGGGAAAAAACAATAACATATCCGAAGGTACACAACCTGAGCTCAGAACACATCGTTAAAAAGGTTGACAGGAAGAACACCTCAAATAGGGATCACATCAAACGGGTTGATGAAAAGTGATTGATTAAGGGTAACACCAATGGTAACTGTAAAAGTATGAATAAAACCAAGGACGGATAAGCTTCTTGGGAGAGATTTCCACTTATCGTTGTAGAGGTAATGATAGGAAAACAAGCTTCTTAAGGAGATTGCCACTTGTTGTTGGGTACAAATTCCAAAGAGATGTTGATATCACAACACTCTTGGAGAAAGGATTTTGTCTTCAACGAGGATCTGTAAAAGATTTTTCTGCGAGACACAGTGCAAAATAAATGCCCCTTCAAACTAGGTTCAGCAACCTAAACAGGCCCAAGAGCACACTTGCCAGGGGCCAAAATTGTCAAGCTAGAAAGAAATGGCCAATCAAGACTCCAATCATCGAGGAATGAGCTCGAATGGGGATCTATCTTATCCAATTGTGGAAAAAATACCTAAACCAACCATCATCCATGGGAATCAATCTCCGTCGGGAATTCAGAAAGGATGGGCACTTTATGCCTAGGGCTGACGACTCTATTGGAGAGAATGGACCAACCCAGTCACTCGGGGAGTAAACGCCAAAGTGAACAAAAACAGGTAAACACCAGAAAAACAGCACAAATGCTCAGATGATATGCATATGTATGAATGCCTACATGCCATGTTCATGCTTATGCTTATGCTGACAAAACAGACAAAGGGGAGCGACTGGAGATGAAATAAACATCTCGACAAGGATACCCAGTCGACCTCATCAGATTGGACCATCACTGGGGATGAACAAGTAAGATCAATAATTTCACTGGGAAAAAGAGTATTCCACCTGAGGTATAGCATTATGACTTCACTAGGATTGCCATCATGAGCTTGATTTCCTTGTTGGAGGAGTAAGATCCATAGAGATTGACCAAGATCGACCAAAGTAACAATTTACTGGGAAGCTGGCAAAGGATATCACAAGAACAGAGTAATTCTACATCCTGACTTGCATGATGATCACCATAATGAACAACGACTCTTGCAATAGGTAACCTTCAAATCTTCTCTGCCCTAAATTACATGGTCTGTCGGAAGGAAGTACCAAGAGGATTTTACAGAAGAATTGGCATACAAAAGGCTTCAATATCTTTAAACTCTTGGAGAGATTCATTGAATCTCGACATAACCGCCCCAGATTAACAGCGTTTACACGACAAAGTCCTTGAACTTGTTCTTCAGAATGGTTGTTGATAACTGGGGAATAAACTTAGCCCTGTCAGCTTGGTTGATATGTGAAGGAGATGTCGTTGACTTTTAGAGATTTACCGAATCTCGCCCTGATTGCTTCTGATTGACTGGTCTATGAGGATAAGTCATCAAAAGGATTTTACAGAATAATTGGCATACCAGATGCTTCAATATCTTTAAACTTTTGGAGAAATTCATGAATCTCGGCATAACTGCCCTAGTTTAACTGTATTCGCAATACAAAGTCCTTTAGACTATGGTAGAAATAACTGGGGAATAAACTTGCCCCTGTTGGTGGGTCATTGGAGTCCAAAATTGTCATAAGATGACCTCAAGAAGGCTTGCCCTGATATTCTGAATTTTGAAGAGTTCTTCCCCTGATTCACCAACTCTCGGGATGATTGATGGGCGAATCCTCACGCTTGGTTGCCCCTGACTGAGCTTCCTTTATCAAGTCAAATTCCCTAACTGGCTGCAATTGTTGGGATTCCTTTGATATTGAATTATTTTGCAAACAAGTATTGTTCATTTAAAATTGGCAATTTCAATGCAACATTCCTGCAAGCTTTTGAAATCAAGGTTTATTGATGAAACACACACGGTGGAATGATCAAATAATTAAAAACAAAGTGGATCTAGTCATTTACAGAATGACAGATGAAGTGATCAACACACGCAAATAGTAAAGATCATTAGGAGTCAAGTTAATCAACCCTACTTTAGTATGCTTTCAAAACAACCTTACCTCAGTTAGGTCTTTTAAGGGTTGTAATGTGGTCTGGTTCATGGTTCATGAAACAAAGGATAAAGGCTCAAAGTTTGTTTGTCCCCACCCAATCTTCGTGATGAACTCCGATCCTACGCTCAGTTAACTCAAGTTATACATTCAAGTTCCTATATGCTAGGAATTGAACTGATGATAGTTGATGATGATTCAGACACCTAGGGTAGTCATTACTTCCTTATAACATTTGATTATCCTTTATTGCTGAGGTTTTGAGACCTCTTATTGTCTTTACTGAGGTTTTGAGACCTCTTCTTGTCTTCGTTGAGGTTATGAGACCTCGTCTTGTCTTTGCTGAGGTTTTGAGACCTCTTTTTGTCTTTGTTGAGGTTTTGAGACCTCTTCTTTTTGTTGAGGTTATAAGACCTCTTCTTTTTTTTCTGAGGTTTTGAGACCTCTTCTTGTCTTTGTTGAGATTTTGAGACCTCTTCTTTTTCCGTGTTGAGGTTATGAGACTTCTTCTTTTTTATTGTCACTTGATTTGAGAGAGCTGACTGGTGTCTTGCATGAAGCGCTGGCATTAACATGCATAACCAAGTTAAACTGAGAACTACCCACCCCAAGGTTGATATTACGGGTTTTTGTGAGGAAAGAAAACTCCTACGTCTAGGCTCGAAGGGTTAACGAGGGATTATCTTCCTTATTTCTCCAGTGTTTAGGGATTGAAACAATGCCTTACATCACCAGCAAAGTTTAATTGGAAGCATACCACAGCAGTTATGGGTAATTTTCATCATCCTCCCCAATCTTTGCTTAACAACAAATTTGATAAGTGGAATGAAACAAGAGAAAGATATATTTTTTGCCTTTATGAACATAAAAGTAAATTAGTGAAACGAAAGGACTTAATCAAAAGACGCATGAACGTTTCATTAATATTTCCAATTTGAAAATACAACAGCTTATAAGCAAAATACAAATGCAACATTCAAAGAAATTTCAAATGAAAAATGCAAAATACAGCCATCTTTGGCAAATTGATTTCAAAAGACTTCAGTTTCTGGGCCCAAGCGGAGGAACACTTCCAACGTTGATCACCTGTTCTTTGTGATATAGAACCTTGAGAGGCCTCACAGGCCCTTTACCTTTCGCTTTGAGAGTTGAGACATTGACATCTACCCCACCTTCTTGAGGTTTCAACATCCTCAACTAATTTAGTATTTTCTGATCGAAGTCCTTGCATTCTTCAATGGGAGGCCCCATTGTACCCGTATGAAATTTGCATTCAACTTCGGGGCGATCCTCTTCAATGATTAAATCCTTGTCATGGATCAGCCTTTGCACCGTAGCTTCTAAGGCTCGGCAACCATCCAAGTCATGCCCTTCAGCCCCCTTGTGAAAGTCACAAGTCATATTTGCATTGTGTCAAGGTCCTGGCACTGGATTATGAAGTCGGGGAGTCACTAACTTGATCTGCATAAACAGTGGAAAAAGTTTGCTCGGTGGCACTGGGATAGGTGTGTAATGCACTTTGCCCCTTTTGACAGAGCAATTCTTCTTGTTTTGGCTTCGGGAACCTCGAGGAGAAACAACCGTTGGAGGCTGAAACGCTCTTTTGGAAAACACCTGATGACGTTCTGGCGTGAGGCCAAATGCTGATTGATATGAAGTTTTCCCAAAGGTAGGTCCTTGGTATGGAAGAACCACAGGAGACGAGGAATTGACAACTTCTCTGGGCGCAATAGGGTGAATGTGCTCTTCCTTCATCTTTAAGTTTTGCAAGGTCTCCAAGACCCAACTCATCTGGTTTTTGAGGATCATGACCTCCTCTTTCAATGTTTCCTGATTTTTCAAAATCTCGTTCATTATTGCCATTCGTCCAGAATGTAGGCTAGGTATCCTTCAGACATAGAAGAAGAAGAGACTCAAGGCTGAGAAAAGCAAATGAGATGCGAATGGGCATGGGATGCAAATGTAAGCCAAGTGGTTTCAAGGAGCTCAAAGGCAAGTTGCAAACTTTTTTGGAAAACTGAAGAGTTTCATTTTTAAAACTATGATTTCTATTGATACTTGCAAAGGAAAGAACGTCTGAGTTCCTAGAAGCCAAAGGGTTAACCATGAATGGATGGATGTATGCAAAAACACACATATACAGGTATTCACAAATATGCACAAGCAAACAAGCGAGGGCCTAGGTTTGGAGATCACGAGCGTGGAGCCATGGTCTACCCATCCCAAGAGGTAAGTATTATGGGTTTGTCAGCTATAGAACAGGGTTCTAGAAAGTTCCCAGAGTCGATAACCCATCTTTTCGGATATTATCGACTTCCCAATTACTTGGTAATCAATAATATTCTCAAGAGAGTCTCGTCTGAGTGTAGTATCGCGTATCAACCATTTAGGATTACTCCCTCATAGTCATCGCACTGCATCCTAAAAGGCCAAGTGGGGGTAAAAGGGTAACTAAAGGTCATCAGAATCACTGGCACCTAGGTCAAAAGTGGTAACGCATTCACGATTGCTCGTTCAACATATACCACCTCCAAGAGGGCCTCATCTGAGTGTGGAATCTAAAGTCAACTCCTTTGGGATTGCTCCCTCGAAGTCTCCTTGATTATATCCACTATCCTATCATATGTGTACTCTCAAGTCCGGGCTAGGACTTATTCTCACCACTTAATAGTAGCAACCCTGCCAAACAGAAAAACCCAAATAGATATACAGATATATACAGATATGTACAATCAAGCAAGCAAAACATGAATAACACAAGCACAACAAAGTGGGCTTAACCCTCTAATTGTTTCCCCAGTGAAGTCGCCATTTTTGTTGCGGTGAGAATTGGATATCAAGCTATTAATTAACTTGAATCACACATCTTTGAAATCCACCGCCGAGCTTTGATTTATCCAAAGGAAAGGGTAAAGATCGAAGAAAACCCTAATTGCTTTATGTGAAGACACAGCTAAGAGATCGGGGATCGAGGGTTGGTTATACTAAGGGAAGGGGTTAGCATCCTAAGTATCTGTAGTACTCTACAGGAACCTCTTGCTAGTATTGGTTATGTTATGTTTGCTTGCTAAGGGAAATGCTAAGGCTAAGGTAAAGACCTAGGGGTATATACACTAAGTATGCTTGCCAAGACATCGCGTCTTGTGCCTACGTATCCTGACTAAAGAATCAGAGCAACCGTAGTTCACCTCACTAAGGGTTGATTGAGGAACCATTGACTAAGACCAAAGTTCCAAGGGGAATGAGTATGAGCTCATGTAGAGTTTAAGCAACTCTCTAATTCTAAGTTGTGATGGGGGAAAAGTGGATACTCAAGGTGATGAGTACCACATAGATTTCAAGAACTCTAACCTAATTCTAAGTTGTGAGATTGAGTGGCTATGAGGCCAAGGGGAAAGTGTCCTATGACTATGAGGTCAAGGAGGGAAGTGTTACCAATGACTATGAGGTCAAAGGTTTCCTATGACTATGAGGTCAAAGATTAAAGACAGCTCAATGACTATGAGGTCAAGAGGGAATCCTATGACTATGAGGTCAAGGATGAGATAATGAGTTATCTATGACTTTGGGGTCAATAGAGAGACTTTCCTTTGGAATGAGAGGAAGAAAACTTCTTATAAACAAGAATTGAAGTAGGATGAAATCAAATGAACAATATGAGTTCAAAGGATTCAAGGGGATAAACATTAATCAAGTGAAAATAACATCAAAGCATGATATACATCCATGTATGAGCATGGCAAGAGATGATGAAATGATTCGTAACCAGCATGAACACAAGTATGGAAAAGATAGCATTCACAAGTTTGAAATCAAAGACAAAATATTCAAGGTATGGGACTTAGCAACAA
Organism: Lathyrus tuberosus; assembly: GCA_022829125.1. Taxonomy (NCBI): domain Eukaryota; kingdom Viridiplantae; phylum Streptophyta; class Magnoliopsida; order Fabales; family Fabaceae; genus Lathyrus; species Lathyrus tuberosus. Next base: position 847,167 of record JALAZF010000761.1, read on the forward strand.
AGGCCAGCAAGTACAAACAAAACCCAATAAAGTGACAATATCTAAGTTCAAGGAACAACCTTTCAATAAACACTCTCATATGTCAAAAAGCATTCTAAGAAAAACTCTCAAGAAATTCTAAGGAAAGGTTGATTTCCAAAAAAGAAGTTCAAGGGTTAAACTTAAGGTTGATTTTAAAAATAAATATGAAAAATAAAATAGAATGAAAATAGAAATTAAAAAAATCAAAATTAAACACAAAAATATATTTATGAATTTTTTTGGTAATTTTCTATTAATAAAAACTATTTTTTATTGATGACAATAAAAGGAAAAAAGAGTAAAAAGAAATAATCAAGGGGGGTGCACTAACGAATTTGGCTTGGACTGAGTTGTGTTGTGAGGCACTCATGGGCCTGCTATTGGGGGTGCAAGTAGTAGAAGGGGACCAAATCACAAAGTGTAAAACAGGAAAAAAAAAAGCTAAAAGGGTGCCTGGGGCGAGGGGGATTCGAACCCCAGACCCATTGGTTACAGCGCGCGTCTCATTCCACTGAGGTGGCTATACATCCAGTGTATAAGCCACCCTCAATAATATTTAACTCCTTCTGGTGAAGTAAACATGATTTTCAGAAGAAAAAAAACACATAGGAATGTACCCACACGCTAATGAACCACTATCAACCGGTCAACCAAATTTAAGTTGTTAACAGACAAAAGAAACCCAAGGCCAATCACACGCTGCCACACTTCCTTTTCCATGCAACATGTAATTCAAACTTGTGAGCTCGCCGTGAAAGGTAACAAAACAACATAAAGCATGGCTTGACATCCTCTTGTTCAATCCTTATCTCCATCAAATCTTAATCAAATATGGTGAAACAAAACACTACTTTATACTACTCAGGGCAAGGAATACTAATGGACTTTACATAGCTCAAAACAAAAGTGTGATCAAAGTGAAAAACAAACTGGAAAGGGCAATGCGCGTGTTTCTCTTGCTTAAACAAACACAGACCTCAGAACTTAGCCAATTACAAGAATGAAAGTACTGCTCCATATTGCTCATTGTAAAGAGCATTAATGACCCTCTCAGAGCTCAACACGAAGGTACAAACAAGGTGAAAAATGTCATGGGAAAAGTACTCAGAGGTGAGATCACATGTTTATCAATCCACCACAAGTCCAAAAAACTCATATTGTTTAACCTGAGCTAACACACAGTAGGTATCTTGAGAATATCTTAAAGTTTTTAAACTTTAACATGACAATATGCACACCATATATTCCAAGCTTCCAAACTGGCAGTGCAAAAGGTTTCATATAAACTCAACACTTTCTTTCATATTATCACGCATCAGGACTGCAATAATGCCAATACGAACCCACACTGAAACTCATGATATCATTCCAAAGTAATATGAAAACAACATGTGAACACAACAACAACAACATTTCAAACCAATCAAACTCTGAACATATGAATATAAAGTCCTGAGCATGATAATGGTATTAGAGTCATCTAAAACCTGGACATGAGCATATAATCAAGGGTATAGGGAAAAGGATGAGACCAAACACTCATCATGCCAACACACAATCAAGCAGACTTTCGACAGTAACTTCTAGTACTCAAACTTGTTATGAAAATATGAACATTACATTATCAAGAATAGACAGTACAAAAAGCCTCACATGAACTTAGCATTATCATCCACAATATCATCCAAAACTGGCTAAAATACAAGATATTAAAAGGATAACAGCATGGAGAATAAAAATGATCATGACATGTTGAACATGGAGTGAAAGAGAAAGAGGATTACCTAGTGGAGAGGGTCTACTGCCTCTTCAAAGGTATGAGTTTTAAAGCTTCAAAGGAGTGAGTTTTCTCCTCCTCTTGGTGCCAACTGCTTGCAAAGCTTATCCCTTCCCTTCTTTCAGTTACCAAGAAACGAAATCCCAAGCTGCTCAGTGCTATGAATCTTGTATTCTAGTGTGTTCTGAGATTGTGTTGATGTCCTTAACAAGTGGAAACCATCCTCCTTTTATAGGCAAAGTAAGCTGGATAATGACTTGAGGACACAAAGGGCACTTGCTTTGCATAAGAGAGAAAGATCACTCAAGATCCTACACGCATAATCTCTTACTGCCATTTCTTGAGCCAAGTAAACCCTAGTCATTATTTACTTGTTCTTAGCCCTCAGTCAGAGAGGAAAAGATCAAGGACCAACATATTGGAGTTAAACACAAAGGATCATGACTTTTACTTTATGTCCATTGGAAAGTACAACATGGTTGTCCTTGAAACCTTTTTGTACGGGCTTCATGACAAAAGTTATTGAGAATTGATGGAAAGAGCTAGTACAGTTGTACTTTGGCAAACAAAATTAGAATTTGTTCACGTTATGGTTCAAAATCAAACAAACTTGTACAATAGAACTAAACCGTGTTCCTCTCTTTGGCACATGATAAATTATCAACTCATGGGCCAAATGACATACTTTTTTATTCTTTGGAAAGGGCTCATGCGATAGAGTAACTCCCATGTTATTGGCAGGTTGTGATAATGCTTAAAACAAGTAAAAAATCGTGACAACATGTAGTGTAGCAAAGGTGATTGAAATCTGAATTTTCCTAAGTGTATGTAACATTTCAACATGGCCACTTTGATGCACAATTTCTCAATGATCAATGCTCCAATTTGTGAGTTCTTTGGCTCTTTGAAAAGTAGGCATTTGATAGAACATTTTTCATTTGGAAAGCTACTTGAGATGAGGTTTATAATATGGAGAAAAATGCCAAGAAGTCATGCATCATGGGCTGTCCAAAAGACTTAGAAAAATTTCTAAGTTATGGAGTTTTCACAACTTTGAAACACCTAACTTTAAAGCATCATAACTTGAGATTGGTTTATCCAAATGGGGAGTTCCACGTATGCTTGGAAAGCTTAAAGAACAAGGAACAACTTTCATGTCCAAATATTTTTGATTTGAGGCTTGAAACTATATGAAAAATTGAGTCAAAGTTCGATTAAAATTAGGGTGAAAATGATCAAAATTTCACTAAGTCCTAAAGGAAACTTATCTTCTGAGTCTCATAAATTGAGAATCATGCATTTTTTGAAGAGAGGTCCTCTAATGCACTTTGAAGTTCATGGAAAGATCTTCCTTTTAAGCTTTGAGTCACTCAATTTGGATTTGTGGTTTGAAAGTTATGGCCTTCCCAAGTTGGTACAAGGAGTGAATTTTTCACACTTAGAAGGTTTCAAGGACCAAACATTGCCCTCTTTGCAAGAAACCTCTCAAAACTTGACTTCTCATGCTCTAATTCAACAATTAGACATGTCATGATGGATTAAGGCTTTGATGCTTCATCTTGTATCAAAATCTCAAAAGTCAAAGGGCTCAGTCAAAACCCTAATTTCCTCAAGAATACAACTGGATGATCTATAATGATCTTGCTTCTTCAATCTCCTCCAAGGCCCATAGATGGCCTCTAAGGATGTCTAGTATCACATGGAATCATATCCCAAGTCTTGGGATCATAGCTTGATCAACATCAAAGGCAATGGTTGTCTTGTCCTGACAAAACCCTAGTTTGAGGCATGGTGAACTTGTGGCTCAAGGTACTTGTAATAGATACCAAACACACTTAATTTTTTGTTGGATAAAACCTCTTGGATGCATGTAAGTTCAAATGGTTGCATTTGGAGCCTCAGTTATCTTTTTTGAACAGATGACTTCCCATATCATTCTCAGTCAACTGCTGAACACTTGTGATGATTATATGGAGTCAAAGGATGTCTTAGGAGACCTTGAAGCATGTGAGAGCCTGGCTTATTAACCTTGTTCTTTTTCTTGTGTGGACCCTGAATTTTACACAAAAGAAATAACTTGCAAGATGAAGTGGTTAGTTAACAATGTATAGATGATTGAAACCTAAATGCAAATGCAAGATGTTATCACATCTAAGGGGTAAAATTTAGGGTATAACAGCTTCCTTGTGAGAGGGAAGGCGATGTTTTGGCTAGAGATTGGTCAGTGATGTGTGGAGTATCCTGATGTGTTTCCTAAGGATGGGCACAGTTTGTCTTCAGTTGGAACAAGATGATGTTATTCTTGGGACGGATTGGTAGGAGTTAAACCCTGTGTTTACCAATCGTTTGGATGAATAGTGTAGTGTGCAGATAGTCAAGGATAGTGCCGAGTTGCGGTTAGTGAAGACGAATTCCTTCACTTTATGTTTTGAGTTAGCGTCTGCTCTGATATGTAACACTAGGGATTATGGAACTCTTTATGTTTTATTTCCGTTATAGTTATGATATTTGTTTTAATTGATGATGAATGTGTGGTTTAAAATATGCTAAGTTTTGATTGTCGATCCGAAGGAGTTTTTCGCTGCTTATTGAGAATAATTTTTAATAATGATTTCGTAGTACCGTTTATAATAATAAGTATGTGTTACATGTTATTTGCTTGAGCATATGTATGTTGGAAGTAACATCCTAAGTGCTGAATTTTTATTTGAATTTTTTACTCTGATAATTGTATTATTTTACGCGGGGATTTAGGGTGTTGCATCATACATGCTTGTTCTTATTTCCCTTTGTATAAGGTAAGGTCATGAGCTTCCCATCTTTCTTAGCTTTTGCCTCTAAAGGGACTCGACTCATTCTTTGAGTAAGGATTTCTTGACGATCCTCCTTTATTTATCACTTTGGGAACAACTTTTACAATATTTATTCATTTAATTTAAAAGAGTTGAAAGTTTGTAACCGTCTGTCTTAATGATTTCAGTGAACCATCATTGGCTTCCGATTTGAAAGACATCTTTAACTCCTGCTTGTTGTGTGCGAAAGAAGACTTGTGAATGTAAACTTTTGTTGAAAGGCGTCTTGCATGAACGCACAACCAAGTTAACTGAGAACTACCTATTACAAGGTTAAGATTGCGAGTTTTTTGTAAAGAAAGAAACACCAACTTCTAGGCTCGAAGGGGTTGACGAGGGATTATCTTCCCTATGTCTCCAGTGTTTGGGACTTGAAACAATGCCTACATCGTCAACAAAGTTTTGATTTGAAAGCATACCAACAACAATTATGAGTGTTTTGTTTTCATCATCCTCCCTCCAATCTTTGCACAATAAAAAAGATAGTGGAAAATAGATGTTTTTGAAAGAGAAAGCATAAAGATGTAAATAACAAATACAAATGAATTGAATCAAAAAGTTGCAAATGCTTATTTCATTAATTACGAAAGTGCAAACATAATTTGAAAGCAAACAGATAATACAAATAAGGAAAATGCAAGCAACAAGAAACATGGCCTAGTGACTATTTAAACACAAGGATGAGCTACATTATACTTTTTTCACCTTAGTGGCCCAGAACTACGGATGCTCTGATTTCTCATTTATCAATGATAATACGTAGGCACGAGACTGCGAAGTCTTGGCAAGCATCCTAATAATAAAAAAAACCTTTAGGTCATCTTCCCCTTCAATATGAAAATCTAAAAACATTTTTCTTTTCTCTTTTCCCACTCAATAAGTAGAAGACTAAAAATAATCCATAAGCTAACATACATTTGACCTTAACTAAATGCTTCTCGTTGAGTACAACGGACGTGAGGGTGTGCTAATACCTTCCCTTTGCGTAACCAACTCCCGAACTCAGACATTGGTTGCGATGACCATATATTGTCCTTTCTTTTAGGGGTTTTATTCAATATTTTCCCTTTCCCTCTATGGGAATAAATAAAGATCGGTGGCGACTCTGTTAAGTCCATCCCGCAGGCGTGCGATTGCGTTTCGCGAGGTCGTTCTCATCTTTCGAGGTACGACAAGGAGCTTACAAACCTCAGCCTTAGCCTATCAGACTCAGAAGGAGCTTACAAACCTTAGATTATGATGTTGCCAAAGGAAGTTAAAATATTATTTTTAGTTTTCTTAAATATGGAACTAAGGGGGAACTTACAAACCTTAACCTTGAAACTATTTGACTCAGGGGGGCTTACAAACCTCAGACTCTGATGTTACTAAGAAAATTGAATTACTTTTTCTTGAAAGTAGTACTTAGTATGGGCCTACAGAACTCGACTTTGGACTATTAGACTCGGAGGGAGCTTACAACCCTCATACCCTTATGTTGCAGAGAAAATTATAACTACCCAACATTGTCCTTTAAATACTTATGTTTGTCATCATCAAAAAGGGGGAGATTGTTAGAACAATATTTGTTCATGACATATTTTCCTTGGGTTTTGATGATAACAAAGTATTAAAAGAAAAATGGTTTATTTGATGTGTGTTACATGTATGAAGGTTCTAATACTTCTAAATATTTTAGTCAGAATCTATTTTACATTAATACACTTAGGAGTTGTTGAATTGCTAGCTTCTGGTGACAGAATCTGAAGAACACTTGCTAAGTGATGGCATAAAATTTAAAGCTGAAGGTCTCAACATAAGAAGAAGCAACATAATTGTCTCTACACTTAGTGAATGCAAATTGGCTTTTGGTACCATTTAGAGTTGGTGATAAAGTTGAAGTTATCTGTATTACAGAAAGCAAGTTGTATTGTCAAATCAGTTTGTCAGTTAGAGTCTACAAATTGCTAGGCTAAAGAAAGGCTGACATGCTTTATGGACATCTATTCTCAACGGCTCTAATAGTACAAGATCTCTTGAAGACTCAAAGGTTAAACATGTTACACATTGTATCAAGATCTTATGGTGTATCTATCTTCAACGTCTCTTGTACTATGGGGCAAAAGCAAATACTCTTGATCAAGTTACCTCTTTAATGACTAGTTTTTCCAAAGGCTATAAAAATGGTTGAAGGTTCAAACTAAATATTTAACAAGGATTATCCAGAAGAAGGAGTAACAAGATCAACAATTATCAACACCATTGTTTATGTATATTTTCTGTTGTATGTTGTAATTGTAAAAGCCTTAAGATTTCTTACACATTGAATATCTTAGAAATCTCAAGTGCTTTAGGTCTTTGTTATGGTGATTTCCCGTACCTCTGATACTTGTATCAAGTACACCTTGTTCTCTATTCTGCTGAACTTGTTTAGCAGTTTAGATCAAATTCTCTTGCTATGTGCTTAAGCAAAAGTCTTAAGTCATTGAGACTTAAGCAAGGAAGTATTTAGCCAAGATGTTTGATCCATGTAAGTCTCTTTCTATGTGTTTGAGTAATGCAAATCTTAATCAATTAGGTTGATTGAGCAAAAATCTTAAGTCGTTGGGACTTAAGCAAGGAAGTCTTTAGCCAAAATGCTTGAGCCACGTAAGTCTCTTGCTATGTGCTTGAGCTGTGAAAGTCTTAATCAAGTGGATTGATTGAGCAAGAAAGTCTTAGAATGTGGTTCAAGCAGGAAAGTCTTAGCCAGTGTGGCTTGAGCGGGTTAGCTCAGTACATGAGAATGAGAGAAATAAGTCTTAAATCTGAGGGGTTCAAGCAAGGAGGCTCGTTTCATGGGACTTGGAGCAGAAGGCTCAGTCAGAGTGGCTTGGAGCAAAAGTCTTGGGTCTGAGGGACTTGAGCAGAAATCTTGGGCCGATGGCCTAAGCAAGGAAGTCTTGGGTTTGTGGAACCTAAGCAAGAAGTCTCGAGTAAAGAGCTTTAGCAAGAAGTCTTGGACCTTGGGTCTGAGCAAATTTAAAAGTCTTATGGAGAATGCATAAGCGATTGTATTCATGATTTGATTATAATGAAAATCTCTTGTGAAGTAAGGAGACTGTACTACTCTCAGTTTGGGAGGAACCAGTATAAATCTTTGTGTCTTCTACTATTATTTATTTGCTTCTGTTAACATTTCGCTGCTAAGAATTAACCATAATTTGAACACCAGTTTAGATTCTGAACTCTGATCAGATGCAAACTAAGAAAACAGAAAACACAATTCAACCCTCATTCTTGTGTACTTTTCTCACCTTTATTCTCTCAATATTTTTAAGTGATAAGTACCTCGGGTTGTGATGAAGAACCATGTGTCTTCCTTCTCATCTCCTCATTAAGAATATCACCCATAGCCGTTTTCAAAGAAACAACACCTCTAGGAGCAGAACTTGTAATAGAAACTCGAAATGTCTCCCAAAACTCTTGTAAAGATACCAATATAAATAGTCCCAAAAGTTCATCATCAAATTTGATACTCATTCCTGACATCTGATAAAGGAGGCCTTGAAATTCACTCAGGTGATCTGAAATAGAAGTCCCCTTCTTATACTTCAAACTTGTGAAGCTATTCAACAAGAACAATTTATTATTCCCTTATTTAGAGGCATACAAGGACTCTATCTTCTCCCACAAAGTTTTTGCATGTGTCTCATTAGCAATATGATTATAAACATCATCTTGTACATATTGTCGAATAAAACCACATACTTGTTGATGTTCAAACTCCCATTCCTCATCAGACACAGAATCCGGCTTTACGGAACTAAAAACCGGTAAATGAAATTTCTTCAAAAATAATAAGTCTTTCATCTTGCCCTTCCATAAATGATAATTAGAACCATTCAACAATACCATCTTCATCTTTGTATTTGACTTCATTATTCAAACAAGTAAAATAGCCCTTAACCAAAAGTTATGATGCCACTCTAATGGGAAATTAAGACACAGTAATAAACCAATATGCAATGGATATAAAACTCCCCTAACTTGTAGGAACCTTGAGGATCAACAACAAATATAGGACAACAAATTGAACAAATAAAGACACAAAAGAACGCTGATATTTTTAACGTGGAAACCCCCTCAATATGAAAGTAAAAACCACGAGTTCTCCAGACCAAAGAAATAACTCCACTATAATTAATTAAGGGTACAAGGAAGTCTTAAAGTGATTCACAAACTAATGCTAACAACCGCAAATCACAAAGCAAGCTAGCTTACAAATAAGAATAAAAATGTTGAAAATTTTCCCTAAATTTGCAGATCCAGTGCAAAGGAAATAACTTTCACCTCAGACGTTGTTTTGAAATTCTAAACAGTCAAAAGTTAGATATATGTGTTATGAACCTGTCCACCAAATTTGAGCTTGATCCAACGGTTAACGAATCGGGGATTGTCGATTTAGTGAGACTGGTTGCAGAAAAACGGGAATGAGTTTCTCTTCTCTTTTCTCTCTTTTGAATCCTTATTTTTCTCTATCTCTCTCAATCCTAAACTGATCATCTTCAACTAAATAAGTGAAACAAATGGGATAATCATATTTAGGTCTTTCTCCACATAGGAATGAAACCCAAACCTAACAAGAAAATTCATGGCAGAAAGATGTGAATTTCTTGGTGAAACATTAGTTTCTTGGTCCCCAAGAAAACAAAAAGTAGTGTCACGATCGAGCACAAAATCTGAATATAGGGCCTTGGCTGATCTTGCAGCTGAAGTAGCATGGGTTAGATCACTTTTAGCCTAACTAAAGTCACCAATGCCCAGAAAACCAGTCCTAAGGTGTGACAACTTAAGCGCTATGTCACCTGCATCTAATCCATTAATGCACGCTCATTCCAAATACATTGAGATAGATGTCCACTACATACGTGATCAAGTCCTACAAAATAAAGTCATTATGGCTAATGTTTCTACTGCTGACCAGATTGAAGATTACTTGGCCAAACCTCTGACTCATACAAGATTCAACGTGTTGAGAGACAAACTTGGAGTGACTGTGTTACCACCAGTTTAAGGAGGGGAGTTAGAGAAAAGTCAAAATCCCATAATTCATTATTAAGGATCATGTCTTAATTTCTATGATATGGTGATCCTTAATTATATCAATCACACATCTATACCTTTAATGCATATCATTCTACATTATTATAACAATTGTTGTAATGACCATCAGCATGATTCTAAGATCATGATTTCATATCACTGCATGTATTTAAGCATACCTAATCCATGTAATGCAAAACAATAAGTAACATTTTCTTTATATATATATATATATATATATATATATATATATATATATATATATTGTCTAATATCTTTCATGTATTAAATATGAAAATCATAAGATAAACACCAACTACTAAATTTAATCTCTCGTAAGATTTATGCATTTAATATAATTATTGAAATCATCATTTTCATGTGAGAGTGAATATTAAATACTTTTGCATTATAAGATGATTGTACAATTTAACATACACTTATATATGCCTATTATATATTAGTACTAAGGAAAATTTTATTATTCTTCTAAATATTACTCACTCTATTTTAAATTCTAAGTCACTTTGAAAAATAATCTCAAATTATAAGTTGTTTTACATTATCAATACAATATTAACTATTTGTTTTTATTTTATTTTTTAGGCTACATTATAGTTTTGGTCTCCCAATTTTGACTTATTCATAAAATTAGCTCACTATTTTAAATTCAAGGAGTTTTGGTTCTCTTATTTTAAAATCAAACAGTTTTAATCTCCCTATCATGTTTTTTAATAGAAAACCGAAGAGATATTCGTTTCTTAACATATATTGTTATCTATAAAGATCAATAATATATATATGTTTATATATGATTATTTGTCATGTTTTACAAATAAATTTTCATTTAAAATATGGAAATATCGTTAATTTTAAGTGCAAAAGTATGAGAGAAACAATCAAAATTGTTTAAATTTAAAATAGGGGAATCAAATCTGTTTATATTTAAAGTAGAGAGACAAATTTCGTGAATTATAAAAAATAGAAGGACCAAATTTATAATTTAACGTATTTATTATCACTCTCATTTCTTCTAATTCTTTTTAAAATTTTGCTATGATACTAACAAAATAATTTAAAATAAAGATAGTATATCATTGAGATAAATAGTTAAAATAAGTTGTATTATTTATATTACATATCAAATACTTTTTATTATTATTGACAAATTTATTTTTAAATTTTATAAAAATGTATTCTAAAAGAAATCATTCACGTAATTTTGTTTTATTGAAATAAAAAAAAGTCGTTAAAAAATGAATTGTATATTATTGAATGATTTTTTGGATATAAAATTACTAAATAAATTAAAAGTAGTGAAAATTGCATTGTATATTGTCCATTATTTTTACTTTAATGTGTTTTACTTTATAATTTATAGTATAATTTAAAATAAATTATATGAAAATTATAATATTATAAATACAAAATAGAAAAATGAATGAATTATAAGTTTGATTGTATTTTTGGGACAAAAGTGTTTATCAATTACTCAAAATAAATATTTTAAATAAAAGATAAAAAATATATATATAGTTCAATTATGGGTATACAAATTTCTACTAACAATTTTATTATTCTATTTTAATTTTTTAAATAATTTTTCAAATGTATCCTTATAAAAATTTACATTTTAAATAAAAAAAATTGAAATAAAAATAAAAATATATAGTGGGTTGGTATAACGTAAGAGTAATTGAATAATGGTAGTCAAGAGAATACAATATTAAATTAAACAAGTCAAATATGTTTTCAATGGCCAATATGTTGGAGAAAACAATATGTACAAGGTGATATACAAGACATGAGTCATCGACCACTCAATTGTTTAAAGAGTAAGTCTCAATTTGTGGTTGTTATAATACAATGTCAACCCGTTAAACGTAAATTTTAGCGTGATTGCGTTGTAATTTTAATATACCACTACGATTTGTATTTTATATTTATTAATTGATAAATTGGTAATACATGTTTTTCATATACACAAGTATTTTTTGACTAGTACAATGACACCCACCGTGGGGCCCTAGTAAAACTAACATGGGTCACACCTTTTTCATCACAATCACCATACTCTTCACTCCTACACCTAGCCCTACTCTGTCATGGTTAACAAGAGAGTTTCACCTCTTACACCAGAGAATACTAGTTTTGGCAGTGATGCCAACGCTAAGGCGGAGATGCATGCTTCCATGGACAAATTGCGTCGTCAAAATCACACACTACAGGGTAATGTTCACAACATCAGACAGTGTAACACCTCAGTCTGCTTTCAGGATTATCGATTGACCATACAAACTAACATAGTTCTTTTCAGCATGTTTGTCCTCACTCACACACTTTCCAAAAAACTTCTGAGAAGGTCACTCATCCAAATACTAATCCAAGTCAAGCACGTTTAACTATGAAGTTCTTATTTGTTAGACTACCGAAAAGAAGATGCATCTTATTGGTATAGGTAATACTACTCAATCCTTAAGTCTTCCTTCAACCATGCAGTCTCATACCTGCACAGTCTCGTGTCCTTTCATTCTAATGTGAATTTGGGCGACCACTTTCCGCCCTCTTCGGCCTCGTGTATTACAACCACCCCTTGCCCTCTTAGACCTCAAGTATTACATGGCCATCAGCTTCTGCTTGGTTTGCCCCCGAACCACGTCGTACTAGGAGATGTTTGCTCTGATACCGTTTATAACGCCTCAGACTGCTTTCAGAATTACCGATTGACCCCACCAACCAACACATGTCTTTTCAGCATGTTTCGTCATCACTCACACGTTTTTCGAGAAACTTCCCAAAAGGTCACACATCTAAATACTACTCCAATTCAACACACTTAACTATGGAGTTTTTATTTGTTAGGCTAGCAAAAATAAGATGCATCTTCTTTTCGGTAGCCTAACAAATAAGAAATTCATAGTTAATTGTGTTTGACTTATAGTAGTATTTGAATGGGGTAACCTCTTGGGAAGTTTCCCAGAAAGCGTGTGTGTAAGAACAAAACAAGCTGAAAAGACCCATATTGGTTTATAGGTTCACTAGTCAGCCGATAATCCTGAAAGCAGTATGGGGTGTTATAGACAACGCCAACAAGAGTCCAATCTCCTATAAGAGACGAAAGTGCTGGATCCCAAACCACTTCCAGACAAGATATAAGAAGCTCCTACCTCTAAAGGATTCAAACTTCCCTCTTTGGCTAAGCTTGATAGGCGCAGTGAACCCAATGAACATGTCACCTCCATCAACACACAAATGATCAACATTAGAGTAATGACTCTATGAAATGTAATATGTTTGTCTGACACCTTCAAGGATGCCACCTTGTGATGGTATATAGATCTACTTCGAGCCTTAATCGCTTATTATCAAGAGCTAGTAAAGAAACTTATGCATCAGTTTGTTGCCAATCGTCATAGAAAGATGTCCACCACCAACCTATTCAACATACGATAGGGTGTATAAGATTTGTTGAGGGACTGTCTCACTCGATTTAATGAATCTACCATCAGGTTCATCCCCTCAAACCAAAATATGTTTGTGGGGGTGTTCCACAATGGACTTAAGGTGAGACACTTCAATGAGTCTCTCACCTAAAAACCAACACTATCATGGGCGGAAGTGGTCACCAGAGCAGAACATTACATAAAAGGTGAGGAGAGCAACACTGAAAAGAAGAAATGAGACATCAAAAAGCATGTTCACATCACAAAAGGCATACACCACCATGGGAAGATTAATTATACTTATCCCAACACCAAAGGCACATACCACCAGGAGAATAATGTTACAAATATTTTGACTTATAATAATTTTAATTGGTAATATTCATGTTGTGTAACAATGTTAGATTCATAAGTATTTTTCAACTATTAGCAAGATGGGATTGTCTAAGATTGTTGTTATCGGTAGTCCAGTTCCCAAGGCGATGAAATGGGAGTACAAACAAGGGGCACAAAAGGTTGATGAGCTTAGGCCTGTGTTGGATGCATTGACACCTGCTGATGTCATTTGGCACCCTTTTGAGGATCATAGACATTATCGTCCATTTGATGATATATGTCTCTATATGGGTGACTTGAAATGGTATTACACAATTGTACTATACTTACCTGGCAGATGTATGCGTCAATTTCAATATAGGTAATACATATTGCTTCCACCTCCTAATTTTGACACACTTAATGTGGATTTTGAGTGGATTGCATATCATATGTGTGTGATGGAAGTGACCCGTTAGACAATATTTGCTACCACCCTATATGATGTGGACACTGATTACTTGGATCGGTACTATAAGATGTCTCATCCTCGTTTAGTACCACCACATCAGGGGAAGGTGAGACAGGTCGCGGTTCCTGTATATGACGAAGGATCATCATATCCGAGGTTATCATTTATTTCACACGAGCTTCATCATTATTTACATCGTTACGAGGTTGATGAGAATGACAATAGTTTTGCTAAGGTATTTCGAGCACTACGTGTAGCTCAGGGTATACCAATACCTCAGAGCAGACCAATACCTTAGGCTGATGAGGACGATGATGATTAATGTATTATTATCTTTGAGGCTTATGAAATATTTTCAGACTTATGCAGTATATTTACTATTTTGAGACTTATGTATTTTCATACTTCTTTACTATTTTAAGACTTATGCAATATAATCCAAAATATAACATCAATTTAATATAATATGAAGTCAATTGTCAATATAATCCAAAATATAACAATCACATTAAAATTACAATCTAACATGTTGCAACACTACAGGCATACGGTGTTGCCAATGTTGTAATAGTCCAGCAAATTCTATCATCCAAGAAGTTGTATCTGGTGTGCGAAACTTGTTCCAATCCAATGTGATCGGTGGCAACAGACATCATTTATTCATGTTTACCTGTATCAAAAGAAAAATAAGTAAGGCATAAATTAAAATACGTAACTTAACAAACATGAATATTTAACCACTTGAACCCAATGATTTTTGTTTACAAAACCAATGCCGTAAATGGACATGTTAGGAAGTAAATTAAAAGTAGAATAACCCAAAGAGACGAGAATGGCATTATACCGATTTGCTATCACATAACCCATTTTCTAGTAATGTCCTCCATTTCTCTTGTGGATGGGGACCCAAAGATGATATCATTAAGGATTCTCTCACTTTTGATAAGCGACTTCCAAATAACTTCTCATAGAGATTGCTTATAGAACCTCTAATTTCATTATCCAAGTCAAGACAAACGATTGGCTAACCATCCTCACCATAACCATGCAATGATGCAATGGCTTTAAACTCACAATTTCCATCACTCTTAACATTAACAGTGTCCTCAATAAATGGTCTGATATGAATTGGAAATTGTACAATAAACTTATTAGATAGTTTCTTCTTTGAGGTTTGGGATAATTGTGAACATGTCCTCTTTGAAGATTTTGGAGAAATATAGTTTGCTTCATCAACATACTCATGATATGAAGGATCACAATAAACATCATATCCCACAAATTTCTTCGCTTTCGTTTTTACCCCTCATTTGTTTTTATTTTTTTAGGCGGAGGACACATCCTTGTTGTAGTGGGGTAAGCAATATTACACACCTTATTTTTTTAAGTGCTTTTTTTCCTACAACATCTAGTGACTCGAACCTTTTCCATAATGCATCAATTGCATTGGTCATATCCACCTCTGATCCATCCTCTACATCTACCTCTTGCTCACCTTCCACGCTTAGCTTCCTCCAATGGATATGAATAACATCAATTGGTATTGGATCACCACTCAATGTGTATCTCCCTAACTCATAACCACAAGGTAACCCATATACTTTTCTATGAGTACACATACACATTTGGGTGTTTGTACCCACAATGTCAACCCTCAACCATTCTTCGACAATGTGTCTCAAAAAAACTCTTGATACTGATCCACGCAAATTTCCATAAAATAGACTAGTGTGCGTGTAACACCCCATTTAAATATTTAGTCATTTTTTGATTTTATTCGTATAATTATTTGACATTGGCTTGGTTAAGGGTATGTGTATAAGGGTGAGTGTGAGAACTTAGTTGTAGTTAGTTTATTGGAATAAGACTTAGAATAATATTATAATAATAATATAATTAGTGATAGATAAAATATTCCATTATTATTATTATTATTAAGAAAAATTAAACATAATTAGAGAGAAGTGGGGAAAGAGGTTACATTAGCAGTTTCACGTGAAAAGAGAAAGAAAGAAGAAAACAGAGCTATGGCAAGAGAAGATCAAAAGTTTTCCACCATTGTTGGAGAAATCAAGCTTGGAATTAAGGTAAGGGGAAGTGGGGTCTTTAATGGTGATTAGAACATGAGAGGATAGTGACGGTTCCTTTCCCTCTTAGGATTTTATGTATATTCTTCTTTCTTCTTACTTGATTTACATATCTGTGTGATTGTTGTTGTGAATCCGTATTTGTGCCCTGATATGGATGTGAATTTTGTGTAAATTGTGTATTGTTGCTATGTTTTACCATGAAAATAGATCCGGAAAAATATGGGTTTTGGAAGATGGCGAAATTATGGTTTAAATTGTGAAAAACCTTGATAGAATGATAGATTAATGAAGTAGAGTAAATACTTTAGGAATATACTGGTATGAGTACTGTTTTGGTAAAAAAATAGGAGCTTGAAGGTGCTCCAATGGGTGAAAAATTGCACAGATGTGAAAACTAGAATTTTTCTGTGCAGGCTGCCCATACGCGTATGCAGGGGGCAATACGCGTATGAGGGGACATTCCCAAGGGAGATACGCGTATGGTACGTACCCTATCCCCATGGCCAACCGCTCCTCTGCTGGTACGCGTAAGCTAGAGAGCAATACGCGTATGAGAACTTTTGGAAGGGTTTTTGAAGGGAAAATCCCCCTCTGGTCGTACGCGTAAGGCTTGGGCACTACGCGAATTACACTTGGGCAACTGGAGCCCTACACATAGTATACGCAGGAATAGGGCGACGTAACAAGGCCATACGCGTACGGGGCAGGGCCGCGTGTGAGCAGGCTTGTGTTGTGATTTTCTAGTTTTCGCGACTTTTTCCCGATTTTGCGTGCGATACAATTCCTCTTGGTTCGTAAGACTAATATGACATAATTAGACATAGGGGAACCAGTAATTATAGTAAATGTGGTAAAACATGGAGAATTTCTATGTGGATTTCTATATGATGTGTGGTTGATACATGTGTTGATAAGATTGTTGTTATGTGGACAATCTTGGGCAAATATGGTAATTCTAGAGGGAATTACGATGAGTATGTGGCTCACATGTGATCATTATGGATAGTGTGTTATGCATTAATAATATTTGTATTATGCATAATTGTATGTCATGCATTTCATGTCGTGTCATATGGATATAAGCCTAGGTGGGAATCCATGATGGGTGCCTAGTCTCATCCTGACTCTTTGTGGGAGTCGAGTTGGAGATAAGTTATAGTTCAGAGGAACGTATACGACTTATCCAGATTCCGACGGGAATTGGGTTCAAAGAATGAACTGTATGGATTGTGTTGGTACCACATGCATGTTGTAGTGTCAGTTGAGTCACATTGCATATATGTATGATTGAATGTGGACCGAGCATGATGAATGTTGATGTGGCACGTGTTCGTGTGTTATAACTGTTTGATTGGTGTGAATTGTGTGATTACTACTCCTTAGTATGTGATATTCACCGTATAATTATTGAATGTAATTCTCACCCCTTTTCTATTGTTATATATGTGCTCCTCGGTGTTGCACCCCAAAATTTGCCCTCCTTACTTTAGTACTAACTGGCTTATATTTCATTTCATTTTTGCATTATCATGTGTGCATATCATTGGTTCTTAGCATGTGGTCAAGGTGCCAGAGGCAAGTTCAAGAGGAGAAGATGTTCTTCAGAGGGTTAAGCAAGAGGGCTCAAGTGGATCACTTTCTCCTAACCAGTGCAGAAATTAGGGTTTTGAGATTCGTGGGTTTATTGCTCCAATGGGCAAGCTCCTTGGGTTTTTATCATCACCAAATGGCATATCCTATCTTTGTTGGAGAGGATGCACATCATATTCATAGGAATTTGGATTTGGAGACTGTGCTATTACCTCCTAGACTCAGGGTACCTAAATTAGGGTTTGCCATAAAGTCGGTTTATTTCTAATTTTTTGGGCAAGGCTTGATTCCATGGTATTTATTTTGTCGCTAAGCATCTAAGAATGGAAGATTGTCCATCAGTTTGGTTCAGGAGAAGTTCAATTGGCCAATGGAGTGGGAATCAGGAGAATCAGGAGAAAAGTCAACAGTGAGAGGGGAAGTCAACTGTGGAATTTTGAGGTTCTCACCAAGGTTTTCAAGGTCTCACATCCTCATATGGCCTTCAAGAGTCAATTTTCATACCATTTATCAAGAATCAAGGGTTGGTGCAAAAGTTACTAAATATGGAAATGACATATAATTTGAAAGTTTCCTTTTTGGGCAAGTTCCTACACTACATTCAACTTGAATTTTCATCATCAAGAAAGCTTCAAATGAATTTTCCTCAAACATGAAAGTTGAAGATCTTTTTCTCCCCTTTCCAACAAGTACTAGTGGGTCTCCATATCATTTGTGAAACTCAAGTTATGGCCAAAAGAAGGCAAAGTGGTTTTTAGGGTTCCATTTTCACAACTTTTGCATTTTGGGACATATGGACCTATAATTGATTCCATTGTTTCAAGGCATATTCTAACCTCAAAGTACAATCCATAAGGACTATTTTTGGCCTTTGAATCAATAAGTTTTATGGTTTATTCATCACTTATTCTCCATTATTTCAAATTGCCAAATTATTTAAAACTCATGAACCAAGGCATCTCAAGGCCCAATTTCAATTTAGGTGTGATTAGCAATTGTTGAGTAAGTGATCCATCATGAAATATTTATATATCCATGTATGGAGGAGGGTGTATTCCACTTTATTCAAATTTCCAAATTTGCCCAAAACTCATTAAGTGGAGAATTACCAAGGCCCAAATCATTATCAGTGTTTTAACCTAGCCTATTTAAATTTACTCATGCTAGGGTTGGAAAAAAGAACACGTGATTTTTAAGGAGGACAAAAGCTTGAACCCTAAAACTTTTCTTCATTGAATCTCTCAATCCACAAGGAGTTTTCACAAAGTTCTTCCACAATCTTCTTTATGGGGATCCACAGAGCACAAACCAACCATCCTTTGGAGCTAAAGGCAAGGATACGTAGTGTATAGCCTCAGGTCAGTCATTCTTTTGATGATTATAGAACTCCTTTTTTAAACGTGCATGTTGATGTGTGATGTTCACTGGTCAATCTGATGTAGTTTTTGTTGTGTTTGAACGTGCATATTGATTGTATGATGAGTTTTTAATTTTTGAACCACACTTTATTTCCTTCGATTTGCTTTAGGTGTTTGTTATTTGTGAATTTTGATTGCATATTTGAGATCCTGACATTTTTCTGATCAAAATAGTGTACTCGCATGTGTTTTCTGGGAAAATTATGGGTGGGGGTCGCCGGAGAAGACGACCGGAGCTAGGGCTCCGGCGTCTGGTTCTCCCTCCGGCCAGATTAGGGTTTTGGGAGGAAGATGAAATCAGAGCCATTCATTTTTGTGATCGGACGGTTATCAGCACTCCAACGCATTAAAAGGGGATGGTACCGGTCACGTGTTCTTTTTATTTCAAATTAGTCCTTGTGTGTGCATGTCTATGGTAAGTATCGTGGGCGTTTTGATCTTGTGTGTTGATTTGGGTTACTTGGGCGAAACGTTGACTAATCTGGGACGTTGATTAGATCAGGTGGTTGGGAGTTTGCCAACGAAATAATTTACCATGTGCCTTACCACGTGCTACTCTTTATTTTTATTTTAATTTCTGATAATTATGTGGGTGCGTTCGTATCATAATTGTGGTGTGCTTCTTAATCATGGCCCTTTATCATAGTTACTTTGTGTTTGGTTTGACTCGGCGTGAGGCGCAGGATTCATCCAAGGGCAGGTATGCAGTCAATTGGCTGACTAAAGACCACGCGTGGACTCCTTTTTATTATTTTATTTTTCTGATGGGTTTAATGTCTGGGCTTACCCCTCTGAGCCCATTTGTTTATTTTAAGCGTGCATGTGTTGCTATTCCTACCCCCCACCCATTTTCTCCATTTTCATTTTTATTTTATTATTGCATTTTCGTTTTTAATTATTAAAAATAGTTATATGCATTAAAAAATCCCCAAAAAATTCATGAATCATTTTTATAATTTTATAAAATTTTCACAAATTTTATTTTATTTTTAGCATCTGAAATAAATATTGGTTGATTTTCTTTTTGAATTAGTCATATCATGCATACCTAAACTTGTTTATTTTATTTCTCATCATCCATAAATTATTTAGAACCCATTCTTTTTGAATTTTTTCACCAATACATTGAATTGCATTAAAATATTTTTCTGTCATTTTTTAAATCATTTCATATTGCATTGTAGTCCTCCCTTTTTGCACATTGAACCATATTTCTCATCTGAATTTGCATATTTGTTTGAGTGACTTTTATTTTGAATTTTCACAGGAGTTTTTGATATGTTGTTTGTTTCTGGTTGAGCAATATTGATCATTAATTTGGCAATTTTATAAGATGTTTAACTAATTATGTGACTGCTCTTTATGTGAGATCTTCTTATATGCATATCTCTGATCATGTCTGGTTACTTGTTTGGAAAGGCACTTGTGCCATTGTTTGGGATTGCTTCCTTGACTTCTTAATTCATGTTTGGATTGTTATAGGTCATTTAATCACTATTATATGTCATTTTTTGGTTTTCATTTGCCTTAATATTATTTGTGTCTGTCTTGTGCTAACCTCTTATGCAGGGGCTGAGGTAAGTTCTTTGAGGGTGTGGATAATCATCCATATTCACCCTTACTCATTCCTTCTCTCATCTTTTCCTTTCTTTAGGCTTAGGTTGTCATCAAACCTCACTAACCGTAGGTCATCCATGCATGATAACATTAGGACTCTTAGTTTCCCTTTAGAGTTTCCTTTGTGTCTTCTCTCTTCTTATCTCAAAACTTCTTGAAAACACTTAATAAGGATAAAGTGTATTGCGCACGAGCCTTAAGCACGGGGAATGAGAAATGAGGGGATTCCTCTTACCTTTCTAGAGTGCTTAGCGAGCGTCCTGTCTTGGGACGATGCGTTAAGTATTCGCCCCTGTGCCCTAGACTTTGGTGCAATGCAACTTATGAACTAACTCAAGTCACTTCTGTCCTAAAAAATACAAACGAACTTCAAACCTTTTTGTCCTTCGGGATTGTCAAACTAAAGGCTATTTTCAAAAAGGGCACGTTACTTTCCATCTGAGACGCAAACAGGCATCGACCCTAACTGCCGGACGTGAGCTTAACGTCGCTCATAAAAAACACAAAAAGAACTTGGTCCGAACTACGTTGACTCTGAATTCCCCATTGCACAAGGGGGGTACGTAGGCCTAGGACGTTGACGTCCTACCGAGTCTGTCTTTGTTTTCCCCTTCCTCGTGTCAGTACAGCCATAGATGATAGGATAACTCACCCTTAGAATAGACAACAAGCGTGGATCCCATCGAGTACGATGGACGCGTGGGGTGCTAGCACCTTCCCCTCGCGTAACCGACTCCCGAACCCAGGTTATGGTTGCGATGACCATTCCTTTCCCTCTTCCTCAGGTTTATGCGGTGTTCCATTTCCCTCTCTTGGGATAAATTTACACGGCTGGCGACTCTGTGTTTTCCGCGCCACTCTCGCGTTTGTACCTGGATGAAAATCCTGGGAGCGACAGCTGGCGACTCTGCTGGGGACTATGGTTGACCTATGTTGGTCCATCCCTAAGCGAGTCAATCCTAGCGCTTGCTTGTCTTTGTTCTCTTTGGGTGTCTTTGTGTTTGCTTTGCTGTGTTTGTTGTATTTTATTTTTACCGCATTTTCTGTATTGCATTTCATTTTTATTACTGTCATACTGGATATTGCTGTGTTGTGCTGGCTGTTTCTGTTTTGCAGGTTGGGTTGTTCTGAGAGATAAGCCCAATACCCAGGCTCGAGTACACCCTAGGACTAGAGTGGAGAGTAGTGGGACCTACGTGCCTGCTTGGTACGTTTGTGTGTTCACGAAATTCACAACCAGACGAGGCTATCTTGGGTCGCATTCTAACGTATATGTCTTGCGCATGTTAGGGTGTTGATCTAGAGAGCTGTCGACTCTGGTGACCGGTCATCGAGGACCTTAGTGGAAACATCCCTCTTTAGTGGTGACAGTGGCAGACCACATCCTGTGGCAAACCCATTCGCACCCGAGGGCCCACTTTGGAACTCGCATAGGATGGCCCCTATCTTTTGAAGAGAATCAGTGGAGGCACTCCTCGATTGACGATAGTACTGTACCCTGAGGGATGAATGTACTATTGTTTCTCGACCTCAGTGCCAGAAGCTGAGGACCTTCCGTTTTGGAGAATCAATTGAGGCCTCCTCGATTGATGATGATGCCAAACCAGAAATGGTAAACGTATCATCATTTCTCGACCTGAGAGCCCGGGATACTGAACATCCTAGTACCCACACGTGAGAGGGGATGGGTGTTTGCAGGTTTACAAGTAACCGAAACCTTCAACCTACCCGGTTTTTCTGGATTTCTCATCAGTGTTTGATTATCTGGGTTCCTGGTTATCTCAATGGTTCGGTATTTTGGAATTCTGGTTTTCTGGGTTGTGGTTCTCGTTCAGTTAACAACACAGCACGTCCAGCAGTGTTGCCTTGATTCCATGTTTGCATGAGCATATCATTTTTCTTGCATTCTGGCATGTTTGACATTTTTCAGGGCTTGCATCTTACTCTTGATTCCGGTTTTCTGAGGTTACCTTGACATGGATGTCCAGAGAAAGAAGATTGTTGCCTATTCGTTCCCAGATCCGACCTTGACGTTGATTCACAAGCTGATTAGTATGGCTGGTCCCGGAGTTCGTACAGAGTTCAGTGGAGGGTATGGGAGACTTCTGAAGTTTGTCTACAATATCTCCAAGTATGAGAAGGATGTCATTCATACACTTCTTCAGTTTTATGATCCGTCTTTGCGTTGCTTCACTTTCCCAGACTACATCTTGGCCCCAACGTTGGAGGAGTTCTCATTTATTTTGGGAATCCCCATCAGGCATGACATAGTATTCTTTTCTGAAGAACCCCCCGGGATAAAGGAAATGGTTATTGCTCTTCATATTGGTGAACCCGTTCTGAGCAGTAATATTGAGGAAAAACAAGGAGCTAAGGGTTTCTTATTGAAGTTCTTATTTGATCAAGCTTACATACATGTTAAAGAGAAGAATTGGACTGCTTTCCAAGCTATTCTGGCTATGTGCATCTATGGGATTGTCCTGTTTCCCAATGTTCTTGATCTGGTGGATATGCATGCTGTCAGAATCTTTATTTCAAAGAATCCTATACCTACCTTGCTAGGTGATGTGTATCACTCAGTCCACTACAAGAATGAAAATAGGCAGGGAAAAACTGTGAATTGTTGTCCACCACTCTTATCTACTTGGTTTCTGAACCATATCCCCGAAACTGGCGCCTTCGTTGATACGAAAGATTCTCTGAAATGGTCAAAGAGGTTAATGGGCTTGACTGCTGACAACATTGTCTGGTTCAACCGTGATTTGCTAGGAATAGAGATTATTTGCAAGTGCGGAGAATTCCCTAATGTACCCTTGATAGGGAGAAGAGGTGGAATTAACTATAATCCTTCCCTTGTTATCAGGCAGTTTGGCTATCCTTTGAAAGGTCCACCTGAAGAGCGAGATGTCAGAGAGTCCTTATTCTTCAATGGTACTGAGGATCAAGAGATGATAAGGAAGATTGTGAATGCTTGGAAGCAGGTGACAAAGAAGGGAAAAACTTCATTTGGGAAATGTAACAACCGGGCTTTTCCTTTCTATGAAGAGTGGATTAAGAAGAGAGCAGAAGAGGAGCTTCTTCCCTTCCCGGTAGAACCACCATCTTACCCCTTGCTGGTTGAGCCTCCTACCACAATTGAGATAGAGAAGTTTAACAAGTTGTGGGCTGAAAAGGAAAAGCTGCGAGAAGAAAACAGTGAGCTACGAAGAAAGATTTACCAGTTGAAACATGAGCGGGGTGAAGTTGTTCATATCGCCAAGTTGAAGACAGAGCTTCTTGCTGAAGCAGAAAAGGAGCTAGCTAATAAGGTCGCGGCCAGACAAAGGATGAAGCAAGCTCTGGATGGTATCAGTAAGGTTCTCGAGTCTAAGAAGGAAGAGTGGACAAGGCTTTGTTAAAAATTCACAGGTTCAATACTCACCGAGAAACTGCAATGGTTGAGAATAAGAGAAAGGAAGACGATTACCTGGCTCAGATTGATCAATTGAAGTCGCAGCTCAAGAAGAAAGACACTGAGATCTTATCAGGGGTATTCCAGAGACAAGCAGTCGAGGGTCGACTCAATGAAGTCATAGCCTCCATAGAGGAACTGAAGGTCCAAGCTGAAGTGAAGAGATCTAGACATGAGGGACCTAGCATGGATGGTGTTTCTGGAGAAGACGCTTGGGAGTTACATTGCCGATACTTGGAAGGGATCATGCATAGGAGAGACGTTCTCATTCAAGAGCTAATTCAGAGGCCGAAGCATCCCGACACCAGAAAGTTGTTCAAAGAAATTCAAGACTGGAGCAAGAAGCATAATGGATGGGGAGGATTGACACTTGTAGACTTTGATGACATGCCGTAGCTTTCCATTTTCTTTTATTATTTGGACCACCTCCAGGCTTGTTGGTTGGGATCTATGATTATTGTGTTCAGACTTGTTATCTTGGATTTGTGATTATTGGCATTTGGTTTTCCTCTAGTTTTCTTAATATATGAGCAGAAGTTCCGTCCTATATTGTTGTTAAACTGGAATCAAGGGGTGGATCGCCCTGCGAATTTTTAAACATGTTCATTTGCATTTGCATATTCATAATCATTTTGCATAATCATTTTGCATGACAGGTGTTTATCTCCGGTATTCTTATCTTGTTCTAATCTAAGGATTGCAGATCAGCACATTCATCGGTATTCTACCAGACAAAATCAGAAGAGATTCATGGATCAGCTACAAAATGAGATCACTGAGATGCGGACTCGCATGAACCAATTCATAGAATTAATGCAAGGTGTCGCTCAAGGCCAAGAGCAATTGAGGACTCTCGTTCAGCCACTGATTGCAAGGGTTGATGAGGACGGTGTTATTCATATTGGTGTTACTGGTAATAATGTTCAGAATGGCCCTCCGGGCGGAAGTATTCCTGTTGCTGGTGTTGTGATTCCTCCGGGCGGAGGAGAAAATGTTGTGGTTCCTACTGTAGTGGGGGGAGGTAACAATGTCGGTGCAATTCATGGCCATCAGTATGATGATGTTCAAGATGATGCATTTTCTCTGCCAGGTGGGGATGCTGGCCCCCAAATTGACAATGATCAGAGGTTCCGGTTGATTGAGGAACAGCTAAGGGGTGTTGTGAATCAGGATGCTTTGGGTATGGATCTAGAGGATTTGGGGTTGGTTCCAGGCGTTGTTATTCCGCACAAGTTTCAGACTCCCACTTTCGAGAGGTATAATGGTATGACTTGCCCAAGGACCCATGTGAGGGCATATGCAAGTAAAATGGTTGCGCATGCGAAGAATGAGAAGTTGATGATGCATTGCTTCCAGGATAGCCTATCTGGGGCATCCCTGGAGTGGTATATGCAACTAGAGAGGAAGGATGTGCGTAGTTGGAGAGATCTGGCAGGGGCATTTATTAGACACTATCAATATAACACTGACATGGATCCGAACATAACACAGCTGCAGAATCTGTCGCAGAAGAACAATGAGAGTTTCAAAGAGTACGCCCAGAGGTGGCGTGAACTGGCAGCAAGGGTTCAGCCTCCCATGCTGGAACGTGAAATGATAACTATGTTTATGGCCACCTTGCAGGGTCATTACTATGAAAAGCTGGTACCGTGTATGACTGGAAAGTTTGCTGATTTGATCCTAGTAGGAGAAATGGTGGAAAGCGGAATTAAGGCGGGAAAAATATCAGGCGGTGATGGGTCCTCATCTGGAGGAAGTAAGAAGCCTTATGCCAGTGGTTACAAGAAGAGGGAGGGAGATACAAACTCTGTGTCATCATATCGTGGTAGAGAAGGACCTCGTCAGAACTTCAATCAACAGGTGGCTTCTGTAACCATCCCAGCAGCACCTCAGCAGCCAGCAGTGTCTCAAAAACAAAATCAGGCTCCTCGCCGATCGCATCCTCTAAATAGGCGGGATAGGCATTTTGACACTCCACCTTTTCCCTACGCTCAGTTATTTCAGCACTTGTTAATGCTACAGTTAATTCAGACAAGAACATTGGCTCCACCTACTGGTAATCCACCTCCCGGCTACGACACCAACGCCCACTGTGAGTTTCATTCTGGAGCACCCGAACATCATATTGAGAACTGTAAAGCTTTTAAGCATAAGGTTCAAGATTTGGTGGATTCCAAAGCCATCAATTTCTCCAATGATGTTCCAAATGTGAATCAGAACCCGATGCCGAATCACGGTGAGCCAAGGGTCAATGCTATTATTGAAGACTGTGAAGACTTGAGTTTGATTTCAGATGTGAACGAAGTCCAAACTCCCTTGGGTGTGGTGAAGGAAAGACTACTGAGGGGAGAGGTATTTCCAGGCTGTGATGAAGGTTGTGTAGGATGTGTGTCGCAGCTAGGCGGTTGTGATTTATTGAAAGCAAGAATTCAGAGAATGATCAGTGAAGGGATATTACAGTTTGACAGGGGTTTTAGGCAGAATAAAGTTATTGACAGGGAAATTGATGTTGCCACAATAACAATTCCATTCAAGACAATAACTATATCAGCGCCGGCGAGACCAGTGCCGGTCACTATCACTGTTCCTGGACCAGTCCCGTACGAGAGTACCAAGGCCATCCCATGGAACTATGGGGCCGAGGTGTTTGTTAATGGTAAGAAGCAGGAATTGGAAGAGACATCAGCTGTGAATACAGGGGTTGAAAATCTTGTTGAAGCAGGGGCTATCACTATGAGTGGTAGAGTCTTTATTCCGTCCGAGAATCAAGTTGGCAGTTCAAGACAAGACAAAGGTAAACAGATGATGGATGAGTCTGCATAAAGACGGGAAGCGAATAATTCTATGACAAAGCAGGTTGAGGATACTTTCTCAGAAGACGTAGAAGAGTTTATGAGGTTGATCAGGAAAAGTGATTACAAGATTGTTGATCAACTTCGCCAAACTCCATCGAAGATTTCCATTCTATCCTTACTGTTGTGCTCTGAGGCACACCGAAATGCATTGCTGAAGGTTCTGAACATGGCTTATGTACCACAGGAAATATCCGTCAATCAGTTAGAAGGGGTTGTGGCTCATGTGAATGCTGGTAATGGTTTGGGTTTCACCGATTTAGATCTGACTCCGGCTGGGAGGAATCACAACAACGCTCTGCATATTTCAGTGGAATGTCGTGGTTCTTTAATGTCGCATGTGTTAGTTGACACTGGGTCGTCTTTGAATGTGTTACCGAAGAAGGCTTTGATGAAATTGGATACTCGTGGGTTGATTTGTACACCAAGTGACTTGGTGGTCCGTGCTTTTGATGGTTCCAAGAGGTCAGTGTTTGGAGAGTTAGTTCTGCCAATCAAGGTGGGTCCTGAGATTTTCAACACCACCTTTTACATAATGGATATTCAGCCTGCCTATAGTTGTTTGTTGGGTCGCCCTTAGATCCATGGTGCTGGGGCAGTAACTTTTACGCTGCACCAGAAGTTGAAGTATATGGTGGATGGCCACGTTGTGACTGTTTGTGGTGAGGAAGATATCATGGTGAGTCACCTATCGACCTTCAAGTATGTAGAGGTAGATGGTGAGATACAGGAAACTTTGTGCCAAGCCTTTGAAGCTGTGAAAATTCCTGAGGAACCTCCAAAGGTAGTCAGTCAGCCTGAGGTGGTTGCCCAACCTGAAGTCGTCAGACAACCAGAAGTTCCAATATCCTATTTCAAAGAGGCACGCGCTATAGTTGAAGCTGGTGGTTCTCAGAAGTGGGGCAGTGTCATTGATGTTCAAAGAAAGCAAGATACTCATGGACTGGGTTACAAGCCACCTAGGCGTTCTGAAGAGCCTCCCAAGTTCTATGGTCCAGTCCGTTTCACCAGTGCCGGTGTTTTCTTCAACAGGGTCAATGCTATTGAAGATGAAGGAGATAGTGACTGTGACATGGATGAGTGGATCCGTCCCTGCACCCCTGGTCAGAGTTTGGGCAACTGGTCCTCCGAGAAAGTCATCCAAGTGACGCGCCCGGAGTAATTTACTTTTGTTTTCTGTTATGTTGAATCCTACGTTCTGCCCAAGACGTAGTGATATTTATTTGTAGGGCTTGGATGTTTTATTTGCTATTTTTATCATCAATAAAGGACGTTTTTTTTTTCATTCAAATATTTTGATCCCTGTCTTTCTGTTTTTACTTTTTGTATTAACCCACATCAAAATGGCAATGTGTTTTCTTATTTGTTGCACTCATAATAAACATAAAACATCCATCATGCAGGTTCCTTTGTTCAGATTCCACCCATTACTTAGCTATGGCTCGATATGACTTCGACAATCCCATCTATCAAGCCGAAGAAGAGACTGACGAAGACTGTGACTTACCAGAAGAATTAGCCAGGCTACTGAAACAAGAGGAAAAGGTTATTCTACCTCATCAGGAGGAAGTTGAGACTGTTAATCTGGGAACCGAGGATGTTAAGCGAGAAGTAAGGATTGGGGCTACTTTGGAAGACATTGTTAAGAGAAGATTGGTTGAGTTACTTCGAGAGTATGTGGATATCTTCGCCTGGTCTTACCAAGACATGCCCGGGCTTGACACTAACATTGTTTCACACAGATTACCGCTTAAAGAGGGTTGTACTCTAGTCAAGCAGAAACTAAGAAGAACGAAACCAGATATGGCTGTCAAGATCAAGGAAGAGGTTCAGAAACAGTTGGACGCTGGATTTCTTGCTGTGACAAATTATCCTCCGTGGGTTGCTAACATTGTACCTGTACCTAAGAAGGATGGGAAGGTCAGGATGTATGTTGATTACCGAGATTTAAATAGGGCGAGCCCAAAGGATGATTTCCCACTCCCCTACATTGACGTGTTAGTAGACAATACTGCTCAATATTCAGTGTTTTCCTTCATGGATGGCTTCTCTGGGTATAACCAAATTAAAATGGCCCCAGAGGACATGGAGAAGACTACGTTCATAACACCGTGGGGAACATTTTGCTACAAGGTAATGCCCTTTGGATTGAAGAATGCTGGGGCAACCTATCAGCGGGCAATGGTGACTCTCTTTCATGATATGATTCACAAGGAGATTGAAGTATATGTTGATGACATGATTGCGAAGTCACAAACAGAGGAAGAACACTTGGTAAACCTCCAGAAGTTGTTTGAAAGGTTGAGGAAGTTCAGATTGAGATTGAATCCGAACAAGTGCACTTTCGGCGTGAGGTCTGGTAAATTGCTGGGATTCATTGTTAGTGAAAGGGGTATCGAGGTTGATCCTGCCAAGATAAAAGCCATACAGGAGATTCCTAAGCCAAGAACAGAGAAAGAGGTTCGTGGTTTCTTGGGGAGGTTGAATTACATTGCTAGGTTCATCTCTCACCTGACAGCCACGTGTGAGCCAATTTTCAAGTTGTTAAGAAAGGATCAAGAGGTCAGGTGGAATGAAAATTGTCGAGAGGCGTTTGAAAGGATAAAGACGTATTTGCAGGATCCTCCAGTCCTTATGCCACCGGTGTCTGGGAGACTGTTGATTATGTACCTTACGGTTCTTGAGAATTCGATGGGTTGTGTGCTCGGTCAACACGACAAGACAGGTAGGAAAGAGCACGCCATTTACTACCTTAGCAAGAAGTTCACTGATTGCGAATCAAGATACTCTATGTTGGAGAAGACATGTTGTGCACTCGCTTGGGCAGCCAAGCGCCTGAGGCAGTATATGTTAAACCACATAACCTTGTTGATTTCGAAGATGGATCCGATTAAGTACGTATTTAAGAAGCAAGCACTTTCTGGTAGGATTGCCCGTTGGCAGATGGTTTTGACAGAGTACGATATTCAGTATGTTTCCCAGAAGGCCATTAAGGGAAGTGTTCTGTCAGAATATCTTGCTGAACATCCGATAGAGGATTATCAGCCAATGAAGTTTAAGTTTCCAGATGAGCATGTTATGTTTCTGAAGATGAAGGATTGTGAAGAGCCTCTGCCTGACGAAGGACCTGAGATTGGGTCTCAATGGAAGATGATTTTTGATGGGGCTGTCAACTCATATTGTAATGGAATTGGGGCAATCATTACGACCCCGAAGGGTTCTCATATACCTTTCACTGCCCGGTTAGCATTCGTGTGTACCAACAATGAGGCGGAGTATGAAGCATGCATCATGGGATTAGAATAAGCAATTGATTTGAGAATCAAGAACCTCGATGTCTATGGTGATTCCACGTTGGTAGTTAATCAGATTACAGGAGAATGGGAGACTCGTCAGGCAAATCTGGTGCCTTATAATAACTATGCCAGAAGGTTGTTACCGTTCTTTGACAGGGTGGATTTTCATCATGTGCCCCAAGCTGAGAATCAGATGGCCGATGCATTAGCGACATTAGCATCCATGTATAAGGTGAACCGTTGGAATGAAACACCTTCGATTAGAATCATGCGTCTGGACAGACCAGTTTTTGTGTTTGCAATTGAAGATGTGTCTAATGGCAAACCGTGGTATTATGATATTAAGGTTTTCCTGAAGAGACAGGAGTATCCAGAGGGTGCCTCCACCAAGGATAAGAAGACTTTGAGGAGGTTGGCAGGAAACTTCTTTCTGAACAAGGATGATATGCTATATAAGAGGAACTTCGATATGGTCTTGCTACATTGTGTTGATGAACACGAGGCAGGTTTGTTGATGGAGGAAATTCACGAAGGCTCTTTTGGTACTCATTCCAGTGGACACGCCATGGCTAGAAAGTTGTTGAGGGCAGGATATTATTGGATGACTATGGAGTCTGATTGTTTCAAGTACGCCCGAAAGTGCCATAAATGCCAGATTTACGCAGATAAGATGCATGTACCGCCTACGCCTCTAAACGTGTTATCATCTCCTTGGCCTTTTGCAATGTGGGGTATAGATATGATTGGAAAGATTGAGCCCACTGCTTCCAATGGGCATCATTTCATTTTGGTTGCCATTGACTATTTCACAAAGTGGGTGGAAGCAGCCTCGTACGCCAACGTCGTCAAGCAAGTGGTAGCCCGGTTTATAAAGAAGGATATCATCTGTCGTTATGGGGTCCTGGAGAAAATCATCACTGATAATGGCTCGAATTTGAACAATAAGATGATGAAGGAATTATGTCGGAGTTTCAAGATCGAGCATCATAATTCCTCTCCCTATCGTCCGAAGATGAATGGGGCTGTTGAGGCAGCAAATAAGAATATCAAGAAGATTGTGCAGAAGATGGTGGTAACATATAAGGACTGGCATGAGATGCTACCTTATGCCCTACATGGTTACCGTACTTCGGTGCGTACGTCAACTGGGGCAACCCCTTTCTCATTGGTGTATGGTATGGAAGCAGTTTTACCCTTAGAGGTCGAGATTCCGTCTTTGAGAGTTCTGGTAGATGTAAAGCTTGATGAAGCTGAGTGGGTGCGTTCCAGGTTGGATCAGTTGAACCTTATTGAAGAAAAAAGATTGGCAGCCATCGCACATGGTCGGTTGTATCAGAGCAGGATGAAGCACACATTTGACCAGAAAGTGCGTCCTCGGAGTTTTCAGACAGGTGAATTGGTTTTGAAAAGGATCCTTCCTCCTCAGACAGATCACAGGGGCAAATAGACTCCAAACTACGAAGGACCATATGTAGTAAGAAAGGTTTTCTCCAGTGGAGCCTTACTACTTTCAACTATGGATGGCGAAGATTTTACATCCCCTGTGAACGCAAACGTAGTCAAAAAATACTTCGCATAAAAGAGACCCGCTGGACATAAAAAGAAAGTCCAGGCAAAAAAGGGGCATCCCGGCGAACCATAAAAAGGAAAAGGTTCGGGCAAAAGTTAGGGATAAAATGTAAAAAGAAACGTGTAAACCCGCAAAGTTGAAAACCTGAAAAGGCGACTTTGGAAAAAATGGGTATCCCGATGGATTGAAAACCTGAAAAGGGCGATCTAGGCAAAAGTTAGGGATCTATAAGCGAAAAGCTATGGTCTGCATTCGATCTGTGAGCACTTTCAAATACCTGGAAATTCTGAAAGAAAGGAATCAGTATAGTTAGTCTCTTCGAAGGTCAAGACATTTGTGGATAAGCAAGACATATGGGTCATAGCTGAGTCAAATCATGGTGGATATCTGTTCCCACATTGCCGACATGTGTATTTTCTTTTTGCTTTTGCGCAATTACCTCTTTCTAGGAATTGCTTCCTATTGTAAATGCCTATTTACAGGCCATTTTCTCAATAAAATATTCATTTCACTCAAAGAACTTTTCGTTGTTTATTTTACTTTTACTGTTTTGTTTGCAAAAAAATGCCCGATATTTTTGATAAACATTGCATATAAGACTTCGAGCTTTGCGGAGCATAACGAAAAGCAATAGAGATTACTTAGGCGTTAACGGTGATAGTCATGTTGTGGCATATTCTTTTTGTTGTTATTTGACTTGCAGGGCAACAGGATTGTATTTCCCCATCAATTTGCTCTCCCCAGCACTGAGATTGCACCTTTCCTCAGCAGAGCAGACTTTCCCCAGCAGGAGACCTGAAAAGTACTTTCTCTGAGTCAAGACGTTATCTCCCCTCAGAATCAGGTTATTCATCTTCCCCATCCAGTCAGGAAGCGTGCTTTCGTCGACAATGTCATATTCTAGTCCCCAACAAGGGGGGAGTAAAATCATTCTCCCTACCAGCAGGCTAAGTTTAGCAGTATCCCCAAGCAGGATGGTATTATGGACTGTTTTCCCCAAGCAGGATGGTATTATGGGATGGCATCCCCCAGCAGGTCCTGAGCCCAATTGGATATTAGCAATCTTCAGTAACAGACTTCCGGTTTCGTTATTGGCGTTCATTCTCAACTCCCCCAGCAGAGGAGAAATCTCAGGTTTTGGATGTTACCTTCAGTAAAAGACATGTGTGGCTCCCGGTAGTTCTTTCGGGATTTCGTCCCCAGCAGAAGTTGTTGATCCGAAAAGTCGGTCAGTATGACCCGTCTCAGCAGAGTTCCTGGATTCAGAAGACAATTTATTTTTGTCATCCCCAGCTGAATTGATCTTTTCTCTCCGGCATTTATTTTGCTGGAGGGACCCTTTTTGCATATCATAAATATTTGCATTGCATCCTCAAACGCGTAGCATTTCCATTTCGTATGGAGCATTACGCCACTATTCAAACATTTGCATTTGAAGCATAAGTCAAGTCTGGTACTTTCTTTGCCAGTTCTCTTTCCCAGCAGAGATGGCATAACTCAGGAGATTTTGGAGGGATGTGTTCCTCATACTTGTGCTCCCCGGCAGAGTCTTTTATTTAGACTTCTCCTTTCCCCAGCGGAGTCATCTTATCTGTGGACCACGAGTCCGTTAGAAGTTTGCCTTGGTTTGGCCTTTCTCTTTAGTGAAATCCAGTTCTCGCCTGGTATTCAGTTCTTGCTTGACATATTTTGGCTGGTCAGTTCCCTTTATCAGCAGGGATGGCATTTGTTTTGCTAGTTCTCTTTATCAGCAGAGATAGCAATCTTTTGGATATTTTCCTTCGTCAGTTCCCTTTATCAGCAGGGATGGCATTTGTTTTGCTAGTTCTCTTTATCAGCAGAGATAACAATCTTTTGGATATTTTCTTTTGTCAGTTCCCTTTATCAGCAGGGATGGCTTTTGTTTTGCTAGTTCTCTTTATCAGCAGAGATAGCAATCTTTTGAATGATTTCTTTCGTCAGTTCCCTTTATCAGCAGGGATGGCATTTATGTTGCTAGTTCTCTTTATCAGCAGAGATAGCAATCTTTTGAAGATTTTCTTTCGTCAGTTCCCTTTATCAGCAGGGATGGCATTTATTTTGCTAGCTCTCTTTATCAGCAGAGATAGCGATCCTTTGAAGATTTTCTTCGTCAGTTCCCTTTATCAGCAGGGATGGCATTTATGTTGCTAGTTCTCTTTATCAGCAGAGATATCAGTCTTTTGAATGATTTCTTTCGTCAGTTCCCTTTATCAGCAGGGATGGCATTTATGTTGCTAGTTCTCTTTATCAGCAGAGATAGCAATCTTTTGAAGATTTTCTTCGTCAGTTCCCTTTATCAGTAGGGATGACATTTATTTTGCTAGTTCTCTTTATCAGCAGAGATAGCGATCCTTTGAAGATTTTCTTCGTCAGTTCCCTTTATCAGCAGAGATGGCTTCTGTTTTGCTAGTTCTCTTTATCAGCAGAGATAACAATCTTTTGGATATTTTCTTTCGTCAGTTCCCTTTGTCAACAGGGATGGCATATTTCGAGATTCCTTTGTCAGTTCTCTTTATCAGCAGAGATGACATAACCTGGGAGAGTTTGTTTCACTTTATCCCCAGCATAGCTAGCACTCGTCCGTGTTGTGACAGTACATTATTTATGGCTAATTCTCTAGTTGAGGATTGTAAATTTTCGGGTTCTTTGGTATTCAATCTCCGTGCATCCTAATTGTCTGAAAGTCGTCGCTATCATACCCTCAGGACTAAGTTGATTGAATAGGGGCAGCTGTTGCACCCCAAAATGTGCCCTCCTTACTTTAGTACTAACTGGCTTATGTTTCATTTCATATTTGCATTATCATGTGTGCATATCATTGGTTCTTAGCATGGGGTCAAGGTGCCAGAGGGAAGTTCAAGAGGAGAAGATGTTCTTCAGAGGGTCAAGCAAGAGGGCTCAAGTGGATCACTTTCTCCTAACCAGTGCAGAAATTAGGGTTTTGAGATTCTTTGGTTAATTGCTCCAATCGGCAAGCTCCTTGGGTTTTTATCATCACCAAATGGCATATCCTATCTTTGTTGGAGAGGATACACATCATATTCAGAGGAATTTGGATTTGGAGACTGTGCTATTACCTCATAGACTGAGGGTACCTAAATTAGGGTTTGCCATAAAGTCAGTTTATTTCTAATTTTTTGGGCAAGGCTTGATTCCATGGTATTCCTTGGGTCCCTAAGCATCTAGGAATGGAAGATTGTCCATCAATTTGGTTCAGGAGAAGTTCAATTGGCCAATAGAGTGGGAATCAGGAGAATCAGGAGAAAAGTCAACAGTGAGAGGGGAAGTCAACTATGGAATTTTGAGGTTCTCACCAAGGTTTTCAAGGTCTCACATCCTCATATGGCCTTCAAGAGTCCAGTTTCATACCATTTATCAAGAATCAAGGGTTGGTGCAAAAGTTACTAAATATGGAAATGACCTATAATTTGAAAGTTTCCTTTTTGGGCAAGTTCCTACACTACATTCAACTTGACTTTTCATCATCAAGAAAGCTTCAAATGAATTTTCCTCAAACATGAAAGTTGAAGATATTTTTCTCCCCTTTCCAACAAGTACTAGTGGGTCTCCATATCATTTGTGAAACTCAAGTTATGGCCAAAAGAAGGCAAAGTGGTTTTTAGGGTTCCATTTTCACAACTTTTGTATTTTGGGACATATGGACCTATAATTGATTCCATTGTTTCAAGGCATATTCTAACCTCAAAGTACAATCCATAAGGATTATTTTTGGCCTTTGAATCAAGAAGTTTTATGGTTTATTCATCACTTATTCTCCATTATTTCAAATTGCCAAATTATTTAAAACTCGTGAACCAAGGCATCTCAAGGCCCAATTTCAATTTAGGTGTGATTAGCAATTGTTGAGTAAGTGATCCATCATGAAATATTTATATATCCATGCATGGAGGAGGGTGTATTCTACTTTATTCAAATTTCCAAATTTGCCCAAAACTCATTAAGTGGAGAATTACCAAGGCCCAAATCATTATCAGTGTTTTAACCTAGCCTATTTAAACTTACTCATGCTAGGGTTGGAAAAAAGAACACGTGATTTTTGAGGAGGACAAAAGCTTGAACCCTAAAACTTTTCTTCATTGAATCTCTCAATCCACAAGGAGTTTTCACAAAGTTCTTCCACAATCTTCTTTCTGGGGATCCACAGAGCACAAACCAACCATCCTTTGGAGCTAAAGGCAAGGATACGTAGTGCATAGCCTCAGGTCAGTCATTCTTTTGATGATCATAGAACTCCTTTTTTAAACGTGCATGTTGATGTGTGATGTTCACTGGTCAATCTGATGTAGTTTTTGTTGTGTTTGAACGTGCATATTGATTGTATGATGAGTTTTTAATTTTTGAACCACACTTTATTTCCTTCGATTTGCTTTAGGTGTTTGTTATTTGTGAATTTTGATTGCATATTTGAGATCCTGACATTTTTCTGATCAAAATAGTTTACTCGCATGTGTTTTCTGGGAAAATTATGGGTGGGGGTCGCCGGAGAAGACGACCGGAGCTAGGGCTCCGGCGTCTGGTTCTCCCTCCGGCCAGATTAGGGTTTTGGGAGGAAGATGAAATCAGAGCCATTCATTTTTGTGATCGGACGGTTATCAGCACGCCAACGCATTAAAAGGGGATGGTACCGATCACGTGTTCTTTTTATTTCAAATTAGTCCTTGTGTGTGCATGTCTATGGTAAGTATCGTGGGCGTTTTGATCTTGTGTATTGATTTGGGTTACTTGGGCGAAACGTTGACTAATCTGGGACGTTGATTAGATCAGGTGGTTGGGAGTTTGCCAACGAAATAATTTACCATGTGCCTTACCACGTGCTACTCTTTATTTTTATTTTAATTTCTGATAATTATGTGGGTGCGTGCGTATCATAATTGTGGTGTGCTTCTTAATCATGGCCCTTTATCATAGTTACTTTGTGTTTGGTTTGACTCAGCGTGAGGCGCAGGATTCATCCAAGGGCAGGTATGCAGTCAATTGGCTGACTAAAGACCACGCGTGGACTCCTTTTTATTATTTTATTTTTCTGATGGGTTTAATGCCTGGGCTTGCTAATGGCACCCCCCTCTGAGCCCATTTGTTTATTTTAAGCGTGCATGTGTTGCTATTGCTACCCCCCACCCATTTTCTCCATTTTCATTTTTATTTTATTATTGCATTTTCGTTTTTAATTATTAAAAATAGTTATATGCATTAAAAAATCCCCAAAAAATTCATGAATCATTTTTATAATTTTATAAAATTTTCACAAATTTTATTTTATTTTTAGCATCTGAAATAAATATTGGTTTATTTTCTTTTTGAATTAGTCATATCATGCATACCTAAACTTGTTTATTTTATTTCTCATCATCCATAAATTATTTAGAACCCATTCTTTTTGCATTTTTTCACCAATACATTGAATTGCATTAAAATATTTTTCTGTCATTTTTTAAATCATTTCATATTGCATTGTAGTCCTCCCTTTTTGCACATTGAACCATATTTCTCATCTGAATTTGCATATTTGTTTGAGTGACTTTTATTTTTAATTTTCGCAGGAGTTTTTGATATGTTGTTTATTTCTGGTTGAGCAATATTGATAATTAATTTAGCAATTTTATAAGATGTTTCACTAATTATGTGACTGTTCTTTATGTGAGATCTTCTTATATGCATATCTCTGATCATGTCTGGTTACCTGTTTGGAAAGGCACTTGTGCCATTGTTTGGGATTGCTTCCTTGACTTCTTAATTCATGTTTGGATTGTTATAGGTCATTTAATCACTATTATATGCCATTGTTTGGTTTTCATTTGCCTTAATATTATTAGTGTCTGTCTTGTGCTAACCTCTTATGCAGGGGCTGAGGTAAGTTCTTTGAGGGTGTGGATAATCATCCATATTCACCCTTACTCATTCCTTCTCTCATCTTTTCCTTTATTTAGGCTTAGGTTGTCGTCAAACCTCACTAACCATAGGTCATCCATGCATGATAACATTAGGACTCTTAGTTTCCCTTTAGAGTTTCCTTTGTGTCTTCTCTCTTCTCATCTCAAAACTTCTTGAAAACACTTAATAAGGATAAAGTGTATTGCGCACGAGCCTTAAGCGTGGGGAATGAGAAATGAGGGGCTTCCTCTCATCTTTCTAGAGTGCTTAGCGAGCGTCCTGTCTTGGGACGATGCGTTAAGTATTCGCCCCTGTGCCCTAGACTTTGGTGCAATGCAACTTATGAACTAACTCAAGTCACTTCTGTCCTAAAAAATACAAACGAACTTCAAACCTTTTTGTCCTTCGGGATTGTCAAACTAAAGGCTATTTTCAAAAAGGGCACGTTATTTTCCGTCTGAGACGCAAACAGGCATCGATCCTAACTGCCGGACGCGAACTTAACGTCGCTCATAAAAAACACAAAAAGAACTTGGTCCGAACTACGTTGACTCTGAATTCCCCATTGCACAAGGGGGGTATGTAGGCGTCTTTGTTTTCCCCTTCCCCGTGTCAGTACAGCCATAGATGATAGGATAACTCACCTTTAGAATAGACAACAAGCGTGGATCCCATCGAGTACGATGGACGCGTGGGGTGCTAGCACCTTCCCCTCGCGTAACCGACTCCCGAACCCAGGTTATGGTTGCGATGACCATTCCTTTCCCTCGTCCTCAGGTTTATGCAGTGTTCCCTTTCCCTCTCTTGGGATAAATTTACACGGCTGGCGACTTTGTGTTTTCCGCGCCACTCTCGCGTTTGTACCTGGATGAAATCCTGGGAGCGACACTCGGGGAGTACAGATAATCAAGTACCTGAGTAGTGCTTGGAGCATGTGTTGCTATTGATCGAGTCTTGGGAGTCGCTCTGATACGTAGCACGGGAAGGATGAGAATTTGTTTTCATTTGTCTTTTTTTTTATTTGTTACGTATCTTATTTCCATCTTATGTTGAACCACAAGTTTTGTGGAGGTTATATGTTGTTAAAGCCTTAGTGCTGTTAAAGTGAACAATTTAAATATTTCGTCGTTTAATTTATTTTTATGAGGAATAAAGATATTAAATGACTTGATACTTCATAAGTTTTTAGGTATGTGGCATCTTACTTGAGTATTTCTGGTTATTTCGTAAACTATATTTATAATTAAATGAATGGGGAGAGTAAGGTGTTACAGTGCGCGTGCTCAACTTCTTACAAACTCTTATGAAATGAAGCTCTAATATTTCCTAATTGTACCTTGAGATTGCCATTCAGAGCCTCCAAACATTTCCACATATCACCTAATATGTTCTCTAACATCTGCTTTAGTTTCCAATGTGCATACCCAACCCAAAAAATATCAGAATCCTTAATATTAAGATAAACAAACTACGGCTAAAATC
This sequence comes from Lathyrus tuberosus, assembly GCA_022829125.1. NCBI lineage: Eukaryota > Viridiplantae > Streptophyta > Magnoliopsida > Fabales > Fabaceae > Lathyrus > Lathyrus tuberosus. The sequence continues at coordinate 886,390 of JALAZF010000761.1, forward strand.
AAATGCACATATTAGTCACGGTGTTTCCCAAATGCAACACTTGACTGATCTAAACTCCAATCACTAATACGAAAAACCCATTTAACAATGGTTGGGAATGACATATAATGACGCGGGCGAAGGCGTTGTTATGTAGATTGTCGTTGTAAGTTCGCGGTTTCTACAACGATCTGGAAACCGTTGTTGTATTTTGGAAATCGCGCGTTATATTGTAACGGTTAGGTATTTCAACCGTTGTAATATATATTAACTATCACAACAGTTATGAGTCTCAACCGTTGTGGAATGTACCCTTAGTTTATTAAATAAAAATGTATATAACTTGTTTTACCATACACCAATTAAAGAAATACAACCATTAAAATTGGTAAAGAACTATATAATCTAAAAATTAAACTATTCTTGAAAACCAACTTAAACACACCAATGTTTTCCGAATTGCATCCATTTTATTCTGCACATTTTATGTTCCTTAACATAAAATTTATGGTTCAATGGTCGGTTTCCTTCAATCCATCGATATCTTTTATTATAGTTTACCTCATCATCGCCACAAATCATCGCGATTTTATCATCATAACAATTATGTTCTTAACAACCACGATGATTAGTGACGACGATGAGATAAAGTAGAATTGTAGATATCGATGAATTGAAGCAAACAGACCATTGAACCATAAATTTTATGTTAAGGAACATACAATGTGCTGAATGAAATGGATGCAATTCGAAAAACATTGACATGATAAAGGTTGGTTTTCAAATACATCTTAATTTTCAGATTATAAGTTTCTATATTAATTTAACTGATTGCATTTTCAATAAAAGGATAGTGAAACAAACAATATACATAGTATATAATAAACTAAATTTCATATACAATATCAGAATGAATTCATATATATGTACCTTATCAGAATGAATTCATATATATGTACCACCATCATCATCACCATGTGAAACAAACCCTAAGAAGCGGGAAGCAATGAAGAAAATTAGTTAGTATTTAATTTAACTATATACAATATACATAGTATATAATAAACTAATGTTCTATATCAATTTAACTGATTGCATTTTCAATAAAAGGATAGTGAAACAAACAATATACATAGTATATAATAAACTAAATTTCATATACAATATCAGAATGAATTCATATATATGTACCTTATCAGAATGAATTCATATATATATATGTACCACCATCATCATCACCATGTGAAACAAACCCTAAGCAGTGGGAAGCAATGAAGAAAATTAGTTAGTATTCAAAACAAAACAACCAAAAGTTGAAACAAAACTCTAAGAAGTGGGATTGTACCATTATAATGAAGTTCACCTTGCTTGTGAAGCATTGAAGTCGAATCTGCACAAAATGAGAAGAATCAACAAAAACAACATGAAGCAAACGAGATAGTGGAAACTATCTAACAAAAAGATTGAAGTAGAAGAATACCTTATCTTCCATAAACAATATGTACATTACGCTTGCTACCGCCAGCATAATCACCATGTTCATCTAGTTTTATATTCTGCAAGAAGAAATACAAGGAGGAGGAAGCTTAAATCAAAAGCTTCATACTTCTTGTATTTCTTTTCGCGGATTCTATAAAAAGATGAAGTTTGCTGCCAAAAATGGGTGCTAGAGTTTCGCTGTGAAGGAAACGGCGCTACTGTCAATAATAGAAAGTTAATTCCCTTATATAAGTAAATATTTCACAACGGTTTTCTAAAATAACCGCAATGATAAGTATATATATTATTTTAATAATATCACAACAGTTAGTTATTTTACTGTAGCGATACCCCTTATACTTTATACAAGGTTCGACTCCAGGCAACAACAATTTTCTTTAATTACGTAAAATAGAAAAATGTTGTTGCCTAGAGTCAAACTTTGTATCAAGTATAAGGGGTATCACTACAGTTATTATTACTAACCGTTGTAATATTATAACCCTTACTCTTCCCGAAGTAGAGAACACTCTGGCCAAGTATAATAATGATTTAAAATTTTCTCCGTTTTTCAAAAAAAAATCGTTCCAGAATATCAACTATTTACAAGTTATCATCATTGCAAGCATTAAACTATCAGACTTTTCATCTTCAATCTCATCTATAAATAGAAAATTTTACATTTCTTCATAATATATTCTTCGTGATAATGAGTTCTACAAATGAGAATACTAGTGTTTTGGACTGGGTCGAGGTCTGCTCATCAGTCGAGCGGGCCCAACCCACACGTCCTGGGATGGCCCAACAAGGGCCTTTTTGGCATGACCAATGTCGGACACTTGCCCTCTCCCCGTGTTAGGCACACGCACGGTGTATAGCGTCGGGCAAGATGCTAGGCCTCCCCGGTATCGTCCCTCCTCGACACCCAGGGTGCTCCTCCCCTCGAGGAGCCCACCTTCTGCACATGAGGGTCCTCCCCGCGAGGACACATCTCTCCCCGACATACAAGACTCCTCCCCTCGAGGAGCCCACCTTCTGCACATGAGGGTCCTCCCCGCGAGGACACATCTCTCCCCGACATACAAGACTCCTCCCCACGAGGACACGTTCTCATGTAACCGCCCCACTCCCGATGGAATCGGTCTGCCCTAATTCTAGAAATTTAGGAACGGTTACCCCAGGGCGAAGACCACGTGCTGGTCTTCACTACGCCACGTAAGCCCTGGCAGTTACTTGGGTTGGGCCTGACAATCCAGCCCAATGCAAGTAACCGTTGGCCCCGCGCTGGGGGCTCTCTATAAATACCCTCTCACTTAAGAGGGTCAGGTTAAGTTCACTTTCACTCTCATCTCTGTACTTGCTATTCTCTGACAGTCACCTTACTTGAGCGTTGGAGTACCTTGCAGGTACACCCTCCCCCCCCCCCCCCCCGCGTCGTCTTTCAACCGCACCGGAGCTGAAGCCCAGACGACGTTGCTGGCCACTGAAACTGTCTGATCCTGGTACGATCAGTGGCGTCGTCTGTGGGAAACCTTTGCTTCCCCATTTTTCCTTTGTTAAACCAAAGCAACTCTCATTCATCACCATCATGGCCGGCAATCCGTCCGCTACCAAAGCTCTGGACACCATCCTCGCGCAACTCGAGAACGGGAACCACCACGAAGACGCTGCTGCCCTCCACGTCGAAGAAGGCGACGTGAGAGACAGGCAAACCTCCTCCCCAGACTCCCAAGACGTGGTTTACCACGCCGCCCACCAAGACGATCAGCAGGCCATTTTTCAGCCAGTTGCTCCTCCACCCAATGCAGACGCGAGTACCGTGGCCCTGTTCGCCTTGATCAATCAGACCAATCAGCTGATCGCGCACCAAAATACCAGAATTGAAGCGCTGGAGCAAGGGCGGACACGACGATCTTCCCCGCGAAGACATCGCCGTCCACCGCCGCCTCACCGTTCCCTTTCCCCACGAAGGACTCCTTCAGACGAATCTCGGACCCCCTCGCCGGTTCGGGAGGGTCGTAGACCACGTCTCGAGCTCCCCCAGCCGACGATCTCCCAGAAACGCCCTCGTTCCCCGCCTCGGAAGGAACCCAGGGCCTCCACCGCTACCAAGAAGTCCAAGCAGGTCGAAGAGAGGCCGAGGCACCGCTCGAGGAATTCCCCTCCACGATATCAACGATCCTCCTCGGTATCCCCGACAGGAAGTGACGACGAAGACCAGAGGACCCCACTATCGTGGGAGATCTGAATGCCCCAATCCCTGCGGGCATGGAGAAACCTCCACCGCTGGGGACCTACGACGGTCTCTCCGACCCCGATGATCACATCGAGAGTTTTGAAGCAATGCTCAACTTCCAAAACGTCAGAGGAGCCATCAGGTGCAGGCTTTTCCCCACCACCTTGCGGAAAGACGCGATGACTTGGTACAAGGGTTTGGAACCTGGGTCGATCACGTCCTGGAAGCAGCTAAGACGACGCTTCACCAAACACTTTACTGCGTCTCGCGACACCCAAAGACGGAAGCTGCTTTAGAAAGCATCTTCCAGGGGAAGAACGAACCTCTCCGAAATTACATCGAGAGATTCAACAGAGAAGCTGTCGAGGTCCATATGACCGACGACATGAAAAAGGACCTAATCATCCATGGACTGCATTCTGGATCTGATTTTGCCAAGTCTGTAGGCCTCCGTAGACCTCGCCGTCTCGAGGACCTCCTCCAACGAGCTCAGTCGTATATCGAGCTCGAAGAATCCTAGGCAGCGCAGATCGCCCTTGAGTCGAGGCGCAAAGAAGGTCCCCGCGGCCATAAAGATGAAGACTCTCCTTCCCGGCGGGGAGGAGAAAGAAAGAAAGAAAATCGCCCCCGTGATCCTCGTGAACCGCGCGGACCAGCTGGCTGGTTCACGGAGTACACCCCGCTAAATGCTCCCCGCGCGCGTATCCTCTCCGAGTACCAGAACTCAGAATTTGTGAAAGGAGAAGTCCGCTTTCCGAAGCCCACTGCCCCCAAATCAAACGTCAATAAGTCAAAATACTGTAGATTCCACCGGAGTCACGGGCATGTGATGGAAGACTGCATCCATCTCAAAGATGTGATTAAAATTCTGATCAAGGAGAGGCATTTGAAGAAATACGCCCAGAAGAACGATACTCCTCGTCCCAGCTCCCGGGAAACCCAAAACGTCGAGGAGACGACACCTCCTCCCGACGAGAGTCGCCTTCAAGTCGCTCTCAGTGTCACCCGACCCGAAGACTTCTTTGTCCCCCCAATCATCGAAGGACAAGAAGCAATTTGCAACATGTGGGCGACATTTCCCCACGAGGACTCCGTTACTGCCCGTAGCACCTGGGAAAGCTTCCCCAAGGCAATGGTCATCTCCGGGGGAGGTCCAGAGAAGCTGTCCGTCGGATCGATCAAGCAAAAATTCGACGAGTTGGAATTTGCAACGTCGGCGAAGGCAACCACTCTCGAGAAAGTGCGGGGAAACTCCAACCCCATCACCTTCTACCTCGAGGAACTCCCCGGGGGAGCACCAAACGCCACTATTCCCCTCCTGATCAGGGCGCAGATGGCGAACTTTGACGTTCGAAGGATCCTAGTCGACCAGGGGAGTTCGGTCGACATCATGTATTCTTATCTGTTCGGGACGCTTCAGCTCGACGAGAGGCATCTAACCCCGTACGTCGGTTCAGATCTACAGGGGTTAAATGGAACCACCACCAGACCATGGGGTTACGTGGAGCTAATGGTTATGTTCGGGGCCGAAGACACTGCCCGACAGGTGAAGATCCGTTTTCTGATGGTCGAATGCCCGTCTCTTTACAACTGCATCCTCGGGAGGACCACCCTGGCTGAACTTACGGCGGTACCATCAACGGTCCACCTCAAAATGAAGTACTACACGACCAGGGGACGAGTAGTGACGATGCACGGGGACATCGACGCGGCCCGAAGGTGCTTCGACGCCGCCATCAATGGCCTGAGTTCCATCGGCCCCAAACCCAAGACCGTGGCCAAGCCACCCTAGGATGCCGAACAGGCACCTCTCCCGCGCCTCAACGCGGTCGAACTCGACAACAGGTTCCCGGGTGAACCCAACGAAGACGGGGCAGAAGACCTCGACCTCCAGGCGAAGAACAACGGGCGGCCTCTCTACCCAACGTGCCCCATCCCAGACGGAGACTTTGAGCTCGTGGTACTCGGAGACGACCCAGATCGCAACGTGAAGATTGGCGTCGGGATCCCCGACCTGGCAAAGGAGCAACTGAAGGCATGTCTGAAGGAGAACGCTGATCTCTTCGCGTGGAGAACATCTGAGATGCCTGGGCTCGACCCCGAGGTGGCTTGCCATCAGCTCGCAGTAGATCCGGCCGCTAGGGCCATAGCACAACGTAGGCGTAAGCAGTCTCCCGAAAAAGCGGAGGCTGCTGAAAAAGCTGTAAAAGACCTCCTAGAGGCAAATTTTATTTCGGAGGCCAAATACACGACCTGGCTGTCCAACGTTGTACTTGTTAAAAAGAATAATGAAAAATGGAGAATGTGTGTTGATTATACTGATCTTAACCGGGCTTGCCCGAAAGACTGTTATCCCTTGCCTAACATCGACCAACTGGTCGATAATTCTGCAGGTTACAAACTACTATCCTTCATGGACGCTTACTCGGGATACAATCAAATCCCCATGGACAAGGTCGACAAACAACACACGGCCTTCATGACCACGTCGGGCAACTACTACTACAACGTGATGCCCTTCGGTCTGAAGAACGCCGGTGCGACCTACCCACGGATGATGAACAAGGTTTTCCAGGCTGAAATCGACGACATGCTCGAGGTCTACATGGACGACATGATCGTCAAATCCGCATAAGAAGTCGACCACGCCGCGCACCTCAAGAAGGTGTTCGACACGACGAGGAGATGCCGCATGAGGTTTAACCCCGACAAGTGCACCTTCGGCCTTCGGGCAGGTAAGTTCCTCGGGTTTTACCTCACAGAACGAGGAATCGAGGCCAACCCCGACAAGTGTAGGGCTTTCTCCGAGCTCCCTACCCCAGACTCAAAAAAGTCGATACAATCATTAAACGGGATGCTCACCGCCCTTTCCCGCTTCGTCGCCAAATCCGCACAGTACGCACTCCTATTTTTCAAACTTCTTCGACAAAAAGCGGAGTTCGGTTGTAGCGAGGAATGCGAGCAGGCACTCGTCCACTTAAAACAAGTCCTATCACAACCCCCGGTCCTCTCACGGCCTGAGAACGGGGAGACGCTCTTCTTGAATCTTGCGATCACGAGTGAAGCAGTCAACACCGTCCTCATTCGGGAAGCCCCAGACGGGCAGAAGCCAGTTTACTTCACGAGCAAAGCCCTCCAAGGCCCCGAGCTTAGATATCAGCAGATTGAGAAAGTCGCCCTGGGCCTCGTCACCGCGGCCAGGAGGCTACGCCACTACTTCCTAGCCCACACCATCGTCGTAAGAACCGAACAGCCTATAAGGCAGCTCCACGTACGACCAGACATGGCGGGGAGGATGCTCAGGTGGTCGCTCAAGCTCGCCGAGTTCGACATCCAATACGAAGGGAGGAAAGCCCTGAAGGCTCAGGTATTGGCCGACTTTGTAGCGGAGATGACCATCCCGGAACCTTCGACCAACGGATCCCAGAAATGGATGATCTATGTCGACGGAGCATCCAGCCCGAAGGGAAGCGGGGCGGGCATCATCCTCGAAAATGAGGAAGGCATCCTAATCGAGGTATCCCTCGAACTATCCTTCCCGACATCGAACAACCAAGCCGAATACGAGGCCTTCCTCGCAGGACTCCGGCTAGCCGAAGACCTCGGCGCCAAGGAGGTCAAACTTTTCACCGACTCCCAGCTCGTGGCCTCACAAGTCTGAGGAGAGTACCAAGCCAAGAACGACAACCTCATAGAATACTTGGCCTTGGTAAAAGAAAAGATGAAAAAGTTCACCTCCGCGAAAGTAACTCACATCCCCTGTAACGCCCGTTTATTTAATTAAGTATTTAATTAAATATAATTGTAGTATGTTGTGTTGATTCGCGTTGATTTGAGTATTTGTGTCGATTTAAGTTGATTTCGGAATATCGGAATATTATGTTGATGTTTCTAAGTTGGTTCGAGTTGAATTGATTTAAGTTGTGGAAATAATATTGGATATTTTCCGTCCATGGTTAAATATGTTGATTTGGTGGTTTGGACGATTTATTTGATAGTCGGTAATTAGTCGATTTGGTCGAGAGAAATAATATTAGAATTAATATTATGGAATATAAGCGTATTTTATTTAAGTGGGCTTATTTTATGGTTGTGTGTAGTAAGATTGGGGGGTGAAGATAGTAGGCCCAATAAGAATAATAAAATAATAGTATTATTATTATTAGTATTATTATTAATTGGGTTGGTTGAGAAAAAAAGGGGAATTAGGTTTTGATTAGTGGAGAAAAATAAGGGTTGAGAGAAGGAGTAAAACATGTTGTACGTGAAAAGTTGCAAGAGGAAGTTTTGGAGAAATTGATCGTGGAAGTTACAGAGGAAAAAGTCTTAGAGAAGAATAAGGGTTTTAGAGGAGAGAAGATAGCTTGGAAGCAAAGAAGGAGAAAGAAGAACTCATGATCATATGGCTATTTTCGCACTTATGGTACAGCCTCCACTAAACAGGTGATAACTTTTTACTTGTAATTCCGATTAAAGCGATTCTTGAATTTATGGAAAGCTTACGAAATTCTCTTCAATTTGATATATGATTTCTTGTCAATAAGTTCAGTATTAAAGGAGAAAAACGCATTTGAAGTTTGGAAGTTCATGCTGGAAATGGGTCAAATAGTAGTTACGGGATTGATGATGATGGAGGCTGAATTTTGGTCAAGATAGAAACTCAATGGCAGCATGTTCATATTTCTAATCTCCATGGATGCAAGAGGAGAGGAAAAGAGGTAGAGCGAAGAGAGAAGCAGTTAGGCTTGGAGTTTTGCAGAAGGGATACGGGAGAATTGCCGTCGGAGCCAAGTCGGAAAAGTCGATCGGAAATTCGAGCGGCCATCAATCTAAGGTAAGGGTGGGGTTCGAATTTTATTACCGGGTATATGATAATTGATGCGTGGGATTTGGATTTATATAATTTTCTACTGAATGTGTTGAAGTGTATTGATGAATTGGTTTTGTTTTTGTGGAATTTGATGTTTGCTAGATTGTTTGATTGTTGTTCTATAGTGTTAAACTTAGGTTGAAATTTGGTTAAATCGATAGAAACCGATGTTTTCACGGACGAAATTCGGAATAGATTGCGTAGTTATGTCGAGAAATGTTAGACCGTGCTCGAGTATGCTTGTTTCATCGAATTTGGTTGATTTTGTAAGTTTTTGCATTTTTGGAGATTTGGGGGTTTAAGATTCGGATTGAAATCGAAAGTCGTAGAATTCACGTTTGATGGTTCCAAATCACTACTATATGTTTGGTATGAATGAGTAGGTGTTTATTTCGAAGAAAATAATTGAATCGGTCAGATTTTCGAACGAAAATGCAAAATCCCGTAGGGCTGTTATGCAGAAAAATTCTGGTTTCGGAAAGTTTGGAAAATTCATATCTTTTGATCCGTAAGTCAGTTTTGACCCCCGTTTGAAGCGTTGGAAAGCTAACGAGATGTTCTTTCTAGGAAAAATGATTTTGAGGTATGTATCTAGTTCAATTATAGCAGAAAATCGAAACCGTATCGTTGTGTTGATTTTTACCGTCGTGAATGTGTGCGATTGAGGTGTTATCGTGCAATATGCCTCAACAATGTTAACCGATTAATAATGCAAAGGAATAGCAATAATGCGGGGACTTAGAAATAACAGTAGCAGGTTTTGTATCAGAGTTGAATTTAATGACAGTAACATGATTTAGTAGCATTCGAGATTTGATATCAGGGAATCAAATAAATAGAAACGGTGGAAATTAGTAGCAATAATGGAGGTTGATGAAAATAGTACCGAATAGTGATATTAGTAGTTTTAATCGATATAATTGTTTAACCAAAATTAGTTGAAATTTTGCAGAAGTAATTCGTAAGTGGTTGTAGTTATTTTTGGTTGTAGTTATTTTTGGTTGGTTGATGTATGGAGTTAGTCGAATAAGTAGAATTAAGCGGTAAGATTAGTTGTCCGGTATTAGTTGAAAATTTACGAGGTAGTTCGTGTATACGACTAGATACGTGAATTGTGTTTATTTTGTTAAAATAGGTTGATTACGCTGACTTGCAGGTACAGCTGACAATTAAATTGTCCCAGTTTATGGGCATTGTCAATTGTAGGTCTGACGACCAATGTTGGATTAAGTTGTTGCAGCTGATGCATATTTTATGTTTTGTTGTTGCTGAATATGTTGTTGATTAAGTTGTAGGTCGAACGACTAATGTTGGACTAAGTTGATGCAAGTGGTGCATGTTTAAGTTGTTGTTCTCGCTGTTGCTATTGCGTTGTTGTTGTTGTGACGTTGTGGTTATTGTGGCATGCATACATTTGCATTGATTAAGTTGGCCTTGATGGCACCTGTTTAAGTTGGCCTTGATGGCATCCGATTAAGTTGAAAAGGCCTCGATAACCTAGCATATGTTTAAGTTGGGAGTTTACTCCAAATGGTACCACATGCATTTGCATAGTTGAGTCGCATTTGAGTTGCATGTTGAAGTTGTTAATATTATTATGTTGTTGTTGATTGTTGGTGTTGATGATATAAGTTGTTATTGTTGTGAGTTATTGTTGTTATAAATTGTTATTGTTGTAAGTTGTCGCTTGATACAGGTTGTTGTTATAAGTTATTGTTTGTTATAAGTTGTGGTTGCTCTTAAGTTGTTTACTGATAGTTGTTGTATGACTGTTGTATGAAGCGGTGAAATTTGTGTGATTCTAATCTAATATATTAATTATCATGCCTTTGATTATATTTTTCGATATCTCACCCCTTCTGTAATGATGTTACCTATTATGGGTAACTGAGCAGGTACTCAAGAATAGTTGTGAAGGTTTGAAGTCTTAGTCGCTGTTAGTTCAAGTTGGTGTCATGCTCTGATACGTAGCACTCGGGGGGAAATGTTTTGTTTATGTTGTTGTTCCTAATTGTTGTTATTACAATAATTCTTGAATAATTATAAATTGAAGTTTTGATCTAGTTGAATAAAGTGAATATGATTTATAAGTTGTGAAGGCCGAATGCTATGTATCTATTTTAAAAAGAAATACAGGTTTATGTTATTGGTTTTGTTGTTCAAGTTAAAAATGTGACATCTCATTGTTTTATGTTGAAAATTTTGCACTCTGATTTTTAATAAATGTTGTGTAGAAAATGGGGTGTTACATCCCCCGCGAGCACAATGCCCGAGCAGATGTCTTGTCCAAATTGGCGAGCACAAAGAAGAAAGGCGGGAACAAATTCGTCATACAAGAAGTGCTTTCCCACCCGAGCATCGACAAACCGGCCATAGGTTCAGACATCAACGCCATTGGGGACAGCAATTGCTGGATGACCCCGGTATACGAATACCTCATGACGGAAAAATTGCCCGAAGATCCCAAAGAAGCAGGAATGGTCAAGAGGCGGGCGTGCTCGTACACTATAGTCGAGGATAAGCTGTACCGGTGAGGGTTCTCCATTCCCCTCCTCAGATGTGTCGAGGAGACCAAGGTCCCCGACATACTCTGGGAGATCCATGAGGGAATCAATGCGCAACACCTCGGCGGGCGATCGTTAGCCCGTAAGGCGCTTCGAGCAGGGTATTACTGGCCCACCATGCAACAGGACGCCAAGGAACACGTCAAGAAGTGCGACAGATGCCAACGACACGGGGACATGCACCTTGCTCCTCCCAACGAGCTTAGTCCATTGTCCTCCCTGTGGCCGTTTGCATGGTGGGGAATGGATATCCTCGGACCTTTCGTCCAGGGGTCGTATCAAAACAAATACCTCATCGTCGGGGTGAACTACTTTACGAAGTGGATTAAGGCAGAAGCCTTGGCCAAAATCACGACCTTCAACATACTACGTTTTTACAAAAGAAATATCCTTGCCCGGTTCGGCGTGCCCCAAGCCATCGTCACCGACAACGGAACACAGTTCACTGACAGGAACTTCCAAGACTTCGTCGTAAAACTAGGCACGAAGCAACACTTCACGTCGGTCGAACACCCTCAAACGAACGGACAGGCAGAGGCGGCGAACAGGGTGATCCTCCGAGGATTAAGACGTTGACTGGGCGACGCCAAGTAACGGTGGGTCGAGGAGCTACACAACGTCCTCTGGGCCTACCGGACGACCCCACACTCCACAACCGGGGAGACCCCCCTCTGTTTGACCTACGGAACCGAAGCGGTGATCCCCATGGAGATCAGGGAACCCTCGAGGAGGACAGAAGCCCCCCTCGACGGGGACGCGAACGACGAAGCCTTGAGAGAAGAGCTCAATTTTGTCGAGGAGATACGTTCGGGCGCTTCTCTCCGAGAAGCTTCGCTTAAGCAGAAAATAACACTGCATTATAACAACAAAGTTATTAAACGTGATTTTCAGGTAGGCACCCTCGTCCTACGAAGGAACCAAAAAGACTTGCGAGAAGGCAAACTCGCCGCGAACTGGGAGGGCCCGTACCGCGTCCGCGCGAAAACGGTGACATGAGCCTATTTCCTTAAAAATCTGCACGGGGAAGAACTTGCTCGACCGTGGAATGCTGAAAAGCTAAAACAATATTACAGTTAAGCACTGCTCGCGACGCACTAGCACCGCGACTACGGGGACGCGCTAAGGTACGAGCATGACACCCCTAGACAGAACACGATGATCGAAAACCGCGTTGTGTGTTCGCGAGGACTTTGATCCGACGGGGATACCTCGACCGAGCTCCGCCGTCATTGTACCAATCAGGCAGAACACCTAGCTCGCGATGGGAAGTTCACGCCACGAAGCTAACACCTCGACCGAGCTCTTAGCCTCGTTGAAGCTCGGAACACATCTCCGACCACCTGACCAGCTCTCCACGCGGTCAGGGACTATCAAGGTCGAGCAATCCCAAAGTCTTTATTACTTAGACAGAAAAACAAAGTATAGAAGTCTAACACTTAGACAAAACAAACAAAGCACAGTAAATGCATTAACATCACACACAATTAAAACCATGCAAGCAACACTAGCAGATAAACGAAGATACATTAAAACGGGCAGAAGCCCAGTGTACAAATATTACAATCAGATGTCAAAAAGCCCCTGGCACACAGGCTAAGCAGAAATATTACAATAAATAAAAATGGCTCGCAGGCCAAACCGATCGGGGAGAAAATCCTACTCAGCGGTGGTCCCTTCAGGCTGCTCGGGATCATGGACCTCGTCGACCCTCATCAGTTGAACGATCTGACCATCGACCACCTCGTAGTCGAGGTCAATCCCCTCGGTCGAAAGGTCGGGGTAGAGGACCCTAAGCTGCTCCACCGCATTCTTGAAGCCTATGCCCGCCACCACAAGATTATCTTCCTCGGCTTCACGGAGCTTCGCTATCAGCGCGGCCCGCGAGGTCAACAAACCTATCCTCTTCGGTTTCCTCCTCAGCGGGGCGGACAACCTCCTCCAACTCGGCGATCCTCGCCATGAGATGGTCCCTCTCCTCCTCGACACCGGCTAGACATTTCCGCTTCTCCTCGGCATTCTTCAGCTTTTTCTCCATTTTCTATTGAAGCTCGAGCTGGGTCTGGTTCTGGCTTTTGCAGTCAGCCAGCTCATTACTCACCTTCTCCATTTCAGCCGAGATGGATTGAAAACTCTCCTGCAACCTGTTCAGCTCGCTTGCGGGGCACGCCTCATCATTCAGAGCCAAGGCGGCCGCGCAAACCCGCATCACGGCAGACACGTCCTCCACCAACATCCTCCGCCGAGAAGCCTTATCGACGCTTAGGATGGCCTGAGTTTCGGAGCCACCCACGCACAACGAATTGTTCTCCATAAAGAAGTTCGGCCTTGTATAATAGGGCGGGAGCACAAATTTCACGGCAGGGGGACTCTCGTGTTCGGTAAGGTCGATGTCCACCGTATCTGCAATCCTTTGCCTCTTCGGAGAGCTCTGGGGGCTGACGGAGTCACTACCCTGGTGAGAGCCAGAGGAACCCCCGGGTGTCGGGGCGGGAACGGACATCTGCACTCAGAGCTGGTCGACACGACTCTTGCCTCCTTTCTTCACAGCACGGTTGGCCTTCAGCTTCTTGAAGCGCTCCTCAGCATTCGACATCTTATCTGCAAAGAAAACAAAGAAGTTAGTAGTCCGAAAAGAAAGGTAAAAGGAAGGACACGTTGGGGAGACCACCCCCACCTAACAACCCGAGGGCCTCCTCGTCAGAAAACGTCTCGAGAAGAGCCCTAGTATTGATCACTCGACGCGTCGTCAAGACCTGCCCGTCATCACCCCGAATGAAGTCCCCGTTTGGCGTCACGAGCTTTGCTTTGTTAAAACCATTAACGAATGCTACTATCTGCTCGTAGGCCAAGCGATCCCCCTCGTCGAGACGGCTAGGCCTGACGATATAGCTATCCGTTCCCCTCGTAAAGTGTTCTTCAGTCCAGAACAACGGGAACTTAGGCACAAGGGTCTCCTCTCGCCGTCCGCCCACCTGTTTGACGGCCCGAGTGTACATAGTATTCACCGCCTCATGTGTGACCGGCCTCACGAGGTAATACCGGTACTTGAAATTTTGCACGGAGTCCATATACGTATGAAACATGCTGTTCACCTGTTTGAAGGACACCCAACCGTGCCTACCGTCCCCGGCCTGTCGCTGGAGGTGGAAAATGCAGAAAAACAAGGGCACAGTCGCCCCGATCTTCAGATACTTGCATACCAGCTCGAAGGCCCTAATAAATGCAAGAGAATTGGGGTGGAGTTGAGAGGGGGCCAAACGCAGCCAGGTAAATACGGCCTGCTGGAAGTCCGTGAAAGGTAGACGCCACCACGCCTCGTCGAACATAAACTTGTAGACGGGGAGCCGAATCCCGCTGTACGTCGAGCAGATCCGGTGGTGTGGCAGGGGCCTAAACACGTTCCACGACTTCGGGGAACCGATAAGGCGGTGCTCGATAGTGCAAAATATTCCCTCTTCATCCTGGTCGACGAACTCGGACATCATGTTCACGGCCTCCTCGCAGGCCCAATCGTCGGGCGTCCTCTCCCCGGCACTGGATGTCTCCGTCATAGGTGAACTAGGCCCGTCGTAGATATCCAAAGACCCCACAGCCACTTGCAACATGTCCATTAACCTGAAAAGCAGAAGGCAACGGTGAATTCGATGACCCATATCAAATCCACCCCTTCCACCGCTGATCAAGTGAAAGGGCGAGGAGGGGACATCGGGGAACGCGAACCCGCGACCGTCCTCGGGTCCGCGGGGAAGACCCCCCGAGATATTCAACCCAAGTCCCCCGTGACATTCAGCGTCTCCCCGAGGATCTCATCATTTATCCCAAGGAGATTAAAAAAAAAGAACTGAGACGTTCATCCCACGACCCCAGGACATTCTTCATGCCCTCGTGGATTTCATAATCTCTCCCCGCGAGATTCAACGAATAAGCTATGAAATTCTGCCGTTTTCGCCGGATATTTCGTGATTTCCATGGGAACTTCATCAGTTCACCTTAAAAATCACCCTACCAATGCAAGCGAAAAGAGGAAAAAGGAGAAAGGAACTTACTTGAAATACACTTTTTGGGTTTCCGGCACGGCGATCGTTGGTGGAGAACGGCGGAGAACGGCGGAAGGTGGCGGCGGAAGAACGGAGATTAAGAGAGAGAGAGAGAGTCTGAGAGGAAAGGAGCAAAAGGTACAAATGAAACGAGGTGAGGCCTATTTATAGGATCCTCACGGAATTCGAAGAGTCTAGGCTACAGGAGTACACTACCCTAGCCTAGCCGCCCTACGCAATGATGGCGCCTGACACGTGGCGTACATGCGACCCTTCGTTCCCCAACACGCGCGTCTCTCTATTCGCTCTGACACCAAAGGTCAAACTTCTCGCATCCCCGATGAGTCGTCCATCCGCGAGCTTCCACACTCGAGTCCGCACCCGCTACTCTCCCCCGACGATACGACTAGTGGATCCCAGGCGTTCCCCTCCTCGCGGTCACGCGATCGATATTCCCCCCGACATGCTTGTTGGCCCTTAAGTCATCACTCCGACACTTCGGAGTAACGACTTGGAGGGCTCCTGTTCTGGACTGAGCCGAGGTCTGCTCATCAGTCGAGCGGGCCCAACCCACACGTCCTGGGATGACCCAACAAGGGCCTTTTTGGCATGACCAATGTCGGACACTTGCCCTCTCCCCGTGTCGGGCACACGCACGGTGTATAACGTCGGGCAAGACGCTAGGCCTCCCCGGTATCGTCCCCCCTCGACACCCAGGGTGCTCCTCCCCGCAAGGAGCCCACCTTCTGCACATGAGGGTCCTCCCCGCGAGGACACATCTCTCCCCGACATGCAAGACTCCTCCCCGCGAGGACACGTTCTCATGTAACCGCCCCACTCCCGATGGAATCGGTCTGCCCTAATTCCGGAGATTTAGGAACGGTTACCCCAGGGCGAAGACCACGTGCTGGTCTTCATTACGCCACGTAAGCCCTGGCAGTTACTTGGGTTGGGCCTGACAATCCAGCCCAATGCAAGTAACCGTTGGCCCCGCGCTGGGGGCTCTCTATAAATACCCTGTCACTTGAGAGGGTCAGGTTAAGTTCACTTTCACTCTCATCTCTGTACTTGTTATTTTCTAACAGTCACCTTACTTGAGCGTCGGAGTACCTTGCAGGTACACCCCCCGGTCTTTCAACCGCACCGGAGCTGAAGCCTAGACGACGTTGCTGGCCACTTAAACTGTCTGATCTAGGTACGATCAACTAGAAACATCACCAATGAGGGCACAAATGAACAACGTCGGCTGCCAAATGAGGAGGTCCAACCAGCGGCCAACGTCAGGGATACGTTAAGGGTAAGGAAGGAGAAGAAGAAGAAGAAGATCAAGAAGCTGAAAAAGAAGAAGAAAAAGACGAAAAGGAGGATTGTTTATTATGATTCCGATGAGGGAAGTGAGAAGAGAGTCATGGATTATAAAGATGCATTTGTAGCTATGGGCTATGACATTGATAAATATATGTAATATATGATTATCAATGTACTATATGGAATCTTAATAAAATTTTCTTTTATATATACTTATCTCTTTCAATTTTATTTTTAAAGAAGTTTTCTATTATATTTATATATTCTCTTGCACTTAAAAATAGAAAAACAAAGATGAATTTTGAGTTTTGAGGTTAAATCCCCGTAACACTAACAAAAGAAATAAAATATATGTTTAATTGATTTAAATTACCCATGGTGAAAAGTCTGTAAGCATTTTGAAAAAATAAGTAAAAAACGCTACCTATAATGACGGTTTTCCCTAAAACTGATTGTTTGAAGAGAAAGACCTAAAACTAAACTATAGGCTATAATGACGGTTGAAAACATATCCGTGGTGAAAGGCTGTGGGCATTTTGAAAAAATGTGTAAAAAACCATAAATGCAGGCACTGGGAATTGAACTCATGACCAGACGCTACCTATAATGACGGTTCTTTAAATACCCGTTGTGAAAGGCCTCACATTTCACCACGGTTTTAATATTATCCGTCATTAAAAAAACACGCGAATCTATTACAATGGTGTATAGACAAGCCATTATAAGCTTGGCATTGTTGTTTGTGCGTTTTGCAGTAGTGAACAAATTTATGCATATGAGGAGTCAATCATGTGTCTTTCATATAATAAAAAAATAGTCTAAAATTAGCACATGCGTGCTCAAGTTGTCACAACTTTTGATGGCACTTCATCTTATCATTAACCCTTACAAGTTCATTCATAGTTTCTCTATTGGATCTCGCATATCATTCACAACATACTCCCTGCACTTTGATTTCATCTTTTTGTTAATGTGAAATTGATAAAGCAAATTAAATTTCCTTGGAAACATTATTTTAATTGCTTTTATCAAAGTAAGATCCATATCAATCAAAATCACTTATGGCCATAACCCTATTTCTCCGTCTGCTCAGATTCCATATAGGCAAATGCAACAACAAATGCTAACTTAGTTGATGTCATACTAATTAATTCAAACAAAGGCTGCATATATTTGTTTGTCTTGTACGTAGTGTCAATAATCAACACATTAGGAAACATATTTAACAACTTCACTAATTCTGGGTGGGCATAGAAGATATCTCTCACAACATCTGACTCATGTTTTTTCCACTCCAGTAAACATAATCTGAATTCTTTGTCAGCTTAAACAAATGTTACATTTCCATTTTAAGTCCTTTATGTCTTTCTGATTCTTACTTTTATGTTTATATTTTTGGGTGATCCGAGTCACATTCTCCGGATAACGCTCTTGCAATGACAATATTATGTGTCTTGGAGGAACATGACGTTTTGTCAAGTCAACAATATGTTGTTGTTCATCAGCATTAAGTCTACCTACAAATAAAAGACCTTCAAATCTATCCGGTAAACCACGGTTGTGAAATCTATATTTTACATCAATCTTCCAACCAAAACCATCTTTTTACGGCGTTGACCTAATTTTGAATGGAGACCCACACTTCTTAGTAGCATTTTGTGTTACACTATCTCTTTCTTTGTATTTTCCATCTTTATCA
This sequence comes from Lathyrus tuberosus, assembly GCA_022829125.1. Classification (NCBI taxonomy): domain Eukaryota; kingdom Viridiplantae; phylum Streptophyta; class Magnoliopsida; order Fabales; family Fabaceae; genus Lathyrus; species Lathyrus tuberosus. The sequence goes on from JALAZF010000761.1 coordinate 904,562, forward strand.
CAACCAAATATAACTTTGTCATTTCTTCCTCTCTTGCCAATTTCAGTATCCAAACGAGTTATTATAACTATCACTTTATTCCTAATTCTAACCTATCTAATCCACCTAGTCGCCTCTTCTCGTGTATTAAAATTTTTTGTAGTTGATAATATCTCAGTGGTGTCTACATATATATGATTTTTATCGCATATCATCAAAGAAATATTCATACATGTTAAATATAAATGTAAAAATATTAATAAAACTTAAAAAAAAAATTAAAAAAATGTGTATCGCAACTCTTAGAAGTAAGAAATCCGGTCAGGAAAAAAAATCACCGAAACTCTTACACGTAAGATATTCGGTTAGTAAAAATACTTAAACCGGAAAACACATCGTAAAGTTATCCGATTGACTCTTGTGAATCAGATAACTAGGGAACATGTTATTCGGTGTGGAAAATATATAAACCGGAAATCATGACTTTAAATTCTCCAGTTTGAGAATTAAATATACCAGATATCTTCAACTCAAGTTGTCTAATTCGCATAACATGGGTACACAATAGCTTATTTCAAATGACTTGAACAAATGGTAAAAGGTAAAAGATTAAAGTGAAATTAACAAGGATAAACTTGGAATATTTACAAAATTGTTGGGGCAGAGGGATAAATGTGGGGTATAAGATAAAGTTTTCTTCCCCTACTTATTCTAGCCTGCAAGATTCGGGCCGATCTTGATTCCGACTCATAGATTTTAAAACCCAAACCCGGGAGGATTTAACCTGACACCCTTAAAGTGTATGAAAAGACAATACTGACCTTGCAAAATTATTTCCAAAAATTTCGAAATTCAGAGTGTTGGGGCAGAAATTTTAAATCTGGGGGCGATATCGAAAATTTCGAGCAAGCTATCGGAAATTTCAAAAACAGTGAGTTTTTCACCAAAAATTTCAAAATTTATGGTATTTTGTACTGGAATGTTTGAAACTTCCGGTATTTACATTGTAATATGTATCAAAATTTTCAAATTCTTCGGCATTTACATTAAAATATGTACCGAAAATTTCAAAATTTTCAGTGTTTACATTGAAATGTATATCAGAAATTTCAAAATTTGCGGTACAAATCCCATTCTATATACCAGAAATTTTAAAATTTCTGGTAGTTATTAAAACCTGGTTTTGTACAAGAAATTATGAAATTTCCGGTATATGCCATGGTTTTGGTACTAGAAAATTTTAAAATTTCTAGTATGTGCAGAAACTTTATTTTGTACCTGAAATTTCAAAATTTCCGGTAGTTGCCAATTTTTTTTATTTTAATTTTTTTCCTTCTTTTGCAGTGAAATCCAAAGGCAGAGACGACACTATTACAGGAAGAGTTGTTAATCGAGCGGCAAATTAGAGTAGGGCTGCCAGGGGTGCTAATGCTGAGTCATCCCAGATATGAGCAGGACGAGTGGCCCCAACTGATTCACACCGAAAACGGTTGGCTGAGCGGGGTCAATTTTGGGAACCTTGTTTCACTCGACGCTGATTGGTTCGATCAGTAGAGCAACCTACAGATGAGGTGGTGCCAGATGTTGCTATATCTGATCATGTGGATCATTCGGTGGTTGATCAGGTTGTTGATACAATTGTTGAGCCGGATGTTAATCCAATTGATGAGGAGGTTACTGAGGATGAGGTTACTTAGGTGGTCATGCCAAATGCCACAGTTTCTAAGTCGGTCCCATCAATTATTGCTGACACGGAGGTTACAACTCATTTAACTGGAGGATTCCCTGGAGGACCCATCGACTGATCAGTGTTTAAAAAGTATGCTAAGCATGTGGCCTTACGAATATGGCAAGACAGTGTATATGTCTTTTATGTTTAACTTTAATTTTTGTTTATATATGTTTGTCACATGAGGTATAAACTAATTTGTTTATTTTTTCTTGTCACATGAGTGACCTACACTGAAGGTGATATCGCACGAGTCGAAGATGAAGGACTTCCCGAAGATTCTGATGCCTAAGCAGATCAATCGAATTATATGGGACTTCTAGCTGCTTGATTTTGCTCACTACTCCCTCACCATGCTCGACACTTAATTACTTAGTGGGTTTGTTGAGAGGTGACATAAGGAGACATCATTATTCCATCTTTCGTTTAAGGAGATGAATATCACTCTAGATGATGTCTCCGCATTATTCCATCTCCTTATCGACGACAGATTCTGGATGACTCCCATTCTTAGCATGGCCCTTACATGTCAGGTTGTTGCACGAGATTTGAGATTGTCTAAGACGGAGGTGCGTAAGGAGTTTGGTGAGACCAAGGTGCGCACCTTCATATGTTTTGGCTTTGGAAGACATACGATAAACTTGTAGCTGCTGGGAGGTATGAGACTGCCGCTAGGGCGTACATGCTACATTTAGTAGCATGTAATCTATTTGCGGATAAGTTTGGTGTTTATATCGATGCCTGGTACACGTGCCTCTTCAGTAGCCTCAAGGAAACCAGTTGGGCTTAGGGGTGTGTTGCATTGACCCAGTTGTATACAACCCTTGGAGTGACGACAATCTATGAGACCAGCAAGCTTGTTGGTTATTTGAGTCTGTTACAGGTATACTTGAAATTATTATTTGTTGTTGATTTCTTATTTAATTGTTACGAATAACATTTTTTATTTAGTATTTATTGTGTTTTTGGTTTGATATCAATGTTGGATATACAAGTATTTTCCCATCATATGTGACAGGAGGGTGCATCATTGCAAGGTGAGGTCCCCACGGTCGAAGAGATGGAAGGCCAAACAGGCACATCCCGATGGTTTTGTTGAGTAAAGGAACAGGCTCGATGCGTTGACGGTAAATGATGTCATCTGGACACTATACACTAGTCATAGAGTCCACCGTGAGTTTGAGGAGTCGTTAATATATTCAAGTTATATGCGGTGGGAGACCATGGTTGCTAGACACTTGCTTGAGAGGTGTATGCGACAATATGGTTATGTTCAGAGTATCCCATGATTAGTTTCAGATATACCATCTTCAGGTATTGATTAATGGTTTTAGAGTAACTTTATCAGCTCTGGTCGTGCCATTAAAGATCGAGCAGTCACTGCTCAACACCTCTCGTAGTGTGAGGAAGGTTAGTTAGAGTGGTACTCCACTATATCACACCCTCACATCACCCCACTTACAGCTGATGTTGGGCCTTTTAATGACAGGGTATCTATTGATGACGTGCCGCCGCCTCCTCCAGCAGAACACGCCGATGACCAACGTCGCCTCCAGATGATTGTAGTTATTATGGATAACCTCATGGATTTGGTAAACCCAGATGCCGAGGTTTATACTAGATTATCTCGGGCTGCACACATAGCCTGTGGAAGTCTATTTAGATATCTTTTGTATTATTTGTATCATTTGTATATTATTCAGATATCTTTATTTGTATATTATTCAGACATCTTTATTTGCTAACATTATTGATCTTCCTTAAATTGCAACATGAACATTAACTAACATTTGACAATGGATTACATAATTTAAATAGAAAAACTTAACACTATAATATGATTAATAAATAAGAAAACCCTAAACACTTCCAGACGCTTCTAGACATTTCAACATCTCCATTATGTCATCAACAGATCTTGAAAACTTAGCATCTAACTCGTTAGTCCCCTTTGTTATCATACGGCGAAATGATATCTATATTTTCTTCACATCTTCGTCGGCCTTCAACTCAATAAGGTTATATTTCACCCTCTCGTTAGTATCAATCCAATCTTCACGAAACTCGATATTTCTCACCTTTCTGTTTTCGGCATCAGGTAACAATTCATTTAACTTCGACATCAGACCCACAAGAGATGTGGTGCCATCCGGAAGCCGAAACTCTACAGAATTTGAAGCTCCGTTGAAGTACACTTCTGCCTTAATCAAAAATTGAGGAAGAGACATTTTTTGAGTTATGTTTATCAAACAATATGTGTCCCCTATTTAAACAACTTTGTATTTATTCTGAACCATACAAACCGTCGGTGCAATCACAACCATTCATAACTGTCGACAATATCCCGATCATCCAAAAAATCAAACAAATAACACTACTGAAAATTTCACTTAGGTTGAAATTTCCGATATTAACATGTAAATTTCAAATTTCAAAAAATGTTTGCAACTTATCGATATACCGAAATTTTTAAAAATACTACCCAAAATTTCGTTAAGTACCAAAAATTTCATATGACAATTTGATGTATTTTTTAGTCAGGGACAATTTTAAAATTATAAAAGTTTGGGGGTGCGAGAAATAGTTTTGGGTGGTAGGTCAAATTTTCCAAACCCGGTTAGACGAAAGACGACACTCACGGTAACCCGGCCCGTCTCAGTATGAGAAGTTAATCAGGGTTTCAAATTTCGTTTCAAAACACAGTCACCGTTCCCAACCACTTCACCACCATAACCAACCACCGCTAACCTCTGTTTTCATCACTCCCAGAAACTCAAACCTTCATCTATTCAACTACTTAGGGCTAGAAATATGGGTAAGAAAAACAAAACAAGGAACGAAAATGGTGACGGCACCTTAAAACAATCCCCCTTGACTCTCTTTGTTTCCAACTTACCCTACTCTTTTACAAACCCTCAGGTAATTTCTTTCATTCGTTCGTTCATTCAATTTTTATTCGCCATTGTTTTCTGTTATGCTAACTTGTTAATTCAATTCAGCTTGAGGAAACTTTCAGTGAAGTTGGACCTGTTAGGCGTTGCTTCATGGTAACACAAAAGGGTAAGTAACTAAGCTTGAAGCACTAACAGCCGGAAACACGATACCGACACCGGTGATAATTTGAAAAAATAATAAATTAGTAATCACAAGTCAGACACTTGTTTTCAGAGGTGTCGGTGTTACAAGGCTAAGCATTAGTTAAATAGATAATAATGATTTTTTCCCCTCTAACATTTATGCTTAATCATTCTCAGGGTCTACTCAACATCGCGGTTTTGGTTATGTCCAATTGTAAGTTCAGTTCAATTCCTATGTGCTTGTCTTACATTACCAGTTCACTGCACTCTTTCAATTTCAAACTTTTGTTTGTGTTGTCTTGTTATCACTGCTTATTTTATCGTTACTTGCTAAATAGTAGTTATAGTGTTGATATAGCATAGCAGAATTCGAACTAATTGTCATTGTTTATTTAGTACCAATTTAGTACAAAATGTTTCCAAATAGCAGCTATAGCGGCATTATAGCACTGTTTTGTAGTGGAATTTGGGGAAACAATTATTTTTCACGATATGTGATTGACAACATTGGAATGAATGGTATTCAACAGAACATCATCTTTGTAACTAAAAATAGTTGGTTCTTTTTGGTAAGTGCAATCCGAATGCGTTGTCTGGGTGTTGAAAAAAATCGCAGTAAATCCCTCAAGATGGTATTGTTGGTTTGCATAGCGGGGAGATACAATTAATTTAGATTTATCAGTTTTATAGTGTTCGCTTATATAATGACAGGCTAGTCTTTGTTTGATGTTCGCTCTGCATGTGGTTGTGGTATTTCGTGGTAAACTAATCTGTAATCTTAATATGTCTATTGAGTCTTTCTTGTGTGTTTCCTTTCACATGTATTAGATTTAGAATCTTAAGTTTTCTGGGTTTGGTATTGATTGATGTTATCTTCAGTGCTGTTGAGGCAGACGCTAACAGTGCCATTGAGCTGAAGAACGGTTCATTGGTTGGTGGCCGAAAAATTGCAGTGAAGCACGCAATGCCCCGTCCTCCCCGTGAAAATAGAAGATTGAAACCAGATCAAGGTTGGATATTGCTACCCTTTTAATTCTGTATCAGATAGAGCATGCTGTGATGTTATGCATACTTTCTGAATGATGTACAAATGATTTGACTTTATTATTGATGTCCCCCTTCCGCCTTTCCTTTTTTATTTCTTTCTCATTCTTTTATGATGCAATAGAGGGCAAGGACGATGATCTCACAGAGTCAAAAAATGATGATAAAGACAGTTTATTACCTGTAGCAGAGAAGCCTGTTACAGTTCCAAAGGAAGAAGGTTGTGATGTGTTCTCGTGCATTTGATTAGCCTTACTATTTTCCCGTTTATATATTTGTGGCTTTTTATTAATATTATATTTCATTTGTTTTAGAAGGGACAGTTTTGAATAAACAAAAAAACTCAAGGAAGCCCGTGGAAATAAAAAAAGCAGCTCTTTGTAATAATGTAGCAGACGAGGGGGGTGGCTCAGAAAAGCAGAGGTATATAATCTACTCCCTTTTCTCAGTTGTACTCCCGCCATGAAAGATGATTTTTTTAATAGTTGAGATTAAGACACAATGATCTGGTCCGATCCTTACAATCTGGATGTTTCTTTTATAAATCACGAACGCATATATCATTTCTAAAAGGCTATTCCTTCCTCTTTGTTTTTTCTTTTGGCAGGGTTGCTAGAACAGTTATATTTGGCGGTCTCATGAATTCTGCCATGGCTGAAGATGTTCACCGTCAAGCCAAAGATATTGGCACTGTGTGCTCTATTAAGTCTCTCTCAAGGAATGATCTTCAGCAACACGGTAACTGCTGATTTTATCTATTCAAATCACAGACATGATATGTTTTATGTCTATTTATTGGTGTGACATGTTGATGTTAATGTTATATTAGAAAAGATATAAAAAATATATTGTTTTTACTTGTTTAGTAATTATAATAGAATATGATGTATTTCTGTCATTTTCAGTTCATATTTTCCCATTGTTTTGCACTTGGTGTTAAGCAATCTCGTGGTTAATGTATGAAGCAGGTTCAAATGTAGATTTGTTCCTGTCATGTGTTTTGAAGTTGTCAATCTTACTGTTGAAAGTTTGAATGCTAAGCCTTTTCTTTTTATGTTTAAACATCTAGTTGTGTTGTATCCCATACAATGTTGTCAATTGTGAATAGTGGAAAATAGCAGATTGTTTAAATTTCGCTATGCAGTATAGCACCACTATACTGGCTATTTGAAAGCATTTTGTACTAAATAGCTTATTATGGAACAATAGCGGCAGTACAAATTCTGCTACGCAATAACGGTATAGCACCACTATTGCAGATATTTAACAACATTGATCCCATACGATCAACTGTATTGAGTATGCTGCAAGGACATTGGAGTTTGTTCTTTCACTAAAATTTGTATAGTGATGGTTTTCCACTTTGGATGTAGATCTGCAAGATTGAATCATGTATCATGTTTAGAGTTGTAGGGTCATGCCCGGCTATTGTAAGTTTATTTTACAGTGACAACTATTAAGAAATCGCCATTTCGGCAGAAGTGAGATGTTGTGGCAGAACAGTGGACTCTCAGTGGATGTCAGTGTAAAACAAATTTACACTGACAGTGCATGGCCTTTAAACTCTTATAGTTATAAAGGTTCCTTATACTTCTTAGGATAATTACTGTCATCGTGAAAATTTTCTCAGGTCTGCTGCAAGATGGCTGTACTTTGGATGCTTCAGCAGTACTATACACTAGTGTAAAATCAGCTCGTGCTTCTGTCGCAGCTTTGCATAGAAAAGAGATAGGAGGCGCAACTGTTTGGGCACGCCAACTTGGTGGCGAGGTAAAGTGTTTGTCATAGATAAAATCACAGGATAATATCTTCACACACTGGATAGTATCTTTTATGTTGAGGGATAATTGCTAACCATTTAGGAGAGGATTTACTGATTTATATTATTAATAAATGAATAAAATGAATATTTTTTCTTTGTAATTGATAAAGGAATATTTTAGCATTGTCATATAATTTTGACTTCATGCTATTGTATGGAATGTGATAATTTTCTTCTAAAATTCAAATCTACAAAACCTATTTTCTTCATCTTCCTCTCTTGAAAAGTCAAATAATAACTATAGGTTTCTTTCTGCAACCGATCATGAAAATATGACATCAATGCATGCATTGTCTTCACAAATAGGAAGTTTCATCAAGGGAACTTGTGATATCTGATGCCCCTAGAGCATTGAAAGGGTTTTATTTTCGGTGCAGTCCTAATTTCTCATGTTTTTTACACAATTTCTCATGTTAGAGAAAGGTATTAATTAAGTTGTTTTGATTCATTTCCTTTTATCTGATTCTGATATGTGACAATCAGCTCTTTAAAGTAGAAGTGGTGTTAATCTTCCCTGCCCAACATTTCTATAAACTATGTTCTTCTTATAATTTGAATTTCTTAAACCAGTTTCTAACAATAACTTCATTGCCTCTTTTTGTTTGTATTGATTTATAATTTGGTCATAAATAAAGTTAACTTTCCCCTGTTTAATGAATATGGTCATGCATGAAATTTTTTGTTAACATTTTTGTTGCATGCGGGTCAGGGATCCAAGACTCAAAAATGGAAGCTTATTGTTAGAAACCTTCCTTTCAAGGTTCGATCTTTCGAGTTACTGAACATTAAATACTATTTTTTGGAGACCTTGTTTCCTAACCACTTAACTAAATATGGATACAGGCCAAAGAAAATGAAATAAGTGATGTGTTTAAATCTGCGGGGCCTGTATGGGAGGTATTCATTCCACAGAAGTCCGACACAGGGTATATATTCCTTTTCGTTTCCTGTCATAAATTGTTTCCATATAGTTCTATACATTATGTTTTCTTAAGCTGTTTTCCCCTCTTATTTCCCGTGTGCAGTCTTTCAAAGGGTTTCGCCTTTGTAAAATTCACCTGCAAGCAAGATGCTGAAAATGTATGAACTGTTTAGAATGTTTGACTTTACATGCTGATTTGTATTCTAAAATCACCTGTAAATAAATGTCCTGTTACTGTATCAGGCCATTCGAAAGCTCAATGGATCGAAGTTTGGGAGTCGTCTCATAGCTGTTGATTGGGCTGTTCCAAAAAAGATATTTAGTAGTGATACCAATGATGCTCCTGCTTCAGAGGAAGGTAAGTTGTTTCTTAAGTGGAAATGATACTGCCATCGGCCATTCTTATCTGTATATGACACGGGATTTTGGAAAGGTTCTTTATATTTGGATGTTTTTACTCTAGATTCATTTGAAGAAAAAATTGACTTGATCAAAGAAAATCATACATCATAAAAGTCCAGTGCTTGTACCCCAGTTTTAGACTATGCTTAGCATGAGTTATTTGGCATTAAAAGCAACGTTAAAATTAAATCTAAAAATAAGAACTTTAGAAATAATGCTAAAGTTATTTAGAAGCAGTAGTATTCAACCAATCAAAAACACAATGAGGCAAATCGGTTCAAATACAATTATACAACAACATATAATATGTTACATATTACCACAACAAAATTATAAAAAAGGCACAATATATCATAAATAAGGCGTCCCTTCACATCAGAATGGTGACCTAACTAAATGTTGGAGTGGACAAAAAGTACTTTTTTAAATGAGGGATCCGATATGTGTCTCTGGTGTCTGAAATGTGGACTCCCCTAAAACCAGGGTGTCCATGCTTCATAACTATAAAATGTTATAGGAAGGCAGCTAGGCTGCACTACTGAGATGGGCCTAAGACACTTGCGATCTCAACTATGCAGTCCGGTATGCACATACAGCAGTAAGAGAAACATTACAATGATAGGAAAATGTATTTTTCTACTAGGGGGTAAATGGGTAATTGTCTATGAAGCTCGTACACAGACACGGGACATGACATGTTCCTGGGTTTCTTAATTATTATTTTTCATTTGAAATTCATTATCTGAAATATGTACCCAACTCTAGAAAAATATATGCTCAAACTATTTATATAAGACATTCTTTAACTTTGTTTCAAACTATTTAAATAAGACATCATTTATGATTTCTTTAGGACAACAACAAAAGGCGACAGATGAAGATGGTAGTACTACTACAGATGATGATGTTGAGGATACCGACAAACAATCTGATGAAGGAGATGATAGTGATATTGATGGTGTAGTGGAGGAAGATGTTCCTTCTGAAGATGATTTTGACAAGGAAGCAGACATTGCAAGAAAGGTTCTTAACAATTTGATTGCATCCTCCTCTGCCAGAGATGCATCTGTAAATACGGATTCTATGTGTTCCGAAGAAAATAAGGAGCCAAAATCTGAGGAAACTGTTAAGGATGCCGATAGTAAAGCGCCTAAAGAGTCTGACAAAGTTTTAGCTACTTCTAAGCCTGAGACTTCCAGCAGGTTATCTAATCCTAAGGAAACTGAAGATGATTTGCAAAGAACAATTTTTATAAATAATCTTCCCTTTGAATGTGATACTGAGGAAGTGAAGCAACGATTTTCTGCATTTGGAGTAGTAGAATATTTTGCTCCTGTTCTCCACCCATTGACCAAGTATGTCCAAGAATACTTTTTGAGTGTCTGTGTTGCACTTATTATTATTATTATTATTATTACTATTATTATTATTATTTTTCACACTCCTCTATTACTCAATGTAGGCGTCCACGAGGAACTGGTTTTCTTAAGTTTAAAACCGTTGAAGCAGCTAATGCTGCAATTTCAACTGCCAATGCTGCTTCTGGGATGGGTATTTTAGTGAAGGGTAGACCATTAAAAGTTTTGAAAGCTCTGGACAAGAAAACAGCTCATGACAAGGAACAGGAGAAAGAAAAAAACGAGGTTCATGACCACCGCAATCTTTACTTGGCAAAGGTTTGTCTTCTCCTCTGTACCTCTTGTGTAACAGGCTGTGGTAGCTAATATGCAATAGGAGAGTAACATTTGTATTCTTTTAATATTGTAATAGGAGGGACTTATTCTCGAGGGGACTCCAGCTGCTGAAGGAGTTTCAGCCAGTGATATGGCAAAACGCAAAGAGTGAGTATTTTATGGTTGAGTGCAAAAGCCGTTTATAATTTTAACTCACAAAGTGTCTCATTGGTTTTAATTATATATGGCTATGGCTTATGTATGCTGCATTCGAGGGACAATTGAACGGCCTATTTAATCATTGGGGTTTTCTTTCTATTTTGTTCAATATTGGAATTATCCACTTTTGGTTCTAGCACCAGAGGAAAATAAACGGACTAGTTTTTATCTCCTATTCTGAATTTCCTTATTATTTTATGTTGTATTTATCCTCCATATTTGGGGGGCACATATGTTGTTATTTTTCTGCTTATAGTACAATTCCTGTCACTGATTTTTACTGATCTTGCATTATTATTTTATTAAAAATTCGTAGATTAGAAAGGAAAAAGAAGACGAAGCTTCAATCTCCAAATTTTCATGTTTCAAAAACTAGACTTGTTATCTACAACTTACCCAAGTCAAAGACTGAAAAACAACTAAAGAAGCTTTGCATTGATGCAGTCATCTCTAGCGCTACCAAGCAAAAACCGGTGATTCGACAGGTTCGTTGAATAGGCCATGACTTGAAGTTGTCAATTATTGTTTTTGTATAGCTTTAGGAACCATTCTGTTTTAAATGTTGCAAATGTACTTTGCAGATAAAGCTTTTGAAAGATGGAAGGAAAGGAAAGGCTACTCAAGAACAGTATTCCCGTGGAGTCGCCTTTCTTGAATTTTCAGAACACCAGCATGCCCTTGTTGCATTGAGAGTTCTTAACAATAATCCTGGTAATAATAACATCCATTTCTTAATAAGGAAATACAAGCTTTGTAAAATTGATCACTTTTAAAAAAAAATGAATTAATCATAAAATATGTGTATCGAGAAAGTAGTGTTCAAAAAAGTTTGTTTTTGACAGTGACATTTTTTATCAATGAGGTGTTCCAACCAAGTCAAGTGCGCCGTGTTTTGTGTGTAGTCTAATGCTGTTTTTCTTTGACCACAGAAACGTTTGGTCCTGAACATCGGCCGATCGTGGAGTTTGCTCTTGATAATGTTCAGACATTGAAACTTCGGAAGGAAAAGCAACAATATCAGCAGCAGGCTCCTTATGATGACAACAACAGAAATGAAAATGAAAAAGCCGACAGCACAGGAGGAGGTTACACACATGGAAATGACAGAAAACGAAAATCTCGAGAGCATGAGAAACCCACAAATGAGAGTGAACAAGGTGGTAAAGTGGGAAATGGAAAATCTCCTCAAGGAGGCAAATTCAAAAGACAGAAAGACAATCCCAAGAGTACAAATACTGATGTGTTATCATCCAAAGGAAGTCCAAAAGATTCTTCGGCCAGGAAGTTAACGAATAACCAAGATGGCCGGAATCACAGTAAAAATACTGCCATAAACAGTAGTTTTGGAAAAAAATCAGGAAAGAAAGATGATGCGGTATTTGGAAAGAGGAAGATGCAGAACCAAGAACATGCAGGGGAACAGGTTTCTAGGAAAAGGGCAAAGAAGAATAAGGATTCAGTAGGAAAAGACACAGTTGATAAGCTTGACATGCTTATAGAACAGTATAGATCCAAGTTCTCAAACAAGGGCTCCCAAGGAATTGATGGTGAGAAAAGACAATCTAATCAGCTTAGAAAATGGTTCCAAACATAACTTTATTACGAAATGAATTTTGACGCTTGGTTCTTATTTACCCTACTTCTTTTGAGCCTCATAAGTTATTTCTAGTTTTTTCGTCTATTTTATAATTTAATAGGATTTAACCTTTTCGTAATCGGGTTATGTCTTAGTGATTTGAGCGGATGCTATTGTAACGTGTACCAAATATTATAATCATTTGTTTTGAATCATATTGATTGAGTTGAAGATCGATTAGAAAATACTAATCACTTTTAGTTTCTATACATGGGTGTTTTTGAATCATTTTTTTTGGGTGCGATACCTCACACGGTTTTGTCTTTTAAAAAAGGCGACTCGTTGAGTTATTGTGTATGTGTTGTATTTAAACTATTTTTATCTTCAACTCCAAAATAATGGGGGACTATTTTGGTCTGTCCGAAGCAATTGCTCCAATCGAGATAAGATCAACAAACAGTGTAACTGGATGTAATTGTTCTGCTAGGCAATTAGAGTGTTCGGTGAAATGGTGAGATGAGATCTTGGATCATTGAAGCAAGTTTTCGATGCCGCGTATAAGGAGTTATTCTATAAGATTAGCATTCTGATGTCCAAGTCACGTCCAAGTCAGTGAGATAATGAGAAGTAATGTGAGAGTGGTAAGGGATTTGAATAACTGAAATAACACGCTCTATCCTTATATACTGAAAGCGATTGAAACCACTCGCATGTGACGCAATGTGTTGCGTAGACAACTGTTAGGTTGGATCGAACAATAATTGATGTGCTAGAGAGTGGAATTGCCTACTTGTGGTTAGAAAGAAGGTTTACCTATTCCACATTCCTTTTACTTGTGATTGATGTGCTAGAGAGTGGAATTGCCTACTTGTGGTTAGAAAGAAGGTTTACCTATTCCACATTCCTTTTACTTGTGGTTCTCTCGTGAACTTTTTTCTATGATTTTCTTAGTTTTGTTTATAGTTCCTTTTATTTGTAGTTCTCTCGTGAATTTTTTTCTCCAAATACACATTGCCTTTGGGAATATTTCAAACCATGACGTAGGGGACTACTTTAGTCTATATAAGGACTTCTTTAATCAACACACCTTGTTGGCTTCACCTGTGATACTAAAATCGGCTGGAATTTCTATATACACTTTTTCTTCTAAATTTTCATGTATGAACGCATTTTTAACATCAAATTGTTGTAATTACCATCCAGAATAAATAGTAAGAGATAATAATATTCGAACAATATTCATCTTTACTATAAGTGAAAATGTCTCATTGTAATCAATGTTGTATGTCTAAGTATAACTTTTTGTCACCAGTCTTACCTTGCAATGATCAAGGTGCCATATGATTTGTGATCTACATAATAGATACATATGCAATTAATTAACTTCTTACCTTTGAAAAATTTCTCAAATACCATTATTCTCAAGAGCTTTCATTTTCTTATTCATAGCTTGAGCCCAATTTTTATATTTCATTGCTTCTTCAATAGACAATGAGATTCTCACATAATCAATGGCTCCAATCAAACTTTGATATTGCATGGAAAAATGCTTAGATGAGACATATTGAAAAATATGATATCTATACTTGGAGGGACAAGATTTTTTTAAATCTTTTTTCAAAGAAATGGATAAATCATTCAAATCAATATCATAAGTATCACAAATTTTAGAATGACTAATATGAGAATTATTTTTCCAGTACTTACCTTTATTTTAGACAATTGAATTTATTTTTGGAGAAGATTGAAATTAATTTTCTCTACTATAATTGGTTTCGAAGGTGATGGTTCTTGCAAAATAAAAGACAATGAAAAACTAAAAATAAGACTATATGTAGATTCAAGACTATAACTATGAGTATGTCCATTCACAACAGGCAACATCAGAGTGAGAGTCATTCATACCCGCCCCTTGAGACTGAGAACGAGTGATGTTAGACACATTTTTGTAAAATGTGACATATTTAAAAACAAGGTACTTACGATTGGGAGGATGAATATATTTTTACCTTTTTTGTTAGGTTGATAATCCACAAAGTCAAAGAGACATCTAAGTGCACACAAATCCAACTTAATTCGATGTTGCATATGGACATAGACAAAAACAACACAATCAAATACTTGAGATTCGAGATCCTGCAACATATAAGCAGAAGAAAAAAGTGAGATCATAAACTGAATAAGACTAATAGTATCTATAATACGAGATGACACACAATTAATTCGATAAACAACAATCAAACCACTTCACCCGAATATGATTTTGGAAGAGACATTTGGAAAAAAAGAGCTCAAGCGACTTAAAGTAAGTGACAATTTTATTTCTGCGACCCAATTTTTTTATGGGGGTGTCGACATGTGTGAATTCATGGATGATGCCTGTTTATAGATAAAATTGTAAAAATTATGATTGATAAATTCTTTACCATTGTCATAATGTTTTCTTTTAATAACTTTTCCAAATAGTGTTTGTATGATACTACAAAATTGAATGAACAATTGTGATACTTCTGATTTATTATTCATCAAGAAAATTTAAGTTATTCGAGAACAATCATCAATAAAAGAAACAAATCATCTCGCACTAGAAATGTTAGAAACAAGGGCAACCCTCAAAATCAGAATGAATAAAATCCAATAGTTTAATACTTTTAATAAAACTCGAAGGAAAAATAGTTCAGTTATGTTTAGAAAACTGAAAATATCAAATTTAAAAGACTCAATAGATTATTTTAAAAATACGGATGAAAAACATATACTTCACTAATGAAAAAGGAGGATGACCTAAACGTTTGTGCTCAAGCCATATTTGGAAGGAAGAAGATGACTTTGTCTAAGATTGAAGTGTTAAAGACATTACCTTTTGATTAGTTTATGCAGCAGAGAGATAATATAATCCTTCAGGTTCCTTAACAAATCCAATCATCTTCCCTATTACAAGATCATGAAAATTACAATGAGAATATAAAAATATAACTGCACAATTATTATCCTCTATACGCTTAGAGACAGAGATAAAGTTGTTTTATAGGCCAGGAATGTGAAACACATCTTTCAATTTAAAAATTTGAAGATCAATGTCTCCACAGTGATTAACCCGAATATGAGAATCATTTGCAATAATAATTAGGGAATGTTGGAAAGAGAAATATTCTTTAAAAAATATTTGAGAATTAAATGTCATATGATGCAATACACCAAAATCAAAGATTCAAGCATTTTTTGACTCAATATCAACAACATTAAATGCAGAAATCACAATAGATTTATTTTAAAGCATGTTGGTTGGTTCTTGCAAAAACTTATTTTCAAGAGATCAAGAAGAAAAGAAAACTAGTAAATAGTAGTAAAGAGACACGCAAACTCCGTTGTAATTTTTTCTTTTCTTTTAACGAAAAAAATTATTTATTTGGATGAAAGTTTCGAACGCGAACAATGTCGATGTAATAAACAACACTTTTGTGATAAACAATACTGACAAGTGAGCAGTGTCACAAATGAACAACAACAACACATGAAAAGTGTCGTGAATGAACAATATTGGCGCGTAAAAAATGTCAACGAAATTTCGAAAAGATCACACTTTAGAAGAAAACAAAATAAATTACAATGATAACAATTAGGATTTAAGCGGAAACAAGACCCTAAAATTTATTTTAGAATCCGTGATAGCATGGAAGAAAAAAAATAGTTTAATATATTTTAAAATTGTACTTGATAATAAATTAGTACTTTAAAATTGTACTTTACAATAGGATAAAAAAAATTAGTTTACAATAGGATAAATTGTACTTTAAAATAGGATGATAAATTAACCAAGCCGAAGTATATATAGGATAACCCGTGATAATAAATAGGATAAATTGTACTTTACAATAGGATAATAAATTATACTTTAAAATTGTTCTTTACAATAGGATAAAAAAATTTAGTTTAATATATTTTCAAATTTCAAACTATATTTTTGAGTTGATTCTTTTCATTACCATCCATATCTCATCTTAAAACCCATTGTTTATATTGTATGAAAATTGTCATTTCCAATTACAAACTAGTAAGATATCCCCTACCTTTTAATTTAATTGTTACTATCATATAAGAATGTAATGAAATGCACTTGTATAAAAATGTAATATATTGAAGTATATATAGATGTAAACTAATGTCACATGTATTTTGACAACTATATAATTCAAATATTGTTTAACCATTAGTCTTGTAAAAATAAATAAGAAAGTTAAAAAAAATGTAATAGGAAATAATAAATTTTAATTTTTTATGATCAAGAAAAATATATATTTCTTTATTTGGGTAATGCTATACAACGAGTTCAAAGTCTCATTTTTATATAATTATCAATTGAACTGATTTAATGAGATTAATAATTTATAGTAATAGTAAATTCAATTTTTTTATTTTACGAATATAATTTTGATTTAAATTAACCCCATTTAATTTACAAATCAAATTTCGAGGCAACACTTCCAACGCGCGTGTCTTCCAAACTTAACGGCATTGGTGGTAGCAATGTTCTCTGTTCTTCTTACCAAATTCCATAGCTACTATCCTAAATTCCCCCTTTCATTCTTCCTCTTCAATCTCAATTTCAATTTCAATTTCTCTCATGCACACCTCTTCAATTCTCTTCAAGGTTAACATTCCTTCCTCTAATTCCTGCATCTCACTTTCATTATCATCAAAATCCCCATTTCATTTTTTTCTACTTCAATTCTCATTATTAACATGCTTTCTTCTTTTCAACTTCATCATTGATTTCTTTTTATTGATTTAGCTTATTCATTCACCGCGATTTTCGTTGTTGATTATGTGATCGATAAATAGCGGCAAATGGTTAGGGTTTCTGTGTTTTCTTGTTTGATCATTGTTGATGTTACATTTATAACCTCCTTTTAGATACACAACTTACTTAAGCACTTATATCATAAGCACTTATAATTGATAACTGATTATTACTTATGTATAAGCTCTAGTGAATCCAAACAAACTCTTACTAAATAGGTGAATCTTGTAGTCAATGTAGTTAGTGAATTTTAAGCCATTCGATGAAGATTAAGTTGCATCAAAATTGAAGTAGGATCACGAGTCATCTAATATAATTTTGTGTGTTTTAGGTGCCGTAACATTGAGTCAAGCCTAGGAGACACTCTAATGGCTCACTGTTCTGTAAAGGATACCGGTATAACGGTATCCCATTTGAGTTGGTGGTATGTCGTTTCGTCTTACGAAGAACTCAGGACAGGGAAACAGAAGGTGAAAACCTCGGCAGAGACTTTCAGTTGTCCGTATTGCCCTGAGAGGAAACAGGATTATAAGTACAATGAACTTCTTAATCATGCCACTGGGATCGGTAGGAGTAGTTCCGATAAGAGAAGTGATAAAGAGAAAGGTTGTCATTTGGCTTTGGTAAAATATCTGGAACAAGATCTTATGAGTAAGGACGGTGCATTGAAATCTGTAGATCAAGGTGATCGGTTTGTTATTCGCTCCGTTCATTTTTAGTTGTCGTTTTAAAGTTATTTACATTACACATACCAATGAAACTAAATAGTATTTGTTTCTCAGGGTCGAACACAATAAGTCCGGGACAAACTGTAATGTCTCACTGTTCTATCAAGGATACCGGTATAAGTTGGTGGTATGTAGATACAGCTTACGAAGAGCTCAGAAATGGAACTCGGAATGTGAGAAGCTCAGACGAGACTTTCATCTGTCCGTACTGCCCTCAGAGAAAACAGGATTATGCATATAGGGAACTCCTTGAACATGCTTTTATGGTCGGTCGGAGTAGTTCTGAAAAGAGAAGTGCCAGAGAGAGGGCTAATCATCTCGCTTTGTTGAAGTACTTGGAAAAGGATATTGCGAGCATGCCTGGACCGTCAAAACCCGTCGATAAAACTAGTTTTTGTCTTTCAGATACAAAATTGATAAGCCAAGGACAAACTGTCGCGCCTCAATGCTCTAACAAGGGTACTGATTTGAGTGAATCTCAAATAAGTCGGTTGTATGTAGATAAATTTTATAAAGAACTGAAGAAGGGAAGTCTCAAAGTGAGAATCTCAAATGAGACTTTCACTTGTCCATACTGCCCAAAAATGAAAAGACCGGATTATGTGTACAGGGAACTCCTTGAACATGCTTCTGGGGTCGGTCAGAGTAGTTCGCTAAAGAGAAGTGTCAAAGAGAAGGCAACTCATCTGGCTTTAATGAAATATTTGAAAAATGATATAATTGTGAATGTGACTGCTCCATCAAGGCCTATGAATGAAGGTGATTCTCCTGTTAAGGAAGTAATTATTCAAAACTTAAAGTTCAAGTTTTTCTAGTTACTTAATATACTGAAATTGGCAATTCAATTCACACGTTTTATCGATATGGAAAATTGATAAATTAAATTGACAACAATCGGTACTAATACAAATTTTTGTCTTTCAGGAACCGTAGTAGCAAGCCGGGAGGCAAGAACCGTACCAAGGCGGGAAGAAAATGTGACACCTCTATGCTCCGACAAAGATTCTGACAACTGTGCATCTCAGATTAATGCGAGGCAAATAAAAAAAGCATATGAACAACTAAAAAAGGGGAGTCAAAATGTGAAAACCTCTAATTCAACTTTCATTTGCCCTTACTGTCCTAATAGAAAGAGAAAACGGGATTACGTGTACAGGGAAATCATTGAACATGCTTCTGGGGTGGGTTGGAGTATCTCACAAAGTAGAAGTGGCATTGAAAAGGCGAATCATCTGGCTTTGGTCAAATACTTGAAAAAGGATCTTATAAATGTCCGTGGATCTTCAGAACCTACAAATGAAGGTAATTTGGATCTCACTCTTAATCAAACATTTATGACAAAATTTATGTTTTAACTTTTTTTCCAGTAACTTGGGGCCATTCACTAACTCCTTGTTTTGTCTTTCAGGTACCACAACATCGAACCGAGGAGAAACTTTATCAGGTCACACTTATGAGAATGATACTAATAAAAGGGCATCTCAAATAAATGTGTTGTTTGTAAATAAATCCTATGAAGAACTCAAAAGGGGACGTTACAAGGTGAAAACATCAAAAGAAACTTTCTCATGTCCGTATTGCCCCAAGAGAAAATGCGATTATAGGTACAGTGAACTCCTTAATCATGCTTTAGGGGTCGGTCAGAGCGACTCACAAAAGAGAAGTGTATTGGAAAAGGCCAATCATCTAGCTTTAGTGAAATATTTGGAAAAAGATCTTATGATTATGAAAGTGGAACATCCGACAAAACCTGTAAATTTGGAAAAGAATCTTGTGAGTGTAGGACAACATCCAACAAAACCAGCAAATGGAGGCATTCTTCTCGATTCTGAAAAGCAG
This sequence comes from Lathyrus tuberosus, assembly GCA_022829125.1. Lineage (NCBI taxonomy): Eukaryota > Viridiplantae > Streptophyta > Magnoliopsida > Fabales > Fabaceae > Lathyrus > Lathyrus tuberosus. The sequence continues at coordinate 924,373 of JALAZF010000761.1, forward strand.
TTTGTGTGGCCGTGGACTGGGATTGTGGTCAACATTCCCACGAAAATGACAGAAGATGGGAAATGTTTTGGTGAAAGTGGTTCCAAGCTAAGGGATGAATACCTAGTCAGGGGCTTTAATCCACGTAGAGTTCGCCCACTCTGGAATTCCTGGGGTCACACCGGAGCTGCAGTTGTGGAATTCAATAAAAGTTGGCTAGGGTTATATAACGCATTGGCATTTGAAAGAGCGTATGAATTAGATCATCACGGGAAAAAGGATTGGCTTTCTTATACCGAACAAAAATCCGGTCTTTATGCATGGATTGCCCGAGCTGATGACTATCAAATGAACAATACAATCGGGGAACAGCTACAGAAGATGGATGTTAAAACAATATCTGAAATCATGGAACATGATGCTAGAATGTTCAATAAATTTGTGTCTAGTATGACTAACATTATTCAGGTAAAGAAAAACAAGATAAAAGAAATGGAAGTAGTATGCAATGAAATTACACTTCGCATGGACGTTGTAATGGACGAAATAGACAGACTCTCTCAATCACATTGTCAAGGTATCTCAATCACTTGCTGATCATTGTTTGTAACTTGTAAGTAACATTGAATTACTCAAATGACGTTGTTCTATGTGTTTCATTGCTTTGCTTGTATTCAGAGATGAAGAAAATACAGTCAAGTGCAACTCAACACTTTCAGAGTATTTTGAATGGTCATGAACGACTTAAGTTGCAACTGGAATCTCAGAAAAAAGAACTTGAGTTGCGAAGAATTGAACTGGAAAAACGAGAGGCAAATAATGAAAGTGAAAGAAAAAAGTTGGAAGATGAGATTAATGAGGTGTAGTGCTTTTCTAATTTTTTTGTTTAAACTCTTCAATCATTCTATGATTGAAATTAAACTCAGACGAAGATCGAAGTGAAAATACTGTTTAACGGTGATTGATTAATATTATCAACAGTAATAACTATGTGGCTAAGAATCTTGTTGAATGTTTTGTTTATCTCCATGCTTATTTTCGTTGCTTTTTTAGACTTCAACGAAAAATCGCTTTCTTCAAATGGCTGCTCTGGAGCAACAGAAAGCCGGAGAAAATGTTTTGAAACTGGCCGCAGATCAAAAGGTTTGTATAACTTGTTTTTTGCTTTGTTAATGTTCAAAGGTGTCAATGTCAGGATTATGACTGTATCGTTCTGTTCAAGAAGGAAAATCAAACCAAATCGTTAAAAGTTTCAACAGTTCGGAAAAATTGAATCCAACTGTTAATGGTTAGTCCCAAACCGGTTCAGAACTGAAACTACCTTTTCGGTTTGGTTCGTTTTTTGACCGTCCTAGTAAGTATCAGAGTAACATGCTGTTAATTTAATGGTGCTTTACTATTGATTTATCCAGCGGCAAAAAGAACAGCTCCATGCGAAAATCATCCAGCTTGAAAAACAACTAAATGTGAAACAAAAACTGGAATTGGAGATTCAGCAACTAAAAGGAAAATTAAATGTCATGAAGCACATGGAAAATGGAGACTTTGATGTTCTAGATATGATGGATGCTTTACACATAGATTTAAGAGAAAAGGAACAGTCTCTTCGAGACATGGACGCATTGAACCAAACACTGATCGTTAAAGAGCGTAAGAGCAACGACGAACTGCAGGAAGCTCGAAAGGAATTGATCACTGTAATTTTTCTACTGTATCTTTATCTTTTGTTCTAGTGCGTGGATTTTACGCTTTGAAATTTTCTCACATTTTTTAAACTCTCCTGGAATTTCATCTATCGCAGACCATTAAAGAGATACCGAGTCGTGCCAATATTGGTGTGAAGAGAATGGGGGAGCTTGATTATAGACCATTTCTAGAAGCTATGAAAAGAAAATTTAACGCGGATGATGCAGAAGATAGAGCTTCGGAACTGTGTTCATTATGGGAAGAGTATCTGAAGGACCCTGACTGGCATCCATTTAAAATTGCTCTATTTCAAGGGAAACACGAGGTGTGCCTTTCTCGAGCTTATTGATCGATCTCCTGGAATTTGCCTACAAGATATCACTTTTAAGTTTAAGTCTTTTAATTTCAGGAAGTTATAGACGATGAAGATGAAAAGCTGAAAGAACTTAAAAACGAGATGGGGGAAGAAGTCTACGGAGCTGTGGTGGCAGCATTGAAAGAGATAAATGAATATAATCCAAGTGGACGATATGTAACGTCGGAGTTATGGAATTATGCAGAGGGAAAGAGAGCAACTTTGCAAGAAGGAGTACAAGTTTTATTGAAGCAATGGAAATTAAATAGACAAAAAATGGGAATGATATGAAGGCAGGTATAAGTGCTGCATTTTTTTTCTACTCAAAACAGCCTTATTAAACACTTACAGCATAAGCTCTTAATCATGTAAGTGCTTATGTTCAAATTATGTCAGATTATGCTGTTGAAAAAAGTTAGCGTTGTATGCAGGGATTAGCGCGATGTTTTCTCGAAGGGAATCGTACGGGCGGATGAACATATTTAGGAAGTGCATGTGCATGATACATTTGGCTTCACATGATACTTCATGCTTCTGTGGATCACTGCTTTCATAACCAGACTTTGTGCTTATGCTTATTTATTTAGGTCAGGTTCCAACTTAGATACTCAATGTAACCTATGTTGTATTATATTTAATAAAATACAAGAACCAAAAGGATATTTAAACCCATCTTTTACACTGATTTATACTTTGTTTTCCTATGTCAATTCATTGTCATGTGTTCTTTAGTTTTCTTATGTTAATTCATTTTCATGTTTGGCAGTGGAGTTGTTTCTTATATAAGCAAACCATTTAAGGAAACATTAACTGCTATTTATGGAATGAAAAATAAGTTTGTACCTTGTTTAGCATGGTGTATACATGAAGCATTTCATTTATGAGCTTAGATATGTGATATAATTTAGAAGCAGTTTTTATAGTTAAAAATAGCAAAAAGTGGTAGTTGAGACAAACATATCAGCATTAAGTACTTGGTTATGATAGAGCTTGTTAAAATTAAAAAAACATTGAGTTGGCGATCAATGTTCTTTTTAACTACACGATTTAATGATTATGTAGAAATAGTGAGATTTTGTTGCTATATTTGGTTTTTGTTGTGAGAATATATGTAATTTAATACAATTCTATTTTTGATGTTTTGTCATATTTGTTTTTTTTTTTGTTTACACTTTTATTTGTTGAGAGATATTTCTGAAGTTTGAATCTAAAGTAAATGTAGCCGTTTGAGATTGAGTTCATTTCCAATAATCATATGCTAACAAACACCCTAAAAAGATTTGTTAATAGATTAAAATAAAAAAAATAAATAATATGTCCTCAGGCCGGGCAAGATGCAAGGCATATTAAGCATTAGTCTAAGGCCCAAAAAAAAAAATATTTTTAGGTTCCAACCCAATACTGCGATGCGGCTAAAAATATTTTTGCTTGGAGCCTAAAAATATTTTTGCGGATGTCCTCTCCGGAGCCCAATGCAGATGACCGTTGGCTCCGCGCTGGGGGCAGCCTATAAATACCCTCTCCTTTGGGAGGGTCAGGTGACATTACATTCTAACTCACTCTTACTTTCTGTACTTGCCTACTCTCTTTCCTGATTTTAGCATCGGAGTACTTTGCAAGGAATGTTGAGCATAATAACACTTCTAGTGAAATACCTACAAATATTTATAACCTAGGACTATGAAAAATATTGATGGAAAATTTAGAGATTTACTGATAGAAAAGGGTCCTATCAAACATGACAATTTTCAATATCCAAAAGATAAAAATAAAAGATATTTCTATTCATCATGTTATCAACGAACACTGTCAAATGGAGAAAAACATGATAGAAGATGGCTAGTTTATTATAAATATTTAGACAAAGTGTATTGTTTTTGCTGTAAGTTATTTGTTTTAACAAATGTTCGTCAACTAGCAAATGAAGGGACTAAAGATTGGAAGAATCTTGGATCCAAGCTTAAGAGTCGTGAAACAAATCGTAAACATATAATTAATATGACCAAGTGGATTGAACTAGAAAAGAGATTGAGAACAAAACAAACAATTAATAAGCATTTAAAAGAACAAATTAACAAAGAAAAGGAACATTAGGAAAAAGTTCTACTTAAAATTATAGCTATAATCAAATATCTTTCTAAAAATAATCTTGCTTTTCGTGGAACAAATGAAAAGATATATGAAAAAGGTAATGGTAATTTTTTTAGTTTGATTGAGATGCTTGCAAAATTTGATCCAATTATGCAAGAACATGTTAGGCGCATAAAAAATAATGAAACTCATAATCATTTTTTGAGTAATACCATACAAAACGAGCTTATAGAAATAATAGCCTTCCAAGTTAAAAAGTCAATCATAGAGAACGTTAAAGATGCAAAATATTTTCCTGTTATTCTTGATTGTACTCCTGATGTAAGTCATTAAGAACAAATGACTCTTATTTTGAGATGTGTTGATACTTTTAAATTTCCAATTAAAATCGAGGAGTATTTTTTAGAATTTTTAAAAATTGATGACACATCAGAAAAAGGTCTTTTTAATGAGCTTGTTAATGTTTTAAAAAAAATATGGCATTAATATTGATGATATAAAGGGACAAAGTTATGATAATGGTTTCAACATGAAGGGTACAATCATGAAGTGCAAAGAAGATTATTAGACATAAATCCTAGAGCATTTTATACATCGTGTAGGTGTCATAACTTGAACTTAGTATTATGTGATATGACTAGTTCCTGTCCTAGAGCTATTTCTTTTTTTGGAGTTCTACAACGTATTTATTCTTTGTTTGCTTCATCTACCAAAAGGTGGAAAATTTTGCAAAATAATTTATCTAAATTTTCTGTTAAATCATTATCTCAAACTCGTTGGAAAAGTAGAATAAATAGTGTCAAAGCTATTAAGTTTCAAACTCCAAAGGTAAGAGATGGCTTGATTGAATTATCAAAAAATTGTGAAGATCCTAAATTAAAAAGTGAAGCGATGTCTTTAGCAACTCATGAGCTTGAAAATTTTAAATTTTGATTAGGAATGAATATTTGGTATGATATTTTGTTTGCTGTCAATTCTGTTAGCAAGATTCTACAATAAAAAGATATGCATATAGACTTATTTAAAACATTATAGAGAAAACGAGTTTGCATTGGCTTTAGAATCCACAGAAAAAATGGTAATCGAAATGGATATAGAGCCAAAATTTTGTGAAAAACGTAAAATTCATAGAAAACCTCATTTTGATGAAAATACTAGTAATGAGATCACACGTTCACCTGAAGAATCTTTTCGTATTGAGTATTTTTTATACATATTAGATCAATCAATTAATTCTATTGAGACAAGATTTGAACAATTTTTACAATATGAGACTATTTTTGGTTTTTTATTTAATTGCAAAAAAATTAAAGCTTTAGATGAGGATGAATTGAAAAAATATTGTAATAATCTGGAAAAGTTTTTAAGGTTTAATGAATACTCTGATATTGACGGTCTTGATTTATTTTCAGAATTGAAAGTACTAAGAGAAGTGTTGAGAGAAGAAATTAGCACACCAATAAAAGTATTGAGTTATATTAAAACTTTAGATTCTTTTTCAAATGTTTATATTGCATATAGAATTTTATTGACAATCCCTGTAACACTTGCTACTGCTGAAAGAAATTTTTCAAAATTAAAATTGCTTAAATAATATCAAAGATCAACAATGTTACAAGATAGATTGAATGAGTTAGCTATTTTATCTATTGAAAGTGAAGTGTGAGAATTGCTTGATTATAAAACACTGATAAATGATTTTGCAGCTAAAAAAGCTAGAAGATTAATATAAAAATTGATATTTTATATAATATACTAAGTCTCTTTAAAATTCTTATAAAAAAGATCCTTTAACATTTTCGCCTAAGGCCCCAAAATGTCTGTACACGGCCCAACATGTCCTAGAAGAGGTGTACGTAGGGGTGAGAATAGGCCAGACCAACTAACAGGGGCCTACGGCCTAGCCTACATAGGCCCAGGCCAGGCCAGGTTTTTTCTTAAATAGAAAAGGCCTAGGCTTTTTTGTAAGCCTATTTAGATAAAGAGGCTAGGCCACAGGCCGTAAGAAAAGCCTTTTAAGCCTATCAGACTGATCTATTTAAGAAAAACTCAATAAATTTATTAATATTATATTCTATTTTGTACTTTTAATTAAAATACGAAAATAAAACTTAGTTATCTTGAAGAACTTATGAAAATAAGTTGAAAAAACATTATAAACAATTTCATAAGTTGTTGTCATAAGCTTTTTCATAAGTTCTCTCCAATAAATAGTATCACCAAACTTATACTAATAGGTAAACTTGAATGAGACAATGAAAACAAACATTTAATCTCATTGATCTTATAACTTGTTAGTCGATTTAACATTAGTTGAATTTCTTATCTACAAATGTTCAAATGAAATAGGCTTTTAAATAGGCTAGAAGACCAATCAGGCCTTCGAAAATGTCAGACTTAGGCCTAAAAATAAGCCTATGGTAGGCTACAGGTCAGACTTAGGCTTTGAATTTTTTAGCAGGTCAGACTCAGGTTTGGCAAAGCCTAGCTCGACGCAGCCTATTCCCACCCCTAGGTGTACGCAATTCTTTAATGTTAAAAAAATATTCTTCTTTTAAAAATAATATACTATATTTAATTTCTTAACATCAATTTTTTAATTAGTAAGACATTAATGAGTATGATATTAAATTTTACATTTTAGATAGAATTTCAAGTCAGTTCAATCTGAATAAAATTCAAATTAGTTATAAAATTATTTAAAGTCGAACAAAATTAAATACAATTTTACCTGATTTTAATTGACCGAATTATACTCAATTTAAAAAACATTAATTATTGTTTTTTTAGATATTTTTAAAAATATTTTTTTATGATTTAGTGGAATAATTTATATAGTCCGATTCATTGAGCATGCCATTTTATTATGATAATTTAATATATTTTTATTTTATAATTAAATTAAACTTTTAAATTATTAATATATTAGATGAAATGATAAATGCTAATTGAGTTTTTTCAAAGTTACTCTAAGGTGATATTCATTTATATTTTTATAAAAACATTGAATTATTGATTTTATATATATATATATATATATATATATATATATATATATATATATATATATATATATATATATATATATATATATATATATATATATATATATATATATATATATATATATATATATATATATATTATTTTGAGCGAGCCAAAAGTTCAAATAATTAAAATTTAATTTATCTCAAATCCACTTGCTTAACTTAAGGTATAAAGTCAGTTCACATGGAAAGCAATGTACATTTTTCTGATCTCTACTTTTTACTATAATTATTTTAAATTTTGAGCTGACTTGGACGATTGAGTGCTAACTATGCAAGTCCACCCCGTGCTAGAGCGTTAGAGATCATCACCACCGGTTCAAGATTCTCATTTCTTCATCTGCACCTAATTTTGATTCTAGGACAGAACAATGGCGTCGTCGCTGTAACACCCCAAAATTTGCCCTCTTGTTTTAGCGTTAACTGGCTTATGTTTCTTTTCATTTGCATTAGCATTGCTGCATTTGCATGTTTCTTTGAGCATGGGATCAGGGCATTTTCTTCAGCAGTACAAGATGTTCTCAGCACCGGTTTGATCTTTATCGGCAGTTAAGGCCAATCATTTAATTCTCAAAGTCTTTTTGAGCATTTATTTTGCTCATTAAGTGATTTGAAGATCAACAGTTCCGGCAGTCAAATTTTGATCAGCAATTCAGCACCGAACAACCGTCTCAGCAATTTAATCGGGGTTCGGAAAATATTTCACGGCATATTTCAAGTGCACTCAAGTAGTGAGGTCCAAAGACAAGTTTCAGAGGCGTATTGTGGTTCAGAACAGGTGGAATCAAGTCCATCTCCATTTTCCCTCCTTTTGGCGCCAAGCAGAAAATTCAAATTTTCCTCATGGTAACCGGTTACTCACCGTTTGTTAACCGGTTACCCAGTGTAATTTTTGCCCAGAATCTGCATTTTTCAGCACTGCAGAATTTTCAAATCATTCTAGTGGTCATGTGCATTGCTTGTGCCTACGTGGGAAGGATCTATAACAGCTTCTTTTCATCATTTTCCACCCCAAATTTTCCATTTCCACTCATCAATTTCCACCCCAATTCCACACTTCACTTCCTAACCCATTTTTACCCCATTTTCCACTCACTCCAAACCCAAGCCAAATTCCTAAGCTAGAGGATATTTAAGCTCACTCATTCCAAACCAAGAGGGGACCTAGATCATTTTCACTCTCCAATTTTCAGAATTCTTTCAATTCTCTCAACTTTTCTCTCATTGTCCAAAACCCTCACTCAAAGTTTCATTATCAAAGTTCATCAAATTTCACCTTGGAATTTGTTGATCTTGAAACTAAACCACCATCCATTCACCAATTCTTGAAAGAATCTTGGATTTGCTACTGTTTTGGAGTGTGGAATCACTTTTGGAGCAGCTTTTCATTATTTGAGTTGTTCTAGCTTGGATCTTGGTTGTTCTTGCTTGGATCTTGAAGTTCATCACATAGATCTTTGGATTTCTTGTTTGGATCATCAATTTTCGTTCTCAACATTCACCAAGGCAAACCTCAGCCTTGTAGGTTGGTTTTCCCTAGATCTATAATTGATTTTGATTGATCATAGCTTTTGCAATGTAGATCCATTGATTTCATGTGTTGTTGATGCTTTTGCTTGATGTTGATCATGAATGTTGATGATAATAGATTTGCAGGATGTTTGATTGCTGTTCATGAGCTTAATTTCGTGCATGAGTGATTGTATGGTCATTTGGAAATAATTGGATAAGTGGTTTGATGCTGAAAAGTGCTTTTGAAACAGATTTTTTTGAGTGCTGTCCCAGAGTAACCAGTTACTCACCGTTTGTTAATCGGTTACTCTGTGTATTTTTTGCGTAAATGGTCTGATTTTCAACTAAGTAACTGGTTACTCACCGTTTGTTAACCGGTTACTCTGGGACAGAATGTGTATTTTAGTGCATTTTCTTGGTTGTTTGAGATCCGATGCATGCCTAAACCTCATGGACTTATATGTTGATGATTTGTGGATTATTCTTGAGCTGTTGCACCTCACACTATTGCATGAACACATTTCTCCGACACGTGATGCTTGGATTTCATCGTTTATGTGTATGTTTGCGTTGTTGAACACTTGATGCTATGAATACATACGCACACTCACTTGTTGATCATGTTCATTGTGCATTGCTGCTGGATTGATTATGATTGTGCATACTTACTTGTATCCAATTTCATGATGTGCATACTTGTTTCATTTGATCATATGCTATATGTTGCGTTCTTCCATGATGCTTGCAAGGTTATTCAACATGGTGTGTGGTGTGTTTATGATCGTGATTAATTGAACGATGTATGTTGTTTGATGCACGTTTGCTCTGCCTTGATTGAATCGTATTCAAATGTGGTGCATGCTGTCCTAATTTCACATCTGAGTTTTGCATAAAGTGCTGTCATATGTGCTGTCCATGTGTACATGTATGTTGTTTGACCTTTTTTACACCTGTTTTCATGTTGAGTTTCATGCTGTTGAATGTTGTTTGGTGTATGTGCATGATTTCATTGCTGTTCTGAAGCAAATGTGCTGTTGTAGGTGTTGTACCTTCTCTTTTCACTCTTTTCTTCCCTTGGATCTCAAGACTTATTTAAGTCTTGGATTCCTTTCCCCTTAGAGCTACCTAGTCCAACTTAATTTCCGATTAAGCTTGGAGTAGGATTAGCATTAGGTTTTAGGTAGTTGTCCCTCCTAAGCCTCACTAACCATAGGTCATCCGTGCATGATAACATTAGGACTCTTAGTTTCCCTTTAGAGTTTCCTTTGGGTCTTCTCTCTTCTCATCTCAAAACTTCTTGAAAACACTTAATAAAGATAAAGTGTATTGCGCACGAGCCTTAAGCGTGAGGAATGAGAAATGAGGGGTTTCCTCTCATCTTTCTAGAGTGTTTAGCGGGCGTCCTGTCTTGGGACGATTCGTTAAGTATTCGTCCCTATGCCCTAGACTTTGGTGCAATGCAAGTTATGAACTAACTTAAAAAAACACTTCTGTCTAAAAAACACAAAAACAAATTCAAATCTTTTTGTCCTTCGGGATTGTTGGGTTTCAAGTTTCATTTTCAGAAAAGAGCTCGTCGCTCACATAAAAAACACTTACCCATTCGTGGTCGTACCCACGAACTACATTAGCTCTGATTCCTCTTTCTCGTCCGATTGAGGATATGTAGGCACAAGACAGCGATTGTCTTGGCGAGCAACCTTCCCCCACAGTTCCCGTCCGAACTACGTTGAATCTGACTTTCCCATTGCACTGAGGGAGTACGTAGGCCTAGGGCATCGAATATGTCCTACCGAGTCCGTCTTAGTCACCCCCATCCCCGTTTTCTTTTGCAGCCATAGATAGTAGGACAGCTCACCCTCCATTTAGACAACAAGTGTGGATCCCATCGAGTACGATGGATGCGTGGGGTGCTAACACCTTCCCCTCGCATAACCGACTCCCGAACCCGGACTATGGTTGCGATGACCATGTCTTTCCCCATTTCTCTTCAGGTTTATGCAGTGTTTCCTTTCCCTCTCTCGGGATAAATACACATTGCTGGCGACTCCGTGTCTTCTGCGCCACTCTCGCGTTTGTACTGTTGGATGTGAATCTTTCGGGAGTGACATTCGGTAGAAATCGACTTCTGATTCTAGTGTTTTCCACGAATTACGTTTGCTCTCTGATTTGTCAGTTCATTACCTTCTCAGGTCACTGCATCAAGATCATTTAAAATTGGTCATAAATCCATTATGTTCGATCCAATCCAACACCATTTCGACTTCGATTCCTTGAACTTCTGGATCTCTGATTCCCGCGGAAACTCTACGAGATTAAACAAGCAATTGATCCTAGATCTAAATTCAAATATGTATCAGAATTGCCGGAGGATGGAGGTAATTACTTTTGATGTCTTATTATGGTTCTTGATCAACTTCCTAATCGTGAATCTCGTCATTTATCCATCATTGACATGATCTTCGCCGTAGAGACTTCTAATGCAGATCTATGGTAGACACATCATCTCCAAGAGATAGAGAACTTATGAGCGATGAAAGAAGATCGTATCACACTGAAATTACTAGATCATGACAGAACAAACCAAATTCCAAACATAGAAATAGTCCCACATTGGATAGGAATGTGGTGACTTGAGCATTTATAAGTGGGAGAACCCACTCACCTATCACCTTAAGGTTTTAGGTGGACAAATGGTGTGTCTCTCACAAAGGTGCCTAGTCCTACACTATGTATCAATGCTCCCTAGTAAAACTCCCCCTAACAATGGTATTATGAGCCTTTGGTTCGTAAAGGGACCGACTTACTTGTATCGAAATGCCCAGGAAGTGGTGTTCCGTTGAAATTGACGCCCAAAAAGAGGTGTATTGAAATGCCCTTAAAAGGCCCTTGAAAAAGGTGTCAACAGCGGTACAAGTATAAAAAAGGGGGAACATTGTGGACTCACACTTGAGGGGGAGTATTGGAATAATATAAGCAAGTGTGAGTAGGTGGGGAAATAATCTCACATTGGATAAGAATGTGGTGACTTGAGCATTTATAAGTGGGAGAACCCACTCACCTATCGCCTTAAGGTTTTAGGTGGACAAATGGTGTGTCTCTCACAAAGGTGCCTAGTCCTACACTATGTATCAATGCTCCCTAGTAAAACTCCCCCCAACATTATCAACAATCGAAGCAGTTATCTCCATGATCACACGATACACCTTTGCGACGTAGAATATTAGATATGTTTGTTTGTTTATTCTATTTGTAGTTAATTATCTTCGCCAAGATTGACAATACTCATGTATTCGATGGCGATCAATCAGCTAAAACACCTCTTCCTCCTACCACACAGATACGATTCCAAAATTAAAAATCCAAGTGCACGGAGATGGGGAGGAACGCGGAAGCCCCGCCGATTGTAGATACGGACTGGCCAATGGTTGCAATGACTTCCATCGCCGATGAAAATCCTTATGAGATACATCATATGCGGCAGAATCCTAACAAAAGTTTCCAGTCCGAGGCAATTAGGTTAGCAGGCCTTCACTGACTAGATCTGGATGCACACGATATCGGAGATCCCGTGGTCTCCAATGATTCTGCGGCTTGCTCTATGAGGATCTCATAAATCAATAATTCCCATCAAAAGAACTCATGCTTGACACTCCTATCTGACCTACTGCTCAATTTCGCCGACCGTCAAGGGGGAAATAGGGGAAAGAAAGAAACCAAGTTCGATCCTTAGAAACCGAGGAAATTTTAGAAAAGGGTTAATTAAGAAATGTCGCCTCTCTTCAGCAAATCCCTCGGCATGATCAGGATCTAGGGGAATGTCGGGGAGCAAACTCTCACATCTCCCATAAAAATCCATCGACCACGTTAAGTAGGGTTAAGAAAGGCGCCTACCCCGAAGACAAATGAAGCTAGGATGCTGGTGGCCTATAGATCAAAGAATGCCTCGTCGGAGATCCCGTGGCCTTAGAATATTTGAGATCATCAACAGACAACATTTTGTAGGATGTCGACTGCCTCATGAAGGGGCCAATGGATGGCTCATCTCCTCTGATGCCACAACTGACCAAAGGAACAAATAATAAAGGGAAAGCATTGTATAATCTTAATTCCTCCTAATAGTTAGATATTCTTTAAAACAGTTGCAGGATTCCTGTATTTAATATATTACTTGTTAAATGTAGCAACCACAAAGAATGTTATGTGTTCCGTGTATGATGACATGAGTTTTTCTTTAAAGGTATACTTCACGATTAAGGAGCAATCTCTTTAACGTAGCTGGAACATCCCTCATCGGATCTAGACAATCCAAAAGAGTTAGGGGTGGACCCCAGAGACGTCTACCTCGATTAGAGTCATACCTTAAGGGTAGAGACAAATACCCTACCTTTGATCGGGGAATGTTCCTCTGTGATGCGAAGCGCAGTACAAAGCGATGACCATGTCTCGTAGGTCCAAATCCCATCATGAGGAAATATGCTATGGATATTTTGGAAGAAACAGGTTTGTTAAATGCTAAACCAGCGGATACTCCTATGGATCCAAGTGTTAAACTTCTACCCAATCAGGGGGGAGCCTTTATCTGACTCAGAAAGGTATAGGAGATTGGTTGGAAAGTTGAATTATCTCACAGTCACTCGTCCGGACATTTCTTTTGCAGTCAGTGTGGTAAGCCAGTTCTTAAATTCCCCTTGTCAGGAACACATGGATGTTGTTATCCGGATTCTGAGATACATCAAATGTGCTCCAGGAAAAGGTCTTGTGTATGAGGATAAAGGACATACCCAGATAGTTGGATACTCCGATGCTGATTGGGCAGGGTCACCCATTGATAGACGATCCACCTCTGGGTATTGTGTACTTGTTGGAGGAAACCTTATATCCTGGAAAAGTAAGAAACAAAATGTAGTTGCAAGATCAAGCGCCGAGGCAGAGTATAGGGCCATGGAAATGGCAACATGTGAACTTATTTGGTTAAAACAGTTGCTCAAGGAACTTCAAATTGAAGAAGCAAGACCAATGGCACTTATTTGTGATAATCAAGCTGCATTGCACATTACTTCAAATCCAGTCTTCCATGAGAGGACCAAACATATTGAGATAGATTGTCACTTTGTTAGAGAGAAGATCGAGTCAGGCGACATCGTCACAAGCTTTGTCAACTCTAATGATCAATTGGCAGATGTGTTTACAAAATCCCTACGAAGCCCCAGAACTAACTATATATGTAACAAGCTTGGTGCATTTGACTTATATGCTCAAGCTTGAGGGGGAGTGTTGATATTTGTAAATATATATAGTGTTAAGAATATTTCTACATAGCATAGTCCCACGTAGACTATATCATGTAATTAGTTGTAATCTATCTATATATAACAATGTCTCTGTAATGCTTTTTAAAACACACAGTTTATTCATATGTCTCTTAGTCTCTTGTATTTCAACAATAAATGACACAATAATTATTAACCCAGTTCAGTGCAATTCACCTACATCCGAGGGATACCAATCCAGGAAGAAGACTCCACTATCTGTAGAATTATCATAAATCTAAACTCCCCCATTTACAACTTTATGTCCTAATCTCTACCCAATGAAATACTTACCAAAGAACACACAATTTGATATGAAAATCACCACTCTCTTCCCCTAATCACAAACTGTGATATCTACATCATCCCTGTCAATACAGAATCCTGTCAAGCATACTTGACCAATACATTAACTTGGATTTTCTTCAAAGCTTCATCCAAGAACAATACACAATCCAATACCTAAAGGCTTATGGATCTGTGCGATACCTATGTCTACCACAGTGCATCAAACGATACAAAGGGAGACTTACAAACCTAGAGAGTCAACGACTCTCAAAACCCTAAACCCTTATTTTTACACAAGAGAACTAGGTTACAAACGGTATCTCTCTCTAACTCTCAGTTCTAGGTCTAGGTCTTCTTTTATAATCTTCTGTTTCCTTGGGCTTCAAATCTTCTATTTATTTCTTCCTTGATCCATGTTCTGATTGCTCCTTAAATCTTGCAACATATTTAGAAACATCCTGTAATATCAGCTCAAGATGTCGAGACATTCGTTAGGACATCATATCTGAGCAATCTTCTTTCATCAGACTTCTTCATGTTTAAACATATCTTTTGACATTCTGTTCTTCCAAAAATTTGATCAAATCAGCAGAGCTTTCAATCTCCCCCTTTTGAAATTTTTTTGGTTAAAACTCCTTTGGTAGAAAAAGAAAGTCCGACGTTTGGTGGATATGATTAGAACACTTCTGAGACTCTTTCTTACCCCTGAAATTCCTAATTGTATGTTGATGTACATGAGGAAGAGTATATAACCTACTCCCCCTCAAACCAGTACTTACCACGGAGGGATAAATCTTCCTCTTAAGGGGAATAAGAGAACCCATAAGAAGGTACAGAAAGAGCTTAAGACGAAATAGTTGTATCATACGTAACACAGAGTCCATAGAGAATGTAACTCAGGTTACAAGACACAACCTGCTTCCATAGAGAATGTAACTCAGGTCACAAGACACAACCTGCTTCATAACTCAGATCACAAGGCACAAAGGGAAAGGCTCATATAGAATGTTAGAACATCCTCTCCAACATCCTTCCAAAACAACTACAAATATGAACCAGATGTGTGCTAAAATACCCATCCCCATACAACCATTCTCCCCCTTTTTAGCCAAAAATTGACAAAAGTAGCCAATACAGTTCCATATCCATATGTTACTTACCTAAACACGAATGAAAGACATGATAAATCAACCCTCAACCTGGAATACCATAAACAAATGCATGCTTTAAATACCCAACAAGTTTATCTAGAGATTCACGGTCCAAAGAAGTTACCGCTGGACAATTCAATGGAGAAATAAATTTAGGTAGGTAAATTCAACATTTATAACTGTGCCCCGCCCAACTAGGATAAGGCTATTTCAACTTTTAAGAATAACCGTCCAAAACAGTCAGTTGGGACCCACCCTCAAGTCTTAAATAATGTCCTGACACTTTGCCAGGCTTGTTCAGTCCATCTGAGGCATATTCTTCATTCTTTTGATGATTCCCAAGAATAATCCTTTTAAGCAGAAGAAAAATAAAACTGACCAAGAAGTTACAACATTTCTTCAAACATCTCCCAGTTAGCCACCAAGACACCCAAGATACTTGTATTGACCCTTCAATGATGGAATCAGCTTTATACTGTCAAGTCCCCCACGACCTGCAACAATAGTATAATGTCAAGACATCCTTCTTGACATCCCATCTCCAAAATAATCATAGTTTGCTTGTCCTCTAAACAATCTTGATTCAGAACTGCACCCCTGCAGTAATACATCTTAGATCAAGGAGCAACTCCCCCTATCTAGGATAACCAGTGCTCCTCCAATGAAAACTTATGTAGATGAATGGAAAGCATTAGATGCATCTTCATGTCTTAAAGAGCGCATCCTCTGTCCAACCTACCTGCTGAACACAATCATCAACTGTACTTATTGATTCTTCTGACAAAAACCAATAATCACTCACACATGAACACTATCATGCTTCCCGTGAGATCACATTAGGATCAACATCCTAAATTAACAAACTGTTGGATTGAGACCAAAGCTCCATTGATCCCTCTCGTCCAGAAACCATCCACACACCACACGAATTCCTCTTGAATTCTCATGTATAGATCTCCTTGTTCCTTGAGATACAACCCAATTGATCTGGAATGCTCCACATTCCTCAAAGAGATACCTTACCTCTTAGTTTGTTATCTTCTTAACGATGTCAGATATCGTATACATGCTCTAGAACTTCTCAGCCCATTTGCTCCACAAGCACCAAACTGATCCACTTCTAGCATGTCCCATTCACACCAGACTTTCAAGACAATCCTTTACCCATCATTCTCCCGTATGATAAGATAAATACCTCTTAGACAAAATGTGAGTGTCAAGTTCTACACTCAGAACTTAGCATCCTACTCCAAGGATAGCCAACCCAGAAAATGTTCTAACATCAGTTATGACATCCTTTGCATATCATAGACACCAACATACATGGTTCTTGATATACTCCACCACTGGACTTACTATCTGAAGATTTTCAAACAACACTGCGCCACCAGCTTGATCAATAAGAACTCCAGATAACCAAAGAGAGAAATAAACTCTCATCCACCAAAAGAAGGTAATCTTCCATCCTCAACTTAGAACTTCTACCACAAACTCCATGATAGACCAGAACCTCCTTACGTTTTCAACCAACTACCCTTCTGCCCAAGAGTAATTAGTTCCAAGCACACTGCTTGAATGCACACTAAAGATCAACCAAATGCCACTTTTTGACTGATCTCATTCTTCTTCAGAACTCCCACAAGATACAATGATCCACCAATGAAATCTGATCTTCAAGTAACATGAACTACTTGCTCCATAGCAAGACATCTTGGATCCACCAAGCCTTTAGACATGTAACATCTTCTCAATCCATAACTCCTACAAACTGTATGAGATAGACCTTTTTGAAGCATCCATTATCTTCCATTCTCCTGTAGATCACCTTATCTTAAGCTGACGTGCCACATCACCAGCTGAGACTCTGATGTTAAACTTGATGTCAGAACATTCAGATACGACATCCAGCTGCTGAATTTAGCTCCTCCTTCTGCCATTTAGAAGAACCTTCTCCCTTTAACAGAACAAGAGTTCCATGCCCTCATAGACTTGATTCAACAACCAAGTTTGAGTAGACAATCTCCATCCTGCTTGAACTTATCACAAATATTACATACAAGCTTACATCTTGATAAATAACTGGACAAGTCTCTTGCCAGGACTCTTTCCAGATAAACATCAGATGCATCTAGTAACAACTTAAACACACCTGCTGCACTTCAATTCTCCTAGATCATAAATAAACTGATCCAGGAACTATCCATCAAGATTATGATATCTTCTTCTTCATCTTCCACATCACCATTGTCTAGACCAGTTTCTTGCCAGGAAACTATCCAGAGATCAGATGCTTCTACCACACCACACTGAAGCAGATTCTTAGGTCAACACCTAAGATAAATAGAACCAAAAGTTTATGCAATACCCCTCCCATGATTCTGCACAAACCAGATGAAGAGATATTCCAACATCGTGTTGAACATCAGTAATCTTGAACTCTATCTTCAAGGATAATCAATTAAATACTTGTGAGTAACACAAATAGCAATTGATCTTAAATCCTTGTTCAATTATCCTGTTTCACTGTTGAAGCCACACTCCACCATATCACTTCATGAACACTTATCAAGTATTCAATCTTGTGCAAGTATCTTCTTGGACACACAACTTGTTGAGATACCAAGGTTGCCACCCTTGACTCAAGTAACTAAGATTCTCTCTGAACGAACCCCATTTACCTCAACAGTTCTGAAATCTCCATTTAGATTGGATCCACCCTTAGGATTAAGAGGGATGAATCCTTCCTTGTTGTTTTGGATGGTGAAAATAAATCACCTCCACTTTCTTCAGGTTTGTGTTTCACAAAAACACCTTCTAGTCAGAATAATAACTAGAAGACTCCAGATGCACGACTGAGACGCCTTTATGAGTGGACTTGAGAATTCTCAAGTATCTTTGACAACTTAGCCGATAAATAATTTATCAAACTCCCAGAGCAAGAACTTGATAAACCTAAACTCAACTCCTCTCCTCTTCAACTAACTTCAAACTGCACCATGGAACCAAGCTTCCAAGTACCAAGTCACAATAACATACATCTTCCAACAACTCCCTTCATTCCATCGCTCCCGACTTTGGAATAAAAAGATGCAGATATCTTCATTTATAGAGGCCGACGATTGAGATCTTCCACCATCTGTCTTCAGTAACAACTCCAGAATCCCATAATTCCAGAGCTCTTCCATCAGAAACATATACAGCGGAACCACTAAGGAACAGATTCTGCTTGCCCTAATAAGATGTCAGAACATCTTATAAGACACCTCAACAGAAGAACTAGCCACTTCTCCTGTAGTTGTTGTAGAACCTCCTCAACAACATGAACAACCACCAGGTTGTTACCTTCGATCCAGAACATCCATCCCATCCATTAATACCTTTGAGTATGTCTGAGTTGATTGATCTGATCTTCAAAACTCCTTCTTATTTAAACGCCAGAAAGTATCT
Organism: Lathyrus tuberosus; assembly: GCA_022829125.1. Taxonomy (NCBI): domain Eukaryota; kingdom Viridiplantae; phylum Streptophyta; class Magnoliopsida; order Fabales; family Fabaceae; genus Lathyrus; species Lathyrus tuberosus. The sequence goes on from JALAZF010000761.1 coordinate 943,241, forward strand.
CCCAAAGATCTCATCCAGAAACAGACAGGATGCCTGCTCTGATACCAATTGAAATTCTGGCATTGCAGATAGCAAATGTCCTAACAAATGTCAAGACATTGTTCTGCATAAACATTTAAAAAAAGAGGCAGAACTGCAGACTGATACCTTGAATATCAAGACTGCAGAATCACAGATGTTACGACATCTGATCCAACATGTTTATCAATACCAAAAACAGAATATGTAAATCTGCAGAATGATAAAAGACACAACAATTGTTAACCCAATTCGGTGCAATTCACCTACATCCGAGGGATACCAATCCAAGAAGAAGACTCCATTATCTGTAGAATTATCATAAAGCTAAACTCCCTCATTTACAACTTAATGTCCTAATCTCTACCCAATGAAATCCTTACCAAAGAACACCCTCTTTGATATGAGAATCACCACTCACTTCCCCTAATCACAAATTGTGATATATACATCATCCCTCTCAATACAGAATCCTGTCAAGCATACTTGACCAACACGCTAACTTGGATTTGCTTCAAAGCTTCATCCAAGAATAATGCACAATCCAATACCTAAAGGCTTATGGATCTGTGCGATACCTATGTCTACCACAGTGCATTAAACGACACAAAGGGAGACTTACAAACCTAGAGAGCCAATGACACTCAAAACCCTAAACCCTTATTTTTACACAAGAGAACTAGGTTACAAACGGTATCTCTCTCCGACTCTCAGTTCTAGGTCTAGGTCTTCTTTTATAATCTTTTGTTTCCTTGGGCTTTGAATCTTCTGTTTATTTCTTCCTTGATCCATGTTCTGATTGCTCATTAAATCTTGTAATAGATTTAGAAACATCCTGCAATATCAGCTCAAGATGTCGAGACATTCATTAGGACATCATATTTGACCAGTCTTCTTTCATCAGATTCTTCATGTTTAAACACATCTTTTGACATTCTGTTCTTCCAAAAATTTGCTCAAATCAGCAGAGCTTTCAAATAAAATCTAAGATCAATGTACAATATCCTTAATTGTACAAGAACATAATTACACAACGGTAAACTCAAGCTAAGCTTCTCTTGAAACATCCTAGCATGGCTCCACCTGTAAATCAAACCTGCAAACAACACCTGAAAAATAACAACAATAATGGGGTGAGATATTAATCTCAGTGAGTTCCCTATCTTATGGATTTTCCCGGCTTTACAGGGTTCTAGCCAATCCTAACTCAAGTCAAAAGGGAAAGGATATGACCTTGAGTTCACAATCTCATACTATATGGAAACATGTTCATGAGTTCACCAACTCAAACTATCACTAATCGGTAACCTCATCAAGGCATCCCCTTTTCCCGTCATCTTCTACGTCTAGAAGTCGGCACGAGTCATGGATCCTTGCACTTACTTGACATACGAAATGGATTCGGATCCTAAGGGACATAGTACCACCTTTATAGATCGTCACTTCACGTGGCCTGTTAACCTTCACATGTCTCTACCCGTAGGTTCCATTCGTACTACACGCGGGAATCAAACTTGCCAAGTAATCATGCGTACATTTCGGAGGAGCTCTCTATATAAACCTCAACTCGCGAAATGACAACTCAAGGAAACGGTTCCGATTACGTGATCTCACACACAAGCGTGATTGTATTCGACAATCACAAGGCTATAATTACCTTAATCACAAAAATAACAAAGGTTCACACACATGTTCCATACTAGTGTCTCACTCTCCTCTAGACCATTACTCGTCAAGGATGCACACCCAGGCATCGAATGCTCGAGCATCGCCATCTAGATTCTCTATCACAATCCTAGTCACAACTAGGTCACAACACTAAACTATAATATTGGTTTTGGGGTAAAGTTTCTTCACTCTTCCTAATTCATTTTAAGCATGCATTCTCTCAATCACACTTAATAACACATAGATAGATATAACATATTTCAATAGCATAAGTAAAAACATGTAATAACACATCACATAAAAACATTACTTTCACACAAAAATGCCTCAATCGGACACACAGATCAATAGTTATGGATTTGAAAAGATTTTCATAATTCAATACAGTGTTAATCGGTTAACATGATATGGTTAACCGATTAACCATGCTGCACTGTTCACATAGAATAAAAAATGATAGTTAGAGACACATTCTGGTAACCGGTTAACCATATCATGTTAATCGGTTAACCAGTCTCATTTTCACACAGGATGGCAAATTTTACACGCGTTAACCGGTTAACCACATTTGGTTAATCGGTTAACACTGAACAGAATGCCTAGAAACCTGTTTTTCTTGATACAAAACCTAACCAAACTCATTCAAAACATGTCCTAACACAACAATACGTATTATCGATTATTTTCGCACATGACCCGACTATATTACGCATTTTAATCTGCATTTGAACCGTTAGAAACATTGATTTAGCAAAATTACTCATTTATCAATTTTTAACCTAAGTTCTAATCAACTCAAAATTTCTATAACTTAAGTCTCTAACTAGAACCCACCTGATGATCGAAAAGGAGGTTGAAGAAGATGATGAAGATCCAAGCTTTTCCTTCTTCCCAAGCTTTTTCCTCTATTCTTTCTCTTCCTCTCTCTTTTCCATGTTTCTATTTTCTATTTTCTCCTCTTTTCTTACTATCTTCTTCTTTCCCAACTTTCTTTCTCTTATATATATATATATATATATATATATATATATATATATATATATATATATATATATATATATATATATATATATATATATATATATATATATATATATATATAACACTTATTATATAATATAAATCCAACAGGGTAAAATATCTCCAATTGATATTTTATCGTCTATCACCAATTGATCAATTATTAGAGTTACCATAAAATTCTTTCTTAAACTAATAACATTTATCTGTCTCTTATGTTAAATAATTGATCTCATCAGAGTTCACTAGTTGCTCTATTGATCCCAATTGACAATACTTAAAGCACTTAAAGGATTCCATTAATCCAATTAACCAAAGATAGAGCACATAGACACTCATATGATCTCATCTGATATCCAATTAAGCGTTTAGAGAATATGGGGTATTACAATATACTACCTTTTTTGACATCATTCAAAACCCGGTTGAATTTGTAGATAACACTCACAGGGGATACTCCCATTCCCACGACAGAAGAAGTACCACTCTCAGAATCACTCACTTGTTGAACAATACTATCACTCATCTTGGTTAGAACACAAAATTTTTTTAAGGAAAAAGCTTGAGTTAAGAAGGTTACCCGGTTAGATGAAATTGATGAAGCGAGGGAAATGAATAAATGTTGAGACCTTGATCTAAAGGCTACAATTGCTGATGAACGCTTTCAAGAAGGAAGAGAAGAAAATGTTTGTTAAAAATTTTCTCACGATTAAACTCCCTCTATTTATAAGCAAGGATGATTGAAAGATCCAGATCAGCGGTGGAGAAGAGTTACAAGATCAACAACTGTATTTCTCCTTGAAATTCAAGCAAACTCAAGTGCATCGAGTGCACTATATGCAACAACATGCCCTAACTAATCATGTTAGCCCACGTGTCAAAAGGAAGCAGCGAAACATTTCAGTGATGGAATTGCATTTAACACAATTGCTCCCCATTATTTTTTTCAATTGACTCTTGACGTTTCATTTGTAGTTCGTATTGGACAACATCCGTGGAGGTTGGCCAAAATCACTAAAGGCTTCCCTTACCCTCTCAGTGCTCGACAAAGCCTCGGGGACAACTGTTTTGGGCCGGTCAAATGCCCAAATAATTAAGTTCGAATTTATCTCAAATCCACTCCACTTAACCCAAGGTATAAAGTCAATTCACGCGGAAAACAAGATACACTTTTCTGATCTCCACTTTTCATTACAATCATTTTGAATCTTGAAATGATTTGGACATTGGAGTACTAACCATACAGATCCACCTCGTGCCGCCACATCGAAAATTAGCACCACCGATTAAAGTTTTTTAATTCTTCAACTACATCTAATTCTGATTTCAAGACATAATATATAGTAATTCAATATTATTTTAAAATAAATAAATTATACAAATTAAATTAATGAGTAGAAATCTTTAATCAATTTTATTTAAACAAAATGACTTAAATTAAAATTTTGAGTTTGACAACTTTGCTCCAATATAACAGTATTTGGTAGGCCGACTAGAAAATATTGAAAAGAGGTTTGACTTTAACAAGACCTCTTCATATCATATGCAATGGATAAGGATATATGCTAAATCTTATAGCTAGATATATGACAAACTATAATCGAATAGAAAAAGCGAAACAATATATTAACACTATCTTTAGTTTAAAAGTTTAATAGATATACATCGAAATAATTTTACATGGTTGTTTAAATAAAAACTATCATTCCATTATGTCATATTATTAGTATTTAAAAGAAATATGTGTGGTTTATTGAGATACACAATCTTTATTCTTTATTAACAGATTATAATTTAATGCAAATTTCATTTTCTTTTAATTTAATTTATCAAAATATGAAGAGAATTTGCAAAAGACATCACGCAAGGTATACTTTGATACTGATCTACAAAGAGACAAATACTGTTAATTAGTTGATTATCTTAACACCCATTTTAATAATCTTTTTCGTTTTTCCACTTTAGCTTTTCGGCGCTTGCAAAAGTGCTTTTTGAAACATGCATGCCGCCTATAACACACTTTTGTCAAATTTCAACTACTAGAAAGATAAAATCACAATTCAATTAATCACCTCCTAATAACAACTTTACCAAAACCAAATTCACATAAAACTCTATCTACAAACACATAAAGCTAATAAAGAGAATAAAAACAAACACACTTGATTTATCACATAATATAAAACGTAGTATAATAGTAACATGTAAAGTATATAAAAACATAGCTGCGGGCTAGTGAATTTGAACTTTGAAGCCACTTCAGCTTCTTACAAATTTCACATAATCTAAAAACTAAACACAAAAAAAAATTCTATAAAACTTATAAAAACTTATAAAACCCATATACCAAACAAACTTAAAAAAGCTTCACTAGTCACTATCATAATCCTCCTTTTTCCTCCCTATTTTCTCTACCTTGTTTCCCTCATATCCACATTCCAAGTAAAATTCAAATTACAACTTATAAAAAAAGCAATTTTTCAGTTTTCTTCACTAGACTTGAAAATTCTTGCCACTGAAAGTTTGACCAAACTGCCAATTAGAAGGAACAACATTCCAAGAAGTGGAAGTGCGTTGGTCACTTGTTGTAACCTTAAAAGAAAGTGTCTGTCCAACCAAAACAACATTTGATTGCCAATTTTGCCCCCAGTTACGACTCATACTCAACCAACCAGTTTTCGAACCTTTCACACTCGTCTTCACGATATCCCCTGCACCCGCAACGTTGGTGATTAAAACCAAATTAAAGTAACGAAAACCGTTGATCGTGAATCTTATCCCTCCTTGCTTCCTACAAGATACCCTGCACATCAAAACACACAATTATTTCAAACCCGCAACATGTGTCTGATGTCTCTCTATCTGAGGTCTCTTTATAAATACGGACATAAGTGTCTAATATATCAGTTATTCAATGAATCTGAACAAATATAACCGTGGTTACCGGCGATAAGAGACGGGAACAATGCCGGCGCGATACTGAGCGATTTTGAGAAACATGGGCATAGCGAGATCGAAGTGTGGACGTGGAGGATTACACCAACCACCATTATCACTTGGTAAAGCATAATTTGGTGGACAAAAGTTTGTTGCAGTGACTAATATTGAAGGACTGCCAGCGTGGCACCAGCTAGGATCATTAGCACACTTGATTTCAAAACACGCGCCGCAGCTTAAGCCGTTGTTGAATAGTGCGGTGCTTAATGCCGCCGTGTTAACGCCGTAGCCTTGGCTGTATAAATTCCCGTAACCACACGCGCCTCCTGAAAAAAAAAACATCATTAGTATTAACGAAAGAATTTGTGATGTGGTCGGGGTTTGGTGGATGTTTTGTTTAGAATTACTGACCCATTGTTCCGGAGGCGTCGTTGCCGCCGTAGAAGGTGGCGTGGGCGGTTTGCCATGCTCCTGCGGGGTAGAAGCCGGGGAGTGTGGCTTGGATTGAAGTGAGAAGAAGGGATAAGAGGGTGGTGATGGCGATGATGTTGAGGTTAGTCATTGCTCTGTTTCTGTATGTGAAAAAAGGATGTTGGTGTTTGTTTTTTTGAAGAGGGAAATGGAAGAGTGTTGCTATTTATAGAGAAAAAATGAAGACTTGTGAAAAGGACTATAATTAAAGACAAAGTGGGACATGTTATTTATCAAAATAATAAACTACCTCGTCTTTAATTATAATAGACTCTTCAACTTTTAAAATGTACACTCTCCGATTTATAGTATAAACAGAAATTATTTTTTAGATATATTAAATAATTAATATATTTGACTTATAGATTAGATATATTAATTATTTAATGTATTTAAAAAATAACTTTTGCATATAATATGAGACGGAATAATATTAATTTTTTTTTTCAAATATATCCTTAATATTATGCTGTATCTTTTTCTGCATACTCTTTTATAAGTATTAATTATTATTTTTTAAAATAAACTTTCAAAATTATATATGATTAAATATATTTATGGTTCTTTTCCAATTTCGATTTTAATCTTTCAAAATATTTTCTTTAAAGAATATTTTTTAAAATTTTACATATGTTCTAACCAATTTTTTTAACTATAATAATTTAGTTTATGAGACTTTATATTTAAGGAAGAGGTAGTATAAGATTGAATAGATCAATTACTTAACAATAAAATAATTTTATTTGACTAATCGTTAGTTGATTCAATGGTGATTGATATTAAATTTAGTAGGTACAACTATGGTTCGATCCCCCGCAATTGCAATCGAAAGGGAGACTAGTCCTCTAAAAACTTTTGTGATTTTGATCGATATAGATGTTGTAATACTGATTACATTTTTAGTGGTATGAATGAATCAAACAATATTAATATATGTTAATATCGTTTTGTCGCGACTATTTCTATAATAACGATAAAAGTTATAATAATTTTTACTTTATTTATTACTAGTATTATTAATATATTTTTATTTAATTCAAATTAAGTTACTGAAAATATAATTTGTTAAATACCAATAAAGATAATTTAATAAATTTTGTTTGTATTGTATTTTAAAGTCTAAAAAATAATTATTTTTAATTTATTTATTACTAGTATTATTAATATATATTTTTATTTAATTCAAGTAAATTTATTGAAAAGATAATTTGTTAAATACCAATAAAGATAATTTAATAAAATTTATTTGTATTTTATTTTAAAGTCTAAAAAAATAATTATTTTTACTTAATTTAAAAAAAAAAGTGAATTACGTTTTTCTTCTTCTTATAGTAGTAATAGGAGGGAATGCAATTTTTTTCATAAAAATTATGATAATTTATTTAAGGGTTCCAAATTTAATTACCTGTGTTAATTGTTGGGATATTATGTTCACATGAGAAATTTATAATAAATGAAGATCTAGTATTTTGTCATGAACATTATTTGCGCAAAACTAATTTAAAATTGAGAGTGAAGATATAATTTAGGTTTAATTATAAAATTATTTTTCTATTTGCGTGATTTACATAATTAATTTTCTATTTTAAATTAAAATATTTATTCTTAAAATTAATAATGTGTTAATTTTTAAATAATATGTTATTTGTGAAATGTGATAAATCATTCTATAGAAGTGTTTTATGAAATTTATAGATAAAAATATAAGTTGAAAAATATACATTTAATTGAATTTCAATACAAAACAGTGAGAGAGACCATTTTTTTCTGAATTTCAAACAAAGAGAATAATTTCGCAATTCTTAGTCTGTAATTTATTATCATAGTTGATTTTGATTTTGATTTTTGTATTATATTGATTAAGTAAATATTAGTTTTGTGGTGAGAAAAATTAGCTTTGAGTAAATTGTTCTTAATTAAAAGAGAATTGAAGTTAAAATGATTTATATTTGAATATACTTATGCAAAAGTAAGTAAGTGTAACAATAAATTTCAATATAAAAATTATTTTATACTTAAAAATTATAAATAATAACTTTAACTAAATACAAAAGAGATTAATTGGAATACACTGTCAGTGTAAAACCACTTTACACTATCATCCAATTAGAATGAATTATTTTAACACATGAGAAGAGAAAAACATGAAAGAAGTAGTTATTAAAATAGTTTAATTATAATTTATTTATTTTTATTTTTAATTTCATAATTATGTGGCAAAATGATTAATTCTAATTGGATGTCAGTGTAAAGTAGTTTTACACTGACAGTGTATTCCAATTAATCTCAAATAAAAAATCAATTTTATTGAATAAAAACAAAATTAAATCTATATCTCTATTTTTTTTTCTTCAATAAATCAAACATACATTAAAATGTTGGTCAATTCCTTTGTTTTATGCTAAGAGGGATGTGGGGTGGATGAGTGTAGGGGACAAGAGGTTAGGACCCTTGAGGGACCAAAAGGCTGACACCAAATGTTTTGCTTCATATGCAAACTCTTCTACCAAAATTAAAACATTCAACATTATTTTTACAAAACATTTGATCAATTTCAGCTTAGAAATATGGGATTGTTCTTTGTTTATTGAAACAAAAAAATATAAAATGACATCTCAACAGAATATGTGCAATTTTCTTTCCCACACATAAATTTATGCCTTCATATTTGTTATGAAACAGTTTTTAAGAAATGGAACCATATTTATTTTTGGAAAGAGAAGGAGACCATTGTTAAATATTTGGCACACAAGACCATCCTTTATATCATGATTAGATAACAAAATTTCAAACAATACAACACAAATTTACGTCTAGACTATCAAAGAATGATGTACTTTTGGAACAATAATCATTCCCACTTAATATATAAGTGATTTAAGCGATAACTAATAGCCAAATTCTTATGTATGAAAGATCCTCTGCAAGGTTTGATTAAGCTCAATACGGATAGGGCGTGCAAAGAAGATAATATAACAGGATGTAAGGGTTTAGTCAAAAATAGTGATGGGTTTTGGTAAGGTGGATTCACTAAGTCTCTATGAATGTGTAGTGCTTTTGTAGTCGAGTTGTAGGGAGTATACGAAGGCTTGAATTAAGCTAGACACAACTTAGGGTAACTTTGGTGGAGTTAATCATCTACTCTTTGGCGGTAGTGTAAGTGATTAAGAATGATGTCTTTAGGAAAAATTCCAGGTTTGCTTTGGTTAGAAACATTCAACGTTTGTTGGAGTTGCATTGGAAAGTTAGGGTCGTTCATACCTGTAGAGAGGCAAATATGTGTGTTTAGCCAATATAGATTGCACTCTAAATTTTGATAGGACATTCTTTGAAGAAGTTCCTAGTTATATTAAGAATTTAGTTGATGCGGATGCGAGAGGGATATGATTATCCCTAGAGTAATCGTGTTGTAGTCTTTTCTTTTGGGCTTTTTCCCTTTTATGTATAAATAATGTCAAAATCTTGAGACTTTTAAGCCACCACAAGGAGTGAATTTTGATGGGTAAAAAAATCCACTAAAGTTATTTCCTTTAGACCAAAAAATTTAATGCTGCACTCTTTTCAAATCAACCGAATCTTTTTGTTTTTTTTTTCGGAATCAATTTAGTAAAAAAATAGAGTAAATTATGAATTTAGTAAAATCTAGGTGATTCTATTGAGAATTGCAAGCATGGAAGAGAATGCGAAACTAAGAAAATGTAAAATGGTTAAGTAATTCGGGAAGTTTAGGATCTCCCAGAAGTAACTAACAAGTTTTAGTCTTCCCCGCTACTGAATTATTCACAAATACCCCCCAAATCTGTTTTCTCTCTCCTACAGACTTTTCACACTTAATCACCTCATCAGGTGATTCCACTCAATAACTAACTTATTCAGGGCTTGATTCCCTGTGGCTCGTCCTTTCTTCCCAACTCACAATCTCCCATATCTATTATTTTCACTCCCTTCAAAACTCTCCTTGTCCTCAAGGAGAAATTATGAATTTGCTAGCCACTTTCCAAGAATTCTCTACTTTGGGGAGGTTCTTCCACTTAAGTAGGACTTCCACTTCTCCCATTGGCATTCATTCTGGTGCCATTGACTTCTTCTAAAATGAGTTCAAGTTGCTATTCTTCGTTTATACAACTAGGAAAATGATGGAAACCAATTGTTAGGGATATGTATTTCTTGAGTAAAGAAGCCTGAAAAATTTGATAGACCTTGCTATCTTGAGATAACTTTAGCATGTAAGTTACTGGGCCTATTTTTTGTTCCACTTCATAAGGGCGATACTATCCAGGACTGAGCTTTTAGTTGATACATTTAGCCAAACTCTTCATTTTATAAAGTTGGATCTCCTAAAATAGCACGTCTCCTACTTCACAGTCTACATTTTCTTGATGTTTGTTGGCTTGTGCTCTCTTTACATCTTGGGCCTTATGCAATTGCTCTTTCATTTCTTTTAACCGTTCATTCTTGTCACCTATCAATTTGTTCACTTCTTCCACAATAGAGTGGGTAACATCAACCTTAATTAAGATTGACGGAGGTCTACCATATAATGATTCAAAACAGGTGCTCTTCAAGGAAGCATGGTAACTTATGTTGTACAAACACTCTGCCAAACCAAACCATTTAGGCCACTACTTTGGCTGCATGTATATTAGAAGCCTCAAATAGGTATCCAAATACCTATTCATAAATTTCGTTTGCCCATCTGTTTAGGGATGATTTATAATGCCCCAGACTGCTTTCAGGATTACTGACTGACCCCTCAAACCAACATAGGTCTTTTCAGCATGGTTTATCCTTACTCACACGCTTTCTAGGAAACTTTCTAAAAGGTTACTCATCCAAATACTGCTCCAAGTCAAGCCCGCTTAACTATGGATTTCTTATTTGTCAGGCTACGTAAAAGAAGATGTATCTTGTTGGTATAAGTAATACCAATCCATCCTTGTAAGTCTTCCTTCAACCATGCAGTCCAATACCTACAAAACCTCAGGATCTTCTCATTCTGATGTGAATTCGGGCGACCACTCCACACCCTCTTCGGCCTCGGGTGTTACATGCCCACTAGCTTCCGCTTGCTTTGTCCCCAAACTACATCGTATTGTGAGAGGTCTGCTCTGATACCATTTGTAACATCGCTGACTGCTTTCAGGATTACCGTCTGACTCAACAAACCAACACGGGTCTTTTCAGCATGATTTGTCCTCACTCACACGATTTCTAGAAAACTTCCCAGAAAGTCACCCATCCATATACTACTTCAAGTCAAACACGTTTAATTATGGAGCTCTTATTTGTTAGGCTACCGAAAAGAAGATGCATCTTGTTGGTATAGGTAGTACCAATCAATTCTTACAAGTCTTCCTTCAACCATGCAATCCTATACATGCACAACCCCAAAATCCTCTCATTTGGATGTGAATTTGGACGAGCACTCCCTGCTCTCTTCTGCCTCAGATGTTACAACCACTCTCAATCTTTTTCGACCTCGGGTGTTATAATATGAACTATTATTATTTAACTTGGTGTCAACTTGTTTCAACAACTTTTAGCAAAATAAGCTAATAAATACTTTGTTCCTGTTAGATACTATGGATTTGAGGAATCCATGTAACTTGATCACTTCATTTTTAAACAACTTAGCTATATCCTTGGCAGTATAATGCCTTACATGAATAAAGTGAGCGTATTTGGTGAGTCTATCCACCACCACCATAATGGTATCAACTCCAGCAACCTTGGGAAACCCTATAAAATTCATGGAGATGTCACTCCATATTTAGGTAGGCATTGGAAAAGGTTGAAGCAAACCTCTGATACTTAGTGTTTGGTACTTATTTTTTTAAAAGATTGTCTAAATCATGGTGCAAATGATATTGAATCGATGATTTTGATTACTTAATTGTTTGGTGAAAACAAATTGAAATTAAATTGAAATTAATATTTTATTTTTCATACATTGATAATTTATTTTTGAAGGTTTTAGATTTTTAGTAGTGGTAGGAAAATAAATATAGTTAAAAATATTAATTAAAATGTTTACTTTTCTTCACGATAGTAACGGTAATAATTTTTTTTAAAGATAATGACTTTCTTTTAATGTATTTAAAATATTAACAATTTTATCTCAAAAAGAAATGATCATAACAATTTAAACTCATACTTTATATTTTATTTATTTAAAATACTTAAAAGTAATAAATTTAAATTTAAAAGACTAAAGAATTAAATATATAACTAAAAAGAAATTGTTTGAAAGTAAAATCATTAAAAAAACCTTTTTAAAATAAAAACCTTGTCAACTAAAAACATTAAGACTCTAATTAAAAAAACTAAAAATTATTTAATCAATTAATTTTTTTTTGTTATTGTAGAATGTTGGGTACAAATCATAAAATTAGATCATTTTTCGATTTGTGCATGTTATCCTTTGGGAGGAGTGAGGCTAATCTTCTCTATGTCATTCCAATTTTATTGGATGTTCTGCTATATGCTAGAGTTAAGTTAAATGGATATGATTTTATATAATATTTATTTATATTTATGCATTAATATAAATAAATTATTTATATTTATAATTTTTTTTAATTTTTCTAATCAATTAAATATAAAAAATAATTAAAAAAAGATTTAATTAACAGTAACTTTTTATAAAAATTAACCATTTTCGGTCAATTTAAATTCTCATTTTTTAATAGACTTCCTTGTTTTATAGTTGAAGTTAATAGCCTTCTTATTAGAGGTGGAAATAGGCTGGGTCGAGCTAGACTTTGCCAAGCCTGAGTCTGACCTGTTAGAAAATTCAAACCTACACCTGACCTATAGCCTATCAAAAGCTTATTTTTTGTCTTGAGTCTGACATTTCGAAGGTCTGATTGACCTATTAGCCTACTTAAAAAACTTATATCATTTGAACATATATAAATAAGAAATTCAATTAATATTTAAATAAACTAAAGAATCAAAAGTACAATGAGACTAAATGTTTGTTTCCATTAACTTATCTGAGCTTACCTAGTAGTATAAATTTTGTGAGATGTTTTGTTTGAGAGGACTTATGAAAACACCTTATAATATTATTCATAGGATTTCTTTCAACTTAATTTCATAAGTTCTTAAATATAACTAAGTTTAATTTTGTATTTTAATATAAAATATAAAATACAATATAAAAACAATAAATTCATTCATGTTTAATAAATAGATCGGCCTGATAGACGTACAAGACTTTTTGTATGGCCTGCAGTTTAGCTTATTTAGCTAAATAGACTTATAAAAAAACCTAGGCCTTTTTTATTTAAAAAAAACATGATCTAACATTGATTTATGTAGGCTAGGTTATAGGCCCCTATTAGTTGGCCTGACCTATTCCCACTCCTACTTCTTATACATTAAAACCTTATACATTGAACTACATATTATGTCCTAAAAATTCATTAAATATTTAAATTGATGATTTAAAAATAGAATAGTTAATAATTACTAATTAAAGAAATTAAAAAATAAATAAATAATATATAATTAAATAAAATTACTACTAATAGCAATAACTTTTAAATATTTGTTAGATGACAAATGACAAACTTGACAAAAAAAATATTTTTGTTTTAATATAGATATCATGAGATAAGATCACATTCAATTAAATTGGAAAAATTACATGCAAAGAACAATTGATTAAAAATGTATAATAAAAAAGTTATGATATTTTTAGGTGGATAGTCAACATTTTATCACAAAACAAAAGTCCGAAAGACTAATGAAAATTTTAAAATAATCTGAATTAATAGTTTAACTCAAGTAGTATTAGATTGAGAAAGTTTTCATATACGACTTATAAAAAAAGTAAGAAAAAACAGACACAAAGTAGAAAAGCAAGAAAAAAAAGGCAGAGAGACGATTGCCAATGTTGAAATATTCTTAGACTTCACATTGTATTTGTATCCTTGTGGAAATCGTCTTGTTCACATGAACTAAACAAAGATAACACAAATTATTCTTCAATAAAATAAATAGTAATGTTCATCGGAACATTGATACATAATGAAAAAAAACGTCTCGTATAAATAAATGTTATTCTCGTTTCAAAATAAATGTCTTATTTAATATTTTTATATAAATTAAAAAAATTAATAAATAAAAGAAAGAATATTAATTTTATTAATTATCTTTATTAACTATTAGTGTATTTAAATTAGTATTAATACAAAGTTTAAAATAATAAATTAAAAGTATTAATTAAAAAGTATAATTGGTAAATAAAAAATAAAATTGCAATGGTAAGTTAAAGTGAAAAGTATTTTAGAACAAATAAGTTTTTTAAATGTGATATATATTTTAGGACGGAATGAATAGTATTTAAATTTAACATCAATATTTATGATTACGTTTATTTTATTTATTTTTTGAATGATTATCAACATCAACATGTCTTTGTCAATGTCGTACTATTAATTGCAAAACCCTCGCTTTAAACCCCAATTAATTGTCATACATTGCGATTTTTAATTTTTAAGAAAGAATTCGTTTTGTTTTTGCTGCAAATTGTTTAACAATATTTATACCTCGAGTAAATTAGTTAATGAAGGAAGTAGGTATTAGAGAAATATTCGATTTAAGTTGAGGAATCATAATATATCTAATAAACACATTACTAACATGAATTATTAGGCTGATTTAGAAATGAGACTATTTAAAAATAGAAAAAAAATTAACAAACATATTCAAGAACAAATAAATATAGATTAAGAATATTATAGAAATGTTTTATTTAGAATTATTGTAGTTGTTAAAACTCTTGTAAAAATAACTTAGCTTTTTGTGGAGTAATCAGAAAGATTGATGACGAAAATAATAATTTTTTAAAAATATAATTGAGATGATTGTCGAATTTGATCCTATAATGCAAATGCACATCTTTAAACATTAATCATAAATCATTTTATATTCCATGTGATTGTCACAATCTAAATTTAGTGCTTTATGACATGACTAATTATTGTCCTAAAACTACATATTTTTTGGAGTGCTACAACAAATCTATACAATATTTTTTTCTTCTACTAAAAGATAGAAAATTCTATAAGATCATATCCCTAACTTAACTCTTAAATTTATGTCAAAAACGCGTTGGGAAAGTCGTATTGAAAGTGTAAAACCTTTGAGATTTCAAGTTTCACATATAAGAGATGGTTTATTGAAATTAGATGAATTTGACAACGACCCTAAAACAAAGAGTGAATATAAATGTTTAATAACTTATAAGCTTGAAAGTTTTGAGTTTTTATTAGGCATGACTATTTCTATCTATTTCTATGATATATTGTTTGAAGTAGATTCAAATAGTAAATATTTTCAATCTAAGGATAAGTGTATTGATGTTGCTTTAGAATAGTTGAAAGGTCTAGTTACATTTTTTTTGTGAAAAATATAGGGATCATGGTTTTGAAACTGTTCTCACTTCTGCTAAAGAAATTGCTTTTGAAATGGATATAGAACCCAAATATCGTGAAAAACAAACTATTTGTAGAATGAAATAATTTGATGAAAATATAAAAAATGAAGTTGTTAAATCTCCTCATGTATCATTTAAAACTGATTATTTTTTGTACATAGTAGATAAATCAATTACTTCATTTCAAAATAGGTTTGGATAATTTATATTTTATAATGATATTTTTTCATTTCTTTTCATAATTGAGAAAATAAGGTCATTGGATAATAAAAAATTAAAAGAATATTATCTTAATTTTGAACATTGAGTAAAACATAATGAAACGTGCTAATGAAGAGGCATTCAAGCACATTTGGAAGATTCCACCAAGGTTCTGGAGCAAATCAAGGTTTATAACTAGTCCACGACGTGATACTTTGGTTAACAACATGTCAGAGGCATTCAACTCAGTATTTGTAGATGCAAGAGCCAAGCCTATTGTAACTATGATTGAAGAAATAAGAGTGTACCTGATGCAAAGGTGGGAGTCCAACAAACACAAGATTGCCAAATTTGATGGTAACATTCTACCAAAAATAAAAAAGAAGCTGGAAAAGGAATCACAAAGAACAAACAATTGTATTTTTAGGTAATGCTTCCTACTTAATTGAGACATTAACATATGACTTGATATAACACTGCTTCATACTTGTTTGAGACATTAAGATATGACTTGATATAACACTGGTTCATATTTGTTTGAGACATTAGCACTGGTTCATAATTGTTTTCTGCATTTGTAACAGGCGTGCAGGTGAATTTGACTACGATGTTAGGCATATATCATTCAATGGAAAAAAGTTTGTTGTTAATCTTTCAAAGCATGAATATTTATTTAGAAGGTGGATGCTGACAGGGCTGCCATACTGTTATGCAATTTCATGCATGAAAGGCCAGCAGTTAAAAGTTGATGATTTTTTGCCTGATTGTTACAAAAAGGAGTGCTATGAGGCTTGCTATGCACTAGTAATTTATCCAGTTAATGGGGAATCTCTATGGACAAAAACAAATACAGTTGATCTACAACCACCATCCATAAAAGGCAATCTGGTAGACCCAAGAAGAAAAGAAACAAGGAGGCAGGATAACATGTGAGAAATGTGAAAAAGAGAAAAATTTGGTATCAAATGCAGTTAGTGCCATAAGGATGGTCACAACAAGGCCACATGCAAGTTGCCTACAACTTCAACTCAGCCAACCCCAACTACTACTTCAACTCAACCAACCCCAACTCCTGCTTCAAGTCAGCCATCACTGCCTACTACTTCAACTCAGTCAACCTCAGTTGCTGCTTCAAGTCAGCCACCACTGCCTCCTGCTTCAAGTTAGCCAACACCGCCCGCTGCTTCAACTCAGTCAACACCAACTGAAGTTTCAATTTAGTCAACACCAATTGAAGTTTCAACTCAACAACCACCCAAAAAGAAAAAGGATACTTCAAAAAGGCCTAAAAACTGTTATGAGCCAACCATAATAGCTATGCTTTTTTGTTTTGATGTGTACTAGTTATGCCACTTTTGACCTATTGTGTAGTTTATGACTTATGGCTTATAATGCCACTTTTTTATTTTGTAGTTTATGACTTATGGCTTATAATACCACCTTTGTTATGACTTATCATGACAATTTCTATAACTTATGAATTATAATGCCACTGTTGTGTAACATATGGCTTACAATGCCTATTTTGTTGTTTATGACTTATGGCTTATAATGCCACTTTTGTTATGACTTATATTGCAACTTTTGTTATGGTTATGGCTAATTATTAGAATGATATTGAATGTTATGGTTATGTTACACAATTCCAAATTATGACAGGTACATTTCACTCATAAACTCATTACACAAAAGTACATTTGTTATTATATGTTCATGGGACACAAAAGTAACATTTCACTAATAACATCATGACAATACATCTCACTCACAAACTCATTGCACAAAGGTGCATTTGTAAACCAAAAACACCCAACATATATAACAATGTTGATAGATACATTTCATGACAGATCCATTTCACATATGAAAGACTCATAAACTCATAAATAAATAAAATATCAACCTAAAAATACATTGTTACAAATACAACATTCAACACTACGCTCAACATTCCAACCACAATGGACACTTTCAACCATCCTCTAGTGTGGATGATCTGATTCTTCAATTTGAAAATTTTCTTCTTTTGCCTTTGAATATTCAAATCCCTTTCATCAACAATGTCGTCATCTAACCATTTGATGAAATTACAACCCTTATTCATATGATTTCTGTAATTTTTACAACTCCAAAATATTTTCCCAAAATTTACATTGTTTATGTCACCCACAGTACGTAGGCCTTGGCAATAACACTACCTCCTCTTGTTTTTACGAATAATCGATCCAGCTGTTCCAATAGAAGCATTGCTTGACAACTTTGACATTGAAGAAGATTAAATCCCTAGAAACAGAGCTTTAAGATCGAGAGAGATGAAATGAAACTTCAGCACAACCTTGATTTTAACTCATATGCAGACGTAGACAAGAAGAAAACTCGGGAAAAAAACGACGAGGTTGTGATTACAATCAGCTTGAATCACATACACACAAAACTTCCTAGAATCACGTTTGAATATCAAGGAAGAAAGAATAAGAATGTTTATATAAGTGAAATCCTTAAATAATGGTTTTTTTTATCCTTTTATTGAGTCATTACATTAAACTAACGAAAGAAACCAATAAAGTTAACGAAACTAATATTAAGGGACCAAACTGTAATGTTTTTTTATTAAGGGACTAAAGCCGAACACAAAATTAACTTAAGGGAACTGGTGACTAATTATGACTAAAATAGATTATACATATAGAAAATGATACAATACTTGACATAATTATGTAAAAAAATTTGATTATTTTCTAAATGCATATATTTTTTATAGAATAATGTTAATAATTTATGTTAGTGTTGTTTTTGTGGAACATAGTTTTTCAAAATTAAAAGTAATAAAATTATATCTAAGATCAACAATGTTTCAATAAAGGCTAAATGAGTTGGCTTTATTATCTATTGAAAATAATTTTTTTCATTAAATCAATTATAATATTTTAATATATAATTTTGCATCTCAACCAACTCAAAAAATAAAATGTATTTAAATTATTTATATAAAACTATTAATTTTACAAAAGTCCAATTTTTAAAGTTCGCTTTAGGCCTCAATATCGATTGAAACGATCATAAACCATAAAGCTTAAACCGAACCCAAGTATGACCTTTATCAATTTATCCTAAGAGTAAGTTTTGTTTAGATTACTTCAAATCATAACTTTAAATTAGATTTAATTGAATAATTAATTAAATATGATACTAATTTAACCATTAAATTAGATTCATTTTAAAGACTATACTTTGACTATAATTATATATATATATATATATATATATATATATATATATATATATAGGGAAATGCTAATATACATCCAAAATTGGTGGGGCCCACACAAAAATACACTATATCTATTTTCTTTCTATTTTTTTTCTGCATCTTTTTAATATGGGTCCCACCCAAAATTGGTGGGCCCCACACAAAAATACACTAAAGTGTATGTTCCTAATGCACACCTACATGGGTGTGCATTAGCATAACCCATATATATATATATATATATATATATATATATATATATATATATATATATATATATATATATATATATATATGAATTTTACTAGGACACACCCACCTATTTTTATGAAGGTGTGTTTTAGAAAACTTTAATTAAAAAATAGTTAAATGCACCCTAAGGTGCATGTTACTAAAACATACATTCTAAAAAGTAAGTGGGTGTAAGTTAGTATTTGTTTTAAGCATTTTCTATAATACACCTATTTATTTTTTAGAAAGAGTGTGTTAGCAATTAACAACTAAAAATTCATTAAATACACCCTAAGGTGCATGCTTCTAAAACACACCTTCATAAAAATAGGTGGCTATATACTCCCTCCGTCCCAAAATATAAGAGAAAAACTCAAAAACACACTTATTAAGAAAAGTAAAAAACATAATAGTTTGACTAAGATTTTGTTGAAAAAATTTGTTTTGAAAGATGTAAAAACAATTCTAATTGGTTGTTGTTTATAGAAAAGATGAGAGAGAAAGCAAATTAAATGCAACTTGCATTTAATTTTACCTTGAAAATGTTGAAAGTTGATTTTTTCTCTTATATTTTAGGACAAGAAAAATGTAATTTTTTCTCTTATATTTTGGGACGGAGGGAATATATATATATATATATAGTCAAAGTATAGTCTTTAAAAGAAACTAATTTAATGGTTAAATTAATATCAAATTTAAATAATTATTCGATTAAATCTAATTTAAAGTTATGATTTGAAGTAAGCTAAACAAAACTTACTCTTAGGATAAATTGATAAAGGTCATACTTCGGTTACGGTTTAAGCTTTATGGTTTATGATCGTTTCAATCGATATTGAGGCATAAAGCGAACTTTAAAAATTGGACTTTTGTAAAATTAATATTTTTATATAAATAATTTAAATACATTTTATTTTTTGAGCTGGTTGAGATGCAAAATTATTTATTAAAATATCATAATTGATTTTTTGAAAAAAAATATTTTAAATAGATAATAAAGCCAACTCATTTAGTGTTTATTGAGACATTGTTTATCTTAGATAGAATTTTATTACTTTTAATTTTGAAAAACCATGTTCCACAAAAACAACACTAACAGAAATTATTAACATTATTCTATAACAATATATGCATTTAGAAAATAATCAATTTTTTTTACATAATTATGTCAAGTATTGTATCACTTTCTATATGTATAATTTATTTTAGTCATAATTAGTCACCAATTCCCTTAAGTTAATTTTGTGTTCCGCTTTAGTCCCTTAGTAAAAAAACATTACAGTTTGGTCCCGTAATATTAGTTTCTTTAGCTTTATTGGCCTCTTTCGTTAGTTTAGCTGAGAAAACGTTAATAGGTGCTAATGTGGCGTGTCAACTATGTAATGACTCAATAAAAGGATAAAAAAACCATTATTTAAGGATTTCACTTGTATAAACATTCTTATTATTTCTTCCTTGAAATTCAAACGTGATTCCAGGAAGTTTTTGTGTGTATGTGATTCAAGCTGATTGTAGTCATAACCTCGTCGTTTTGTTCCTGGGTTTTCTTCTTGTATGCGTTTGCATATGAGTTAAAATCAAGGTTGTGCTGAAGTTTTATTTCATCTCTCTAGATCTTAAAGCTCTGTTTCTAGGGATTTACTCTTCTCCAATGTCAAAGTTGTCAAGCAATGCTTCTATTGGAACAGCTGGATCGATTATTCTTAGAAACAAGAGGAGGTGGTGTTATTGCCAAGGCCTTCATACTGTGGGTGACATGAACAGTGTAAATTTTGGGAAAATATTTTGGAGTTGTAAAAATTACAGAAATCATATGAATAAGGGTTGTAATTTCATCAAATGGTTAGATGACGACATTGTTGATGAAAGAGATTTGAATATTCAATGGCAAAAGAAGAAAATTTTCAAATTGAAGAATCAGATCATCCACACTAGAGGATGGTTGAAAGTGTCCATTGTGGTTGGAATGTTGAGCGTAGTGTTGAATGTTGTATTTTTAAGAATGTATTTTTAGGTTGGGATTTTATCTATTTATGAGTTTATGAGTCTTTCATATGTGAAATGTATCTGTCATGAAATGTATCTATCAACATTGTTATGTATGTTGGGTGTCTTTGGTTTACAAATGCACCTTTGTGCAATGAGTTTGTGAGTGAAATGTATTGTCATGATGTTATTAGTGAAATATTACTTCTGTGTCCCATGAACATATAATAACAAATGTATTTTTGTGTAATGAGTTTATGAGTAAAATGTACCTGTCATAATTTGGAATTGTGTAACATAACCATAACAATCAATATCATTCCAATAATTAGCCATAACCATAACAAAAGTTGCAATATAAGTCATAACAAAAGTGGCATTATAAGCCATAAGTCATAAACAACAAAATAGGCATTGTAAGCCATATGTTACACAACAGTGGCATTATAATCCATAAGTTATAGAAATTGTCATTATAAGTCATAACAAAAGTGGTATTATAAGCCATAAGTCATAAACTACAAAATAGAAAAGTGGCATTATAAGCCATAAGTCATAAACTACACAATAGGTCAAAAGTGGCATAACTAGTACACATCAAAACAAAAAAGCATAGCTATTATGGTTGGCTCATAACAGTTTTTAGGCATTTTTGAAGTATCCTTTTTATTTTTGGGTGGTTGTTGAGTTGAAACTTCAATTGGTGTTGACTAAGTTGAAACTTCAGTTGGTGTTGACTGAGTTGAAGCAACAGGCAGTGTTGGTTGACTTGAAGCAGGAGGCAGTGGTGGCTGACTTGAAGCAGCAACTGAGGTTGACTGAGTTGAAGTAGTAGGCAGTGATGGCTGACTTGAAGCAGGAATTGGGGTTGGTTGAGTTGAAGTAGTAGTTCGGGTTGGCTGAGTTGAAGTTGTAGGCAGCTTGCATGTGGCCTTGTTTATGGCACTAACTGCATTTGATACCAAATTTTTCTCTTTTTCACATTTCTCACATGTTATCCAGCCTCCTTGCTCCTTTTCTTCTTGGGTATACCAGATTGCCTTTTATGGATGGTGGTTGTAGATCAACTGCATTTGTTTTTGTCCATAGAGATTCCCCATTAACTGAATTAATTACTAGTGCATAGCAAGCCTCATAGCACTTTTTTTTTTGTAACAATCAGGCAAAAAATCATCAACTTTTAACTGCTGATCTTTCATGCATGAAATTGCATGACAACATTGCAGCCCTGTCAGCATCCACCTTCTAAATATATATATATATATAGGGAACGTATCATATGACAATGCAATTTTTTTTTATTTTAGTGTGTAATTTATGTTTGTATTTGTAATAATTTAATCTTGTAATTTTTTTTGGTTTACTCTCTATATTCAGTATTCAATTTGCATGTTTAGGAGAATAAAAGAAAAAAAATATTACAGGAGAATCCAAAAAAAAAATTACAGAGATAAAGTTAAATTCCCCTACATTGCAGGAGTGTTGTATATTTAACTCTAAAAAACTATTATTTTACACTATTTTTTTAAATAATTTGTGCCTTTTTAATTTTAATTTTATATATTAAATCTATAATATAGGAACATTAGTGGTTATGAAAATCCACTTCCTAACCCTTTCATTTAGCAAGCCAACTCAGCATTTGGGGGGTATTTAGTGTCTAAAACCAACAATTATCAACCAAATCAACACTTACTTGAATCCTAATGACAGTCTTTGTCATAGTTACACATGATTGTTTCAAAATAGTAACCAATACATTTTGTTTCCAACCATCACCGGCTGGATGGTACGTTTTCATTATCTCTCTCCGTCCTTGTCTGCTTTCCTTATTTCTCTTTCTTTCTCTTTCTCTTGCGCTTTCTTTCTCTTTCCCTCTGCAGAACCAACTTCATCTTCTTCCTCATATTCTTGCTTCTCCTATGTGTTTGGGTTTTTTTTGTCAATGTTTCTGTTCTGAAACTTCCAATACGGCCCAAGCTTCTTCGTTCCACACCGCCACAAAAACGTAACACAAGCACCGGAGCAAAAACATCGGAGTTACAACAATGGAAACCAAACGCCGAAGTTGTATTCAAACCCGTATCAAAGCTCGATCTTACACAAGGTTGTCCTTCTTCTGGTTTAATGTTAGGTTGTTGTTTGCTTGTCCATCTTGAAATTTACTTTAATGTTTTTGAGTCTTTAGTTCTTCAGTCTTTAGCTCCTATTATAGATTTCATCCTTTTCAAACAGACTTTTAACAAACATTATTATTATTTTCAATGACATGTTTTAGGTCTTATGGTTTCCGGTGCTGTAACATGAGGGTTTTCATAAGGTACATCGTAATCATTTGTCTATGGTTAATTATATTTTAGGAGAACACATATTAGTTTTTAAAAGCATAACATTGATTTTTAGGTCTTATGGTTTCCGGTGCTATAACATGACGATTTTAACTGTTGTTTAATTCATAAATTGACAAATAATGGAAGTGAGATGTATGGGACATCAATGGTGGACCTGCGATAAGAGAGTCAATGGGAGTTTCTCAACACAGTATTCTTTGTGTTTGAAGCAGTGACCTATATGCAGGTATGTTACAATTCCAGTTGAAACCATAGAACTTTCACAATGGAAGTGATAATTGTATTATAACGAGATCTTATTCATGATATATAATTTATTTGAAATCGTTGACAGATTAGATGATGCGACCATACAGACAGAAGTTGCCCCCTTTGATTATAAAGGTCTTTATAAGGTAATGTGATGCAACACAAATTGTAATATTATTAAATGTGATGATGGAATGTACACCTTTTTTATTTCAGAAACATTAGTGTTGCATTTGTTTTAAACCTGAACAAGTTGAGGATTGAAACATGAAATATTGTGAGTATACATTTTGGTTCATCCATGGCATTTTCTTTGTTGAAGAATTAAACAAGGATATATGTACTGAAATATTTGTTAAATCAATTTCAGGAGTGTATAACATATTATTCAATATCATTTATCTTTCAACTGAATACTATGAAACTTCATAACTGTTACTTTTTATTTAAGATTTCGGCTATTTAATGGTTTTATTTATATTAAACTTGCAGAAGGATGTAACGAATTCGTCACATTCTGGCTGGACGTGGTCAGTTAGTGATGATGTAGAGAGCTTGGCATGGGATCCACATGCTGAGTGCCTTATTACGGTGCGTTATGGTTATTTCTGTCCCCTGTATATTTATGAAAAATCATACAAACTAAGCATCTTTTCTGATAAAGATGTATTCACTTCCCCTTATGCTATTTTTATTTATTTATTAACCGATTATTTTTCTGTTAGATGAATGTTCTATTTTGATTTCTTGAATGCATAGATGCTAAATCACCACTAGTAATATGCTAAACATTTCTCTTCACAGATTTCCACACTGCAGAAGCAACAAGGGTAATGCTAATGAATCATAGCATACTAGCTATGCTGCAAAAGATGAACTATAGGGCGGCATTTGATGTACTTTAGTAAGCGCATGAAATTTGTTAAAACAGTAGATGGACACATCAGTGATATCAGACTGATAACAATTCATGGATTTGAGGTTTTATTTATATGGTGAGACAGCTTGACAACCTCTATTACATTTTTCTTAGCAGAATAACTGAATATGCTCACTTAGCAGAATAACTGAATGTTTTTGTTTTCTTCGTAGGTTGTTTAATCAGCATTACTTTGTTTTTGTTTGATGATTGTTGTTGGAGGGGATTGTGTGTTTTTTCTAAGCTTTTTATTTTTTTGGATCTCAGTTGTTGCTGTTTGTGATTGGATTTTGATTTTTGATTGGTGTAGGTTGAAGTGCAGGTGGAAATGGATCCTGGGAAGCTGTTCATTGGAGGGATTTCCTGGGATACTAATGAAGACCGACTCAAACAGTATTTTCAGAGGTTTGGTGATGGGGTTGAAGTTGTGATTATGAAAGATCGTAGCAGGGGACGTGCTCGTGGTTTTGGATTTTTTGTTTTTGCTGATCCTTCTGCTGCCGAACAAGTTGTTGTTAAAAAAAATGCCATAGATGGTAGAACTGTAAGTTTGCTATAATTGATAACTGATATATGTTTGTTTGTCACTGTTGTATCACTTTCTTTTAGTGACCGAAAAGAATTATGATTCGTTGTCCTTTGTCGGGAAAGATCGATGCATTGAGCTGCAGATTCATTTTGCGAGAAGCTTTATAACTTCGTTGTGATTGTCTTTAATTGGGTTTTACTGTCATCATGTAGGTTGAGGCAAAAAAACCTGTCCCTAGAGATGATCATAACGTGTTTATCTCCAGATCATGATAACAGGTTTGTCCCCAAGCAGTTGTCTCTATGTCCAACCAGAGGCCAACTAGGTGGATTTAGTTACGGTACTATTAATAGGGTAAGTAGTTTTCCTAATGGTTTCGCACAGGGATATAATCCAAACCTCATTGGAGGACACAGACTTAGAATAGACGGTAGATTGAGCCCTGCTAATGTCGGTCGTAATGGATATGATTAGTTGTTTGCAACTTTGTTTTGCCTATGATTAGTTGTTTGTTGTCTCACTTGACGATATAATTAAGGCTGGTTTCATATAATCTGAGGCTCGTGACGGGCATAACATGGCTAATATTCATCCTTTCTAACTTCAGAAACAAATGGATTTTGTATTTGATATAGTGGCTTCCCCTGATGAAATTCAACCTCAATATGTCGGGGATATTATCATACAAGGAAATAGTATAAACATATATTATATTGTTGCAATTCTTGCATGGCTTAAGAGGCATATATGTGTTTACTATGCTTAACTTTCATATTTTTCTTTGATACAGGTTGGAAAATTTAATCTGAGAATTTTACGATTAATTATTCTATCTGGATATTTATACATCACCAGTGTACTTACGGTCTAAACCTCCATTAGTTTACTTTGCATGCATAACAGGTTAATACTAACAGGATTTCACTTTTTTGATAGAGACATAGCCGACACTACCGGGTGAACCTCCAAGTATTGGTGATACCGATGTAGATTATTGGGTTCCTTGCTTTTTTGTTCTTCAAGGTGAATGTTTATTCTTATATTTGTTGTGTACTGGTAGTCAATAAACTTCTATTTTATATGTTGAATTGTAGTTTTTGTCACACTTCAATGCCTTAATTTGGTGATCTTTCAATGTTAAAATAAGAAAAACTTTTAGTTATTGTACTTGATCTAAATTGGATGTGAGTTTGACTAACTTGCGCCTTCAAAAACTTTTAGTCAAAAGAAGTTTGGTGGATTGACATTTCTAATAGAAATTGATTTCATTTGGTCTATGAATCACATACACCGAATAGGGCACCAACAGCAGTACTGTTTGACAAAAAATATGTAATCACATGTTTCAGTTTGGTGTTTCTGTCATACACCAGCCATATCTTCTATACATTTTAACCATTTGTGTAGAGCATTTACCAAATCCAAATTTTGATAATGATTAACATAGACTGATGATTATTTGCAGGGAGAAACAAAACCATTCAAGCATTTTTCTCACCGATACCGTACTCCTCATAAAGCATCACAAAGTACTTCACCCTTTTCGTATTCTATCAAAAGAGCTTCAGAACACATCATTCTCTTGGCCTCATATTCAGCATACGGTATTGTTATATATATCTTTTGCCCCATAGATAATTAGATATAAGCTTACCCGTCTTTGGTCACTCAGTCACTGTTTTCAAAAGTTGTTTATCTGACATTATAATGATCTTTATTTTTCTCAGGAATATATACACCGCAATACAAATGGCTTGAAATAGAGCTACCAAAACTCAACACCACAGAAACTCCTTGGTTGATTGTTCTCATGCATTCACCTTCGTCTAATACCTACAACTATCATTATATGCAAGGTGAAACAATAAGAGTAATGTACGACCCATGGTTTGTTAAGTACAAGGTTGATGTTGTGTATGTTGGCCATGTCCATACCTATGAACGTGCTGTAAGTGTTAATATACTTACAAGCTGGTCAAAGTAGTTTCTGTTATAATCGCATTTCAGAATTTTTTTCCATGTTCTGGTAGTTTCAAAAGTAGATTTATCATTTTGTTTGTGTGTCAGGAACGTTTCTCGAATGTTGCGTATAATATTGTAAATGGTATTTGTACTCTTATAAAATATGAATCAGCTCCTGTATACAAAACCATTGGAGATGGAGGGAACCTTGAAGGCTTAGCAACCAAATAAGGTCCATGCATAAAACTTTTTTGTCATATGTAACACTTTCTCTATTCATATTTTTGTTGTTTTAAGGTTCGATAACAAATTTTTTTATTCACCTCAGTCTGATTTAAACATGGTTTGAAAACATGATTGCAGTACGCTATACATTCCAATTGCATTTTAATGAGCTGACAACTACTACATATTTATGTTTCAAATTGATGTATTCTTGCTGAAGTGATACAAATAGGTTATCTCAATATTCGGTGTGTGTCTTATGGTGCTCTGTTGATGGTTTTGATTCGTGTCAATGATTCGACATCCCGATAATATTATGAATACGATTTCGGTGTTTCTTTGAATTCTCTTTTGTGTGATTTGTTGTTGATTGGTTATGCAACTTTGCCATTTGTTGCTATTTTGCAGCGGATGCTTCCTGACAGTTAGAGTACAAATGTTGCTCATTAAGTACAACAGATTCCAGCAAACAAGCAAGGCTTAACGGTAACCCCCGTATTTAAGTGTTTAGTTTAAACACTGATACATTTCTTTCAGCTGACATCATCAGGAAACAAATTTGGGAATGTTCCTTTTTTACTTCAATGTCTATGATTTGATCATTGTTTTGTTGCATTTTATGTGGTGATTTTTGTTGAGTACGAGCCAATTCTAAGATCTGCAATGGACGCGAACAATGTCTGCATTTTCGCTTATGGTAAAACCGGCACAGGCAACACATTCACCATGGTTAGTGATGTCAACATTGTGTCCATATTGTGTCCATCTGTTAATTAATGTTACTAATCAAACTATGCCTGTGTAGCAATTAGCTAATAAAAATATTATCTAATGTGTGTTTTGGTTTTTGATAGATTTTGAAGTGGCCTTTATTTTGATCCATCTGCATCAAGTTGCACTAACATGCATAGATTTTGGGAATGCTCCTTTATTTTCATATTCCAAATCATTCGTAGAATTTTGCCTGTCATTAATGGACTTAAGGTACCTACATTAATATCTCAAGTTTTTTATCCATAATATATTTTATGCATACTTCAAATTTTCTTTAATGCCCAATCACATTATACATTGTATTTGCAAGTAAATGGGATTCTTTACCATCACCAGTCTTTATTATTCTGCCTTTCATTATTCCAACTATACAGTTTCAAGTGTATTAATGTATTTCCATTTCCAATGTAGGGGAGAAGCTCCACAGTCACAACCCTCATTATTTAACCTTTCCTCCTATTCTCTACTTCAGACACCACTCTTCAGAAATACCCAACTTTTTCTATGGCATCCAACCAAAATATCCAACCCCCTGGCCCTATTCACGTCGAGACGGCAACTAACCAACCACCTTCTCCGGAGTTGCAACGACCTCAGCCTGTCCATCATCTTGTAGACCCCCAACTAACTCTACAGGTTCATGAAATAGTTTTACTGCAGCATATTATTCCCACTTATATTATCTGTCCCTTATTCTTTCATTCTGATTAAATAGTTTAATTTTCTTAACGTCAACAGACCCAACAACATGTCGAACCTACGGTCCACCTACAATCCGATACTCAGAATCGACCACCTATGGAGGTTCAACCATTGCCGCATTTCGAGCGCCGTCAACCGCACCAACAGGGACCCCAGTTTCAACCAACTCTACAGGTCCCCTGGTACATTTCAGTTTTCCCTCCATATCTCAGACGATCTGTAAATTTTTTCTTTTCATGTTAACACACACAGTATGTTCATTTTTGATGAACTCAGTTCTCCAATATCCTACAATACTTCATGATTTCAGTTTTTCCTGCATATCTGTTGACAATACTTATTGACTGGTTTTTTTTCTACAGGTCCATGACCCTCCTGCAGTTCGACATTCAAGACAGAGGAGAAGAAGAACGACTTTGGCTACATTCGTGAGCCAAGTAATTTATTTGGATTCAGATGATGACCAACAACCTGACTACGAACCGGTTGATTATGATGATGACGATGAGCGGGACTATACATGGGAGAACTTTATGTATGGAAGGAGTTACACAGATAGTGATTAACTATGCAAGTTTTATTTCAATTTGTTTTAAGTCATTCAATATGTATTTTGTATTTCAGTCCAAACTCAACTTTAGTTTGACCTGTACTGCTACTATTCGTATCCCATAAACTTTATTTCAATGAACTTTTTGTCTTCTTCAATTATAAATCACAAATTTTGAAGCATTAATTTTAATTGTATAATTAAATACAAGAATAATTAAAACTCTATTTAATAATAGTTTTTGATTTAATACACATGAAAATAATAAATTATCAAAATAAAGATAATCAACTATTTAATTATTATTTTAGATTTTAGTTTATAATTTATTAACATTATATAGTTAAAATAATTGTGTTTTTTTTTATCTTCTATATACAACAACATTCATTATTAATTTCTCCAAATATTTCTTTAAAATATTCAGAGTATAAATATTTTATTACCAAATGTTTTTTTTCTTCAATATTTTAAGTTGCGTGTTATAAAAGATTATTTATATAGTGTTTTCGATTAAACATTGAAATATAAGTAACTTAATAATTTCAATAATAAATCTTTAATTAATTTATCTATAATTTCAAAAAACTATATAAATAATAAATGTATGACTTACTATGTATTTTTTTTTTAATTTTGTATTTTATTGTTGCTTATTATTTATTTTAAATATGTTCAATGTATTTTATTTTATATCCTAAGAAGTTAACCATAAACATTTATATCAAAACTGTTAATGTTTGAAAATAAATTTGATGACTAAAATAATTTTCTTAATAATAAATATGTGTTTTTTAGGTTTTTAATATTTTCAAAGTCTTTAAAGTAACTGGTTAAAGTAAGTGTTACTCTATTTTTTTAATCCACTGTCTTTAATATTTATACGGGACTAAAAATTATTAAGCCTTTTTGTAAGTTAACACAAATTATAAACGGTGGACAAATATAAATAATTAAAATACGTTAAATTACACATTACCTATACTAACACCAGTATCCATCAAAATCCGTGGTATTTATACCATAATTGTTACCCACGCACATGTTATTATAATTTTTGTGCAATTAAAAAATATAATTTTTTTTATATTTTAAATAATATATGATTCCAAACATGGGCAAAATAGGTTTATTTGTTACTAATAATTTTCGTTACAATTAAATTAATATTTACAAATACTAAATAATCACATTAATAGTTTTATCAATAATTTCAAAATAAATTAATATTTTTGCTCCAAATATACCGTTTTTTTCATACTTATTTATATACGGACAAACTATAAATATGCTCCAAATATATATAATAATAAGTTTTTATTTCAACAAATTAACTTTTTTGGTTAAATAATAATGTTTTTCTATTTTTTTCTTTCTTATTACATTTTAACCAACTATCTGTGTAACACACCAGTCTTCGTGCGAACGCACGAGTATCCACGCTAGTATCTGTGGGAACGTATATGTTATTATACGGGGTCAAATTCATTGTAGATTCTAGCCACTATATTATTATATCTTTTACAAATAATAATTTTTTACTTTGACAATTTAAAATTTTGATTTTAATTTTAATTTTTATTTAAAATAAATGTGTTTACCATACCAGTACCGTGCACGGATCTCCCACTAGTGTTTAATAAAATGCTGAGCAGTATAATTGTTAACCATGAAGGAGGAATAAGTTGAGCGGCTGTATGTAGATATAGTTAAGTGGGTCCCACTTAATTCTAGTTTCCACCGCATTCAACGCTTACGCCGTTGCCGTCCGTACCATTCAGGGACGGCGTTGATTCTTTCCGTACCGTGACTCATGCAGAAGGAAACTACGTGGGTGACTGGGTGTTGAATAATCTCATCTAATTAAAATAATCAAAACTTGTGATTCTTGACTCTTGTGACACACTCTCTCTTTAAAAAGCATTAGACTGTGACTTTCTTAAATTTTCAGTTCATATTATTACTATCCACCAAATCAACAAAATCTGCCACGTAATTTTAACATGACTAAGCTTTGTAGTTCAACAACTGCAAAATAATAGAGGTACAGCATTATACTTGATAATGTGATTCTATAACGGTATGTATCAATTATTTTGAATACAATAAATTGGGATGTTTTGCCACATAGCAACTAGGGACGTGGATAATAAAGTGGTCAAAGGAAATGACATGGTGGCAATGGCATATGTGATGCTGTTATTTTATCCACTATACTACCTAACAAAATAACAACTTATTTGATGACTCACATTCACTTGCTTCATAGCTAGGGATGTTAACATTGTTGTGTACATGTGAATATGTTAAGTGTTTCACCTAATGTATGTAATTAATATGTAAAGGGGTTTCAAATGCTCACTCACTGGTCATCATGCTACAATCACCCCTAATGTCTGGTTGTTTTGTACTCTTATAATAACCAAAAACACACTTTGAATTAATTTTATTTTTACTATATGAATATGAATTAAGGATATTAATATTTAGGCATATCATACTTTATGATTTTCTTAATATGCATGCACAATATTTTAAACAAATATTATGAGTAGATTGAGTAATATTTTTTTTTTTATAAATAATTGTTAAATGCTTATATTATGACATATAGTGTTTTTTTAAAAAAAAATCAAATATAAAAATATTTATCTTAAAAAATAGTGCATTCAATTTTTAGTTTTTTCTAATAATATAAATAAGTTAATAACAACTATTTAAGCACAAAATGTGCCTAATAAAGAAAATAATAGTTCACAATAAAAAAAACTCAACAAAAATATCAATTAAGAAAATTGCATTAAAAAAAAATTAAACCGTTGAATTTAACCACTTAAAAACATGAAGTTTAACTTTTTTTTTCCTTTCTAAAAGCCAATGCAATATATAACAGAACACAAAAGAGTGTTCAATACAAACAGGATCCAATACAAACAGAACAAATCGAAAATTTTCTACCAACTCTAATTTTAACTTATCCTCCTAAAAGATTCATACAAAAGGCTAAAAAATCAGAGTTGGGATAGGAAATTTCACCCACCTTAGACCATTTCCAAGAAGTAATCTTAATGTTCCTACATAAATCATCTAAACTAAAAGACCCGTTTGCAAAAATAATGTCGTTTCTACACTTCTAAATGCACCACACAATGATTAGCCATATAGCCTCAATCTTCAAATTCCCTTCTAATATGCTACCCAATCCACACCAGTCTAGAAAAAATTCATCAATGATACCTGTAAAAAAGTTACCAATACCACACCAGTCACCAATCATTTCCCACACATCTTGAATTGGATTGCAAGCAAAAAAAGCATGAAAAATATCTTCATCTACATTCTGACAAAACGCACACCCACGGCTCAGAATAAATACTCCTCTTCTAGCCAACTCAGTTTTCGCTGTAATTCTCTTCCATAATATTTTCCAACCAAAGCAAGCCACTTTAGGTGGAACTTTTAACTTCCAAAAAATAGAAAAAGCCTTTCTAAGAGTTTCAGAACTTGAGTTAACAGGTCTGTCTTCCATCATCAACTGATTTGCGTCCTTGACACTATAAACCTCAGCATTGCTAGCTTTCCATCCAAAACTATCGTTCTTCCCCAACTCAGGCTTCGACCGTCCAATAAATGCACACATCTTAATTACTCTTTCAGAATTCTCTAGCAGAACCTGTTGAGATAAGCCAAAGTTACCCCATAGCCAAGCGTCATTATCCCAATTTCCCATGGCCTGCACAACAACTTTAGGATCAGAGCTGAAATGAAATAGATCTGCGAAATCTTTTGCAAATATAATCCTGTTCAACCACTTAGCAGACTAGAAAGGAATTGAGCTTCCATCACCCAGTTGGAATTGAACATTTTCTGCAAAACAAAAACCATGTTTAGTAGAAAACTTCCCACTTTTGATACTATCTTTCCACCATTGAGAAGAGGATGATGTGGACTTAATTGAATAATTGCTCAAAAGCCCTAAGCTTCAAACAACATGTTATTTTATTTCTTCGAAATACACCATTTGCATTTCAACCAAATCATGTGAATGCATTTCCTAATATTTTTTTACAAAATAAGAGAAAATAATAGAATCGACGCACGTGATGGCGCACATTCGTCATGAAGAACACACAAGGCACCCAACTATTTAATTGAATTTGACCACACATCTCTAAAGAAATCATATTCAAAGAGAAGATGATTAAATTTTTTTTCTAATATGCAATCCTATGAGCACATTAATGAATTATGGTTTAAATTACCACACTGAGCTAAATTATCAATTGTCTGAAGACTATTATTAAAATGTTTTTAATCAAAAAGAGACACTTTCAAAGGAACACAATTATTCCAAACAATCTCCTTAGGCACCGAAAGATTTGACTAGGACATGAATGATAATAACTGATATGCTCCTATAATTGAATAACCTTTGTTAGGATCAAGGTTCCATGTTAGTTTGTCAGAAACATTAACATTCAAAACAAGATTAACCAGCAAAACACAACATTTTTTAACCCTCTATTTCCTTGACTCAAAAATGTTTCAACGCGACCTCTAACCACCAATGTTAAAATCCCACCCCAATCTGTTCATTTCATCCACTGAAATAGTATTCTCTTCCGATAAATTAACAAGTTTACATTTGGAGTTGTTGGTAGCATATGGAGAAAGCGAACATTAGAGGGTTGTGAAAGTATGATTCCTGGTGATTGTATGCAGGCTATGCACCATATCATCGATAATTTATTTGAATTTGAAATTCAAAACCAATACAAACAAAGTTACTACACTTAAGAAGGAATTGGAAACATCTCACATATGTTTTCTAGCATTGTTAGAGAAATACTAAGGACTCAAGAGAGCCTTTATCAAATCAGTTGTAAGCGTGGATCTGGTTGAGTTAGATGCTCTGATAAATTCATGGATAATAAGTGATGACAACTACGAAAAAGATACATTGCCTATAAAGGCATGAAGGAAGGCCGAGTGCAACACCCTTCTACCCAACAGACATTCACGAATAATATAACAATAATTATCAGAGTAAAATCCCATAAGGGCGTCACATTTCTTCATAAACATCAAATAATAACATCCTGCCCCGTAACACAGGTTAAAAACATCAAAATTAACTTGAATAATACGCAGCGGAAAACTCCAAAACATTCATAAGTTATAACATCAAAAGGTTTTAAACCGACTTCAAAACATCTTAAGTATCATCAATTAAAGAACGCCATGGTTCGACTCAAACGTCCCGACCCGATGTTACATATCAGAGCAAGACCCTCTACATCGACCAAAAATCAAAATACTTCAAGTAAGCTTTTCACGCACCAAAAAGCTAGTCCTGATCACCTGCACGTTACCCACGTGGAGGAAATATTCAAACAGGCAGGGTGAGTAATCATAAACCATTATACAAGATATAAGATAAGAAATAATAAGGTAGCATACATCATAATAAAACAACATCGTCATTATACATCATCATCATACATCAGGGAAATTATGTCATCAACATCATTTATTCACAATCATGCAATGCCGCATAATATGAAATGCACAACAAGACTCATGCATGTGGTACAAATTCGTCATGTTTGATGGACACTAGGCCATCACCCACCAAAGATTCCCACCAATACGATCGATTCTACACAAGAACCGGAGCAACGTTATACATTCTAACCCATACAATGGGATTTAAGCCACCACTGGACCGAAGTCCTAAAAACCGTCACTGGACCGAAGTCCTAGGATGCTATGAATGCATGATGCAAACTTCATAAATCGTCATCGCCACAAAAGCATCAATTGCATCATCATTCATAAAATAATATTACCTCGTCGTCATCATGCATCAAAAGTCGTCATAAAACATTATATCATCATGCATCAAAAGTCATCATAAAGCATCACATCATCATCCATCAAAAGTCGCCATAAAACATCACATCATCATGCATCAAGAGTCATCATAATCACAACACAAGTCATCACGTATTACTAATCAAAACACGACACATCAAATATCCAAGGCCTATGATCAACAAGGCACAAGGCAGCACAAAGCACAAGAACGAAGAAAAAAATAAAATAAAAACATTGATCCTGCTCGCCTGGAGCTCACCCGACGAAGCAGCGCGCTCGCCTGGGTTCGCCCGACGAAGCAGGGGCGAAACCACTTCCCCACATACAAAATCCAGAACCTCACTTTTCACCTCTTCATTCGCTGCTATCTTCGCACAGCGAAGCAGCTCGCTCGCCTGGTCTTCGCCCGACGAAGCAGGGGCGAATCCCACACCCTCGTACAAAATCCAGTAGCTCACATTTTCCACCATTCCTTCGCTCCCACTTTCGCCCGGCGAGGTTGGGGAGAATTTGCTTCGCCCGACGAAACTCGCGATTCTGCAACTTCGTTGTTGCAGTTCTGCACCTGCATCAGACCCTAAAGGTCTGCGATTCCAACACTTTACAGTCTAAAATCCTCACAATTCATCACAGATACAACACATCAACAGCAATTCATCATGGTAGATTTTATCCCTAACATCTAATCCATCCTAAAAATCCCAATTCCGTCATTAACTCGTCAAATTTACCCGGAACCCAATACCTACATATTTCTACACCTATATCAAATATAATGATAAAAGATTTCTCCCTGTACCTTAGAAAATCGCTTCTGAATTCTCCTCTCTGAGTTCTTCCGAAACCTCTCTAAGCCCTAGCGTTCTTTTCCTTTTTCTTCAGAGCGTTCTTCCAAACTGATCATATCACCAAATGACTTCTCACTTCTCTCCAATTCATTTGGTCCAATTTACCCCTAGGACCCCTAATAGGCTTTTCCAACCTTGTCCTCACTTAACTCATCCAATTTTACCATCTTGCCCCTATTGTTCCACTTAATTATTTATAATAATAATAATAGTAATATTTCGCATAATTCCACATTATTATTACCAAAATAATATTAATACCTCTCATACTTCTAAATACCCTCAACACCCCATTTAACATCATAATACCCCACAATTCAAGACATCAGACATCACAATAATTCACCAAAATTCACCGAAAATATGAATATTTATAATAAATCAATTAAATAAATATTCTACTGATTTTGGGGTGTTACAACTCTCCCCCACTTAAAGAATTTTCGTCCTCGAAAATTACCTGAAGGAAACAGAGTCGGATACGACTCCCTCATCTGATCTTTGCGTTCCCAAGTCTAACTCTCTCCAGCTGGTCCACCCCTTAACACCTTCACCAAAGATATATATATATATTTACTCCGCAATTGCTTCATTTCTCTTCCATCTATCTGCACAAGTAATGCTTCAACGGTCAGATTATCTCTCACCTGTACGTCATCCATCTGAATCACATGCGATGGATCCGGAATGTATTTCCTCAACTGAGCACATGGAACACATCATGTAAATCTGCAAGAGATGGCAGTAAAGCAATCCGATAGGCTACCTCCCCTATCCTCTGCAAAATCTGATACAGACCAACGAAATGTGGAGTGAGCTTCCTAGACTTCAAAGCTCGACCCACACCAGTCACCGGCATAACCCTCAAAAACACGTGATCTACCTCTTGGAATTCGAGTACTTTCCTCCTCTTATCATGGTAGCTCTTCTGATGACTCTGCGAAGCTTTCATCCTTTCTTGGATCATCTTAATCTTTTCAGTCGTCTCCTGCACAATTTCAGGTCTAATTACAACACTCTCGCCCGATTCATACCAACACAATGGAGTTCTACACCTCATTCTATACAAAGCTTCATACAGTGCCATCCCAATACTAGCATGAAAGTTGTTGTTGTATGTGAACTCAATCAACGACAAATGGCTATCCCAAGATCCTCCTTGATCCAACACATAAGCCCTCAGCAAATCCTCCAAAGACTGGATAGTCATCTCTGTCTGGCCATCCGTCTGCGGATGATATGCATAACTCATCCTCAACTTAGTACCCAAAGCATCTTGTAAACTCTTCCAGTACCTCGATGTAAATCTCAGGTCTCTGTCTGACATAATACTTAAAGGAATCCCATGTAACTTCACAATCTTCTCAATGTACATCTCAACTAACTTCTGCATAGAATGGTTAATCTTCATCAGCAAGAAATGAGCCACTTTAGTCAACCAGTCTACAATCACCCAAATAGAATCGTTCCCTTTTGCAGTCTTCGGCAATCCCGGCACGAAATCTATGGAAATACTATCCCATTTCCATTCTAGAATATTCAACGATTGCAT
This sequence comes from Lathyrus tuberosus, assembly GCA_022829125.1. NCBI lineage: Eukaryota > Viridiplantae > Streptophyta > Magnoliopsida > Fabales > Fabaceae > Lathyrus > Lathyrus tuberosus. Next base: position 981,006 of record JALAZF010000761.1, read on the forward strand.
CATACCCAGAGGCTTCTGATGTTCAATCTTGGACTTCTGACAAATCAAACAGGCATAAATAAATTTAGTAATATCCTTCTTCATGCTTGGCCACCAAAACAGTTTCTACAAATCCTGGTACATCTTCGTAGCACCGGGATGAATACTCAATCTACTTCGATGTCCTTCTTCAAGAATACTCTTCTTAATTTCGGGAACGTCTAGGACACACACTCTGTCTCTGAACCTCATCATACCATTCTCATCAATCCGGAATTCAACTCCGCTACCTTGGTTAATTAAAACTGACTGATCAACCAGCTTCAAATCAAATTGTTGTCTCACTCTGATCTCTTCCAGAATACCACTAGTCAGCTTCAACATACCCAACTTCACACTATCAGGAGTCTCTTCACATACCAAACTCAAATCTCAGAATTGCTCAATTAATTCCAACTCTCTCACCATAAGCATGGACATATGCAATGACTTCCTGCTCAATGCATCAGGCACCACATTTTCCTTACCAGGATGGTAACTCAAATTGAAATCATAGTCTTTCAACAATTCCAACCACCTCCTATGCCTCATGTTCAACTCTTTCTAATGGAATAAGTACTTCAAACTCCTATGATCGCTGAACACTTCAAATTTAGAGCCAAAAGGGTAATGTCTCCAAATTTTCAACACGAACACCACAACTGCCAACTCTAAGTCATGAGTAGGATAATTCCTTTCATGAATTCTCAATTGTCTCGATGCAGAAGCAACAATCTGTCCATTCTGCATCAACACCACCAAGACCTATCTTCGAAGCATCACAATACACCACAAAAGATTCATTCGGATTAGGCAAAACCAAAATCGGAGCGGTCGTCAATTTCTTCTTCAATTCCACAAAACTCTCTTCACATGCAAGCCTGACCCTTACGAGTCAACTGCGTCAACGGTAATGCCAATATAGAAAAACCTTCTATGAACTTGCGATAGTGACATGCCAACCCATGAAAACTTTGTATCTCAGTAGCAGACTTCGGAGTCTCCCACTGCAGTATAACATCGATCTTAGAAGGATCAACAGAAATTCCACCACTTAAAATCACATGTCCAAGAAAACTCACCTCTTTCAACCAAAATTCACACTTCGACAGTTTTGCATATAGCTTCTTCTCTTTCAATACTTGCAACATAGTCCTCAAATGCTCAACATGCTCTTCTTCAGATTTAGAGTATATCAGGATATCATCAATGAAAACCACCACAAACTTATCCAAATACTCATGGAAAATCCGATTCATATACTCCATGAACACACCAGGTGCATTGGATACACCAAACGACATCACAGTGTATTCAGAGTGGCCATACCTCGTCCTGAAAGCTGTCTTCAGAATATCATCAGGCTTAACATGAATCTGATGATAACCAGACCTCAAATCAATTTTACTGAACACACAAGCGCCTACTAGTTGATCCATCAAATCATTGATTCTCGGAAGTGGATACTTATACAACCTCATCCTACCATCTTTCTTCTTCACTAACAACACAGGAGCACCCCACAGAGAAACACTTGGTTGAACAAACTTCTTCTCATGCAATTCTTCCAGTTGTTTCTTTAATTCACTTAAATCAGAAGCTGACATTCGGTAAGGAGCCATTGACACCGGACTCGTACCTGGTATCAAGTCAACCGCAAACTCTACTTCACGTTCTGGAGGTAAATCACTTATGTAATCTGGAAACACTTCTGGGAATTCGCAGACGACAGGTAATTCGACACTCACAACTTCACGATCAACTTGCAATGATGCAAACAACGCAAACATCAAGGCTTTGTCTTCTAAGAGTTCGTCTAATTGCTTAGCAGACAAGAACATCAATTCTCCATTATCACCAAACTCAGGAAACTCCACAGTCTTATTATAACAGTAAATGTGAACGTAGTTGAACTCCAACCAGTTCATTCCCAGAATCACATCGATTTGGTGCAAGGGCAAACACACCAAATCCGTCACAAAACTCTTCCCAAAAATCATCAAAGGACATCTCGAACACACAAAAGTAGTAGTAAAAGAACCATTAGCAAGAGTCTCTATTACCATACTACCATTCATATCAGACAGTTTCAAACCCAATCTATTAGCACATTCAAGCGAAATAAATGAATGAGTAACACCAGTATCAATAATAGCGACCAACTCAACGTTATTAATAAAACAAGTACCTCGAATCAAGTTATCCTTCCCAGGAACCTCTGAACCACTCAAAGAAAACACTCTGCCATTAGTCTGAGCCGCAGTAGCAGTCTTCTTAGGCTTCTGACACTGTGTACGGATGTGACCTTGTTCACCGCAGTTGAAACAAGTCGGACCCTCATCTTTGTAGTCAGTAGATCTGTGACCTCTCTTACCACATCTGTAGTACCTCAGGACACTATTGTTGCGAACTTGAGCATGATGTCCTTGCTCGCCACACCTGTAACACTTCACAGAAGCGGGAGCTGCTCCCCCACTTGTCTTTTTCCCATCTGAAGCCTTCTGTTTCCCTTTGTCAGCTGGAGTTACATAAGGCTTTCCTCTGAATTGTCCTTTCTCTTTCTTCTCACTAAGTTACTTGTAGTGAGCAGATCGAGCTTGGTTATCCTCATCATAAATTCTACTCTTATCCACCAGCTCAACATACCTTTGAATCTGTTGGTAAATAATACGCAGCTTGATCTCTGGTCTCAGCTCATTCTCAAACTTAAGGCACTTGGACATCTCAGCATCAACACGATTATAATGCGGACAAAACTTCACCAGCGCCTCAAACTTTGCCGCATATTCTGCCACAGTCATGTTTCCTTGCTTCAGCTCAAGGAATTCTACCTTCTTCTTACCGCAAGCATCTACAGGAAAATATTTTCCCAAAAACCCTCTCTTAAACACAACCCATGTTATCTCGGTACCAACACCATCTAGCCTCTGACGGGTGTTATCCCACCAATCTTCAGCTTCTTCTGACAGCATATGAGTACCGAACTGAACCTGTTGAGCATCCGTATACTCCATCACCTGGAAAATCTTCTCAATCACCTTGAGCCATTTGTACGCGCCCTCAGGATCATGAGTTCCCACAAAAGTTGGCGGATTATTCTTCTGGAATTTCCCCAAAGTACGGAACTCATCAGGAGCTTCACCATTCTGATTGTTCTGAGCCATCACTTGAGCAAGTGATTCCAGTGCGTCAGCAATATCATAGTTGTTTCTCCTAGCCATTCTGCACACCACCAACAAGGTTAGAAGAAATAAAACATCGACAGTGTACACACACTCATCGACTCACAGGGGACTGACATCATACAAGGACCTGGTCGGACGGACCAACCTGCTCTGATACAACTAATGTAACACCCTTCTACCCAACAGACATTCACGAATAATATAACAACAATTATCAGAGTCAAATCCCATAAGGGCGTCACATTTCGTCATAAACATCAAATAATAACATCCTGCCCCGTAACACGGGTTAAAAACATTAAAATTAACTTGAATACTATGCAGCGGAAAACTCCAAAACATTCATAAGTTATAACATCAAAAAGTTTTAAACCGACTTTAAAACATCATAAATATCATCAATTAAAGAACGTCATGGTTCGGCTCAAATGTCCCGACCCGATGTTACATATCAGAGCAAGACCCTCTACATCGACCAAAAATCAAAATACTTCAAGTAAGCTCTTCACGCACCAGAAAAAGCTAGTCCTGATCACCTACACGTTACCCACATGGAGGCAAAATTCAAACAGGCAGGGTGAGTAATCATAAACCTTTATACAAGATATAAGATAAGAAATAATAAGGTAGGATACATCATAATAAAATAACATTGTCATTATACATCATCATCATACATCAGGGAAATCATGTCATCAACATCATTCATTCACAATCATGCAATGCCACATAATATGAAATGCACAATAAGACTCATGCATGTGGTACCAATTCGTCATGTTTGATGGACACTGGGCCATCACCCTCCAAAGATCCCCACCAATAGGATCGATTCTACCAAGAACTGAACAACATCATACACTCCAATCCACACAATGGGATTGAAGCCACCATTGGACCGAAGTCCTAAAAACCGTCACTGGACCAAAGTCCTAGGATGCTATGAATACATGATGCAAACGCCATAAATCGTCATCGTCACAAAAGCGTCAATTGCATCATCATTCATAAAATCATATTACCTCGTCGTCATCATGCATCAAAAGTCGTCATAAAATATCACATCATCATGCATCAAATGTCATCATAAAGCATCACATCATCATGCATCAAAAGTCGTCATAAAACATCACATCATCATGCATCAAGAGTCATCATAATCACAACACAATTCATCATGTATTACTAATCAAAACATGACACATCAAATATCCAAGGCCTATGATCAACAAGGAACAAGGTAGCACAAAGCACAAGAACGAAGAAAAAATAAAATAAAAACATTGCTCCTGCTCATCTGGAGCTCGCCCGGTGAAGCAGTGCACTCGCCTGGGTTCGCCCAGTGAAGCAGGGGCGAAAACACTTCCCCCATACAAAATCCAGAACCTCACTTTTCACCTCTCCCTTCGTTGATATTTTCTCCCGGCGAAACAACTCGCTCGCTTGGTCTTCGCCCAGCGAAGTAGGGGCGAATCCCACTCCCTCATAAAAAATCCAGTAGCTTACATTTTCCACCTTTCCTTCGCTCCCACTTTCGCTCGGCGTGGTTGAGGCGAATTCGCTTCGCCCGGCGAAACTCGTGATTCTGCAACTTCGCAGTTGCAGTTCTGCACATGCATCAGGCCCTAAAGGTCTGTGATTCCAACACTTGATAGTCCTAAATCCTCACAATTCATCACAGATACAACACAACAACAACAATTCATTATGGTAGATTTTATCCCTAACATCTAATCCATCCTAAAAATCCCAATTCCGTCATTAACTCGTCAAATTTACCCGAAACCCAATACCTACATTTTTCTACACCTATATCAAATATAATGATAAAAGATTTCTCCCCGTACCTTAAAAAACCGCTTCTGAATTCTCCTCTCTGAGTACTTCCGAAACCTCTCTGAGCCCTAGAGTTCTTTTCCTTTTTCTTCAGAGCGTTTTTCCAAACTGATCGTATCACCAAATGACTTTTCACTTCTCTCCAATTCCTTTTGTCCAAATTACCCCTAGGACCCCTAATAGGCTTTTCCAACCTTGTCCTCACTTAACTCATACAATCTTACCATCTTGCCCCTATTCTTCCACTTAATTATTTATAATAATAATAATAATAGTAATATTTCACATAATTCTACATTATTATTACCAAAATAATATTAATACCTCTCATACTTCTAAACACCCTCAGCACCCCCTTTAACATCATAATACCCCATAATTCAAGACATCAGACATCACAATAATTCCCCAAAATTCACCGAAAATATGAATATTTTTATTAAATCAATTAAATAAATATTCTACTGATTTTGGGGTGTTACACCAAGTGCCTATCCCAACGAAGAGTTTGTCAAGGTCACCGTAAGGGGAGATCCTTTGAAAGTCATTAGTAATTGGGCTGACTTACCCAAGGAAATGACAGATGAGCTTATGGGACTCGTGTACTCTAACACCAAGTTGTTAGCCTGGATCGTAGATGAGATGCCCGATATAAACCCCGAGGTAGCTTTCAACTCGTTGGCCTTAAGCAAAAATGTCCCTTACATGAACCAATGTCACTGAAAGAAGTCACAAAATAAATTTGAAACAAACATGAGGGTTGTGGAATATCTCTTGACGGTTGAGTTCTTATCAAAAGAAAAATACTTTATATGGATATCAAATAATATACTCATCCCGAGGTCAAACAACTAGTGGAATATGTGTGTTCATTATTAATGACTAAACATAGCATCCCCCAAAGACGCCTACCTTTTGCATATCATAGACAAGTTAGAGATAAGTCGTCTGATTTCAAGCTATTATCATTCATGGAAGCATATTCATAATACAACCAAATACCAATGGATTTCAATGACAACACTAAAACAATATTTATGACTAACAAGGGAAATTTTTGTAACTAGGTTATGCCATTCAGACTAAAAATTGAGGGGCAACATATCAACAAATGATGAACACAGTCTTTTAGGACCAAATTGGATACATCTTAGAGGTATACATGATTGATCTTATTGTGAAGTTTGTAACACCTTAAACCCCAAGATTCTTATTTAATAAAAATTCATGAGAATAAAACATTTTTAAACACCAAGGGTGTCACACATATGTTTATCACAAACATAATTTTTTAAATTTTTTTCATAAATACGTAAAGGATAATATCAAACAGTTTCAATTGAATAATCTAAACAAATAATTTATTACTCAATCATGATGGAAAATAATCACATAAATCTCATAAAAACAAAACACATGTCAAAGAAAAACCCCTTCCCAATGTTACATATCAGAGCGACACTGCAGAACTAAACGAAACGCAAAAAGGTAAAATAAGAAGAAGGCTATCACTACTACAAAATAGACCTTTCGTCACACCCATTTTACAACGGTCTTCCTGTTAACCGTGGTGATAGTTCTTTTTTGGGCGTTTTTTTGGATATTTACTAAAGGAAATTTCACAACGTCATAAGTACCAATCGTAGTGAAATGTACCTGGAGTGAAAGAGTTTGAATCCCAACACCAACAATTTTCCATTTATCGTGACATATTGGGCTTGACCTTGTATATCACCACGGTTTTTATAATCAACCGTGGTGTAAGTTGCAATCATTTCATCACGGCTTCTATAGTCAACCGTGGTGAAAGGTGTGACTTATTTATATATAAGCAAAATTATCTCTCGCTTCAGTACATTACAACTGTCTCTCTCAATACAAAACCCTAACATCTCTGTCACTAGTCTCTTTCATATGGAAACCCCAAACTTATGCAGCCAACTCGTCTTCTTCGAAGGATACCTTTGTTGCATCAAATTTTAGCAAATAGATACTTTACAAGTTCGTCTTCACTATAGTTTATGTTTCAAAATTTGTTTATGTATTATTGTTTATGTTTCAATAACTTATTTCATAATGTTTGAACTTTCTGCTTGTTTTGACTTGTAGGTAGGGATGCTTGTTTCGATAACGAGGATGCCATTATGGATGCCATTTTGGGAGATGTATATTTCTGAAACTTTCTATGAGTTGATATTTTTGTTGTATCATGTATGTTGTTTATGGTTTATTTTTTATGAATGTTGTTGTAAATGTTTGTTTAAAAGACGAGTTTACTATATCTCATGTGGTTTGAGTGTTTTTCCAACCCCTTATCGAATATATAACTTTTCAGATTGCATTAGAAAATTATAATATGATATATAAATTTATATTAGAAAACAAGTACACGTTTAATTTTAGACAAGAATTCTTCAGTCCTTTATCTGCATATTATTCTTTAATTGTTAGAACTTTATTTAATGATTGTAGTTCTTCAACCACCAGTTTCTCCACCTCTAATTTTGTTTGCAAAGTAAATAATATTTTGCAAAATGAACTAGAGGTGAAGGAAGGGACAACTGAAGAACTAGGATCACTAAACAAAGTTCTAACTATTAAAGAGAAAAATACAGATCCGGAGTTGAAGAGCTCTAGTCTAGCATTGAACGTGAACTTGTTCTTATAATATAACTTAATTTGTCATATTATAATGTTCTAGATCAGATTGAAAGGTTATATATTTAGTGAGCATTGGCGAAATAAGATTTCTACGTAATTTATAATAAACTCAGTGTATATATCACAACAGTTGTTTATACAAACCGTTGTTAAATGTTATGCATTAAAGTATATAACAACGGTTGTTTAAAGTAATTGTTATGGTATGTAGTGTGCTACATAGCTTATAATCACGGTCACACAATCATGGTGGAAAGCATCATACATACAATCACACCTTACCTCACAACGATTGGTCCGACTTGGTGGTATCCCTTTTCCAACCGTTGTGATAGGCGTTTTTCGTAGTAGTGTATATGCGCCATTCTCCAACTCACAACTATTGTGCGCTACCTGTATCTGTAACATAGGCATAACGAATAACAAAACAATATAAAAGTGGTGAGAATAACTTTACACAAGTTATTGGTGTATTTGTCAGCAAGGATAACATACACGGTAATAACACAATAATACACAAACAACAACAACAAATCATAATGCAAGATATATTAATGCAATGTGCTCCTCCAATAATGCATGTGGTACCAAAAGTTTGGATGTTCGAGTTATTTTACAGAATAATCCACGTCACCGACTCCTTTTTGGAAAATGTTCTCTCTGAACAAGGAGACCATCATTGGCTCTCTCTGAGCACGAGACCTCGTCACTGGCTCTCTTTGAGCACTAGACCTCACCGGGCCGAAGTCCTGCCTAACTTCGATGTACATGAATGCATGTACATGTAAATGTTAATCAGAACTCATAATCAATCAACATATGATATCTCATATCTCGCAATAGTGTTCTCTCTAAACAAATTCCCCTTTGGACAAGGTTCTCTTTGAAACACAATTAGCCAATATAAGGTAATTATTATACTTCTCTCTGAATGACACAAATCTGTTAGAACAAGATTTGTTCATGACATAGATTTCTTAGGTTTTGATGATAACAAAGTATTAAAAGAACAATGGTTATATTTGATGTGTGTTTCTTGTATGCATGTTCTAATACTTGTAAATATATATATATACAGAATCTGATATACAAAGGCACACTTAAGAGAAGTTAAATTGCTAGCTTCTGGTGGTGCAGAACCTGAAGAACACTCTCTACGTGATGTCTGGCGTAGACTCTAAAGCTGAAGGTCTCAACATCAGAAAAAGCAAGATTATTGTCTCTACACTTGGTGAATGTAAATTGGCTTCTGGTGATCATTCATAGTTAGTAATAAAGGTGAAGTTATCTGTACTACAGAAAGCAAGCTGCATTGGTAAATCAGTTTGTCAGCTAGAGTCTTAGTTCACAAGGCTTAAGAAAAGTTGGCATGCTTTATGGATATCTGCTCTCAACGGCTCAATAGTATAGGATTTCTTTGAAGACTCAGTAGTTAAACATGATACATAAAGGATCAAGATATTTTGGTGTATCTATCTTCAATGTCTCTTGTACTATGGAAAAAGCAAAGACACTTGATCAAGTTATCTCTCCAACGACTAGTCTTCAGCAAATGCTATATAAGTAGCTAAAGGTTCAAACTGAATCTTTAACAAGGATCAACTTGATGAAGGAGCAACAAGATGAGCAATTATCAACACAAATGGTAATGCAGAATTTCTATTGTAGGTTGTAATTGTAAAAGCCTTAAGATTTCTTAAACATTGAATATCTTAGAAATCTTAAGAGCTTTAGGTCTTTCTTATGGTGATTTCCTCGTACCTCTAAAATTTGTATCAAGTACACCTTGTTCTCTATTCTGTTGAATATGTTGTTTAGCAGTTTAGATCAAAGTCTCTCGCCAAGATGCTTGAGCCATGTAAGTTTCCTGCTATGTTCTAGAGCAATGAAAGTCTTAATAAAGTGAGTTGATTGAGAAAATTCAATTCTCTCGCCAAGATGCTTAAGCCGTGTAATTCTCCTGCTATGTGCTAGAGCATTGAAAGTCTTAATCAAGTGGATTGATTGAGCAGAAGTCTTGGGTTCGTGGAACCTGAGCAAAAGTCTTGAGTCTGTAGGGCTTAAGTAGGAAGTCTTGAACCTGAGGGGTTTGAGCAGAAGTCTTGGGTTCGTGGAACTTGAGCAGGAAGTCTCGAATCAAGGGTATAAGCAGAAGTCTTGAGTCTGAGGGGTTAGAGCAGAAGTCTTGGGCCAAAGTGGCTTGAGCAGGAAGTCTCGGTTCGTGGAACCTGAGCACAAGTCTTGGGCCATAGTGGCTTGAGAAAGAAGTGTTGGGTCTGTAGGACTTGAGCAAGAAGTCTTGAACCTTAGGGGTTTATGAAATAAGTCTTGGACTTAGGGTCTGAGCATTGTAAAAGTCTTATGCAGAATGCATAAGCGATTGTAATCATGATTTGGTTATAGTGAAAATATCTTGTGAAGCAAGGGGATTGGACTACTCTCAGTTCAGAGGAACCAATATAAATCTTTGTTCCTCTACTATTATTTATTTGCTTCTGTTAATATTCCACTGCTAAGTATAATAAGAATCTGAACACCAGTTTAGATTTTGAACTCTGATCATACGCAAATTAAGAAAACAAAAAACATAAGTCAACCCCTCCTTCTTGTGTACCTTTTCTCACCTTCAATTGGTATCTGAGCATGGTCTGTACATAACACTTAATAGTGGTGCAGATAATGATCCAATGAGAAAATTATGTATGTGTAAGACTTTCCTTCAAGAAGGAATCAAGAGCCACATGAAAAATATTACATTGCTTTTCCTATCATATTCAAAGGGTGATTATGCTGAATTTAAATGATGGAAAAGTTAAATATATTTGTAATTCATTGGACTTAATAAAGGGTTTGTGAAGGTTTGTACAATACCCTTGAAAAAGGTATTACTATAGAAGTTGATGGTGCAGGGATGATCAAAATTTGAAAGTCTCTCTCACCAGCTCAGTAGAAGCTTATTGAAAATATCTTTAGAGATAGATGCATTCTGGTAGGTGCTCTATCTTGATTCTGAGTATATCAACATCATTGATACGTCTAATGCTCAGACTATCTTTAAATCCTTGTGATCAAATTTATGGGAATCAGTTATGAAGCTTGTCCAGTTACACTTCATCTAATCCTTCCAAGCAAATTCTGTGAAGATTGTTGTGAATTTAAACCTGAAGTCAAAGTTACTCAAGAAGTCATAACTACTTGAGATTACTGTGGCTTGTAGGTTTATCTTGCAATCTTTAAAGAAAAAAATGGAATTAGATGATGAAAAGCTATCTAACAAATTATCTTTTCTAAATCCTGTTGAAAGATACTTCCTATGGAATGTCTGATGATGAGGAATTAACCTTCCTAATAAGAAGACTTCTTTAACTAGCTGAGTGGAACGTGACATCTGTTGTTAGAAGAGTAACTTTAAAAGCTTTTGAGATATTTGTATTTCAACTGATTTCCCAAATCCAAGAACAAGGAGAAACACTACTCGAACCTAATGTCATAGATCTTTACTGTATATTCATTTGAAGATGACATTAATGCAGGATTAAGAAGAAAGAGTAATATGGCTCTTCCAGTCATTGCTGCTTCTGAAGAAGTATCTGAATCCTGAAATAAAAATCAAGTATTGAAGAGAAAGAGATTATGTCAAAACTATCTTGCTTCAATATTTGATAATAAGGAGTCTGCTCTTTAAGGTGATATCTTAAGTGACTCCACTGCTCCTTGGTTGAGGGTCATCATGGAATTTGTATTGAACAATTTTATGAGAAACCTTCAACTCTTCTTCGTGTTGTGCCAACAATTACATGACAGTGCTTTAATTTGTTTTATGCCATTCTCTGATAGCTAACACCATCTGGTTCTTTGCTTATCAAACATTTCAAAGTCAAAAGATTTAATCCAAGACAATGAAATCAATGATTCTGCTAAGAACAAGATCTTGTTCATATCATGACTCATCCTAGACTGATACTCTGAAATAAATCATGGCATTGCTATAAGCATGTGGCATAAGGCAAAGGAAAGTTTGTCTGGACCAAAAAGTAGGGACTCATAGAAATTTGAGTATCATTATTTAAAATGTAGTTGCTGCAGATATCAAACAAAGGAGTAAAGGCATCTTCCATATTGCTTATAAAAGGTTGTTTGCAACATTTGATGGAAGGAGAACCTACAACCCATACTCAAGTACTAGAGGTACTGAGTGAAAGTAGTGGAGTCAATGGTTTAACAACCATTGAATCAGAATCCACTCAGAGTAGTATTTAGATTCTATGGTCAAATCTGAATACTCATATGAGTCTGACTGAGAAAGTACAAAAAAGGTATGTCTGTTCTTTTTTAGCTCATTACTTGAATCAATTTGATATTTATGTAAATGTAGATATAAAGTCTCTGTTAGATTTCTAGAGAAATTCTCTCTGATAAAATAATCTTCAAAAATCTTTAAGAAGAAACTATGTTGTATTTATCTATACTGAATATTTTATTAGCTGAATGATGGTCATATTTATGGAAATAGTTTCCTCACTTTTTATGATGAGACTGTTGTTTGTTAGCTGTCAAAGAAACCAATTCAATAGTCTTCAATCACTCATGACTCTTGTTTCAAGAGAAAATGTTTGGTTTTGAATAAAATCTTAAAGTCTGATGACTGACAGGAGATGTCTCTCTCTAAGTCTAGATCTACTAGACTCTGATGGATGGTAGCTTCTGAAAATTGTCAGACTCTGAGATTCAGAAAAGGATTCTTTACTTCTGATAAAGCAGTTTAAGTAGAAGGTTTTTCAAAAAACTTTTATATTACTTAGATATTCATAAAGGTGAAAATCATCTAGTGGATTCAGGAAATCTGTTGGATAAGAACCCTTGAGTAATGGTCTTTTTCTTTTTATATACTATTATTATCTCTATCCCTTGTCTTGTGAAACATCATTTTGTGTCCTTTTTCTGACAAGATTCTTATTCCTTTAGAATCTTGTTCAGTTCTTTTCTTTTCTTTTTTATTTTCTTTGGTTGTGTGCTAGTCAATTCTCCTTTGAATCAACTAGTTGTAATCAATGAAAAGTTTGTGGATTTTGATGAGTTACTTAAACTAGTTTTTAACTTCTGGAAGACTGTGTCTGAATAAAGTTGGAATGGATACTTTGAGATGCTCTGTGGTTTCACTTATCTAAGTCTTGTCAAAGAGTTTGGATCATGCTTCCATTATTGATTTGAATTTAGAGTATGCTATTCTTTCTTAAGTAATTGGTGTTTCTATAACAGTAACCTCTAAATCGATTGCTAATGTGATCAATTGTGAGGAGATTGGAGAAATCCCAGGAACTCTTGTTTGGGAACTCTATCTTCCTACTTGGCATATCTTTTTAGATCCATCTAACACTTCTCTGGTCTCAAATCTTTGTCCTGATGCAATTGTTTGGAATCAGATTCTGAACTCAAACCTACTTCCTAAGGATAAGGATCTAGACCTTGTTGACTTTATTAAAAATAATTTGCTACTACTTCTCAATTCAAACTTGCAAATTGATCTTCCTTAAGTTATGTTTGACTATTTGAAGAGGTCTCTTTCTTCCTTTCACATAGGAAAGACTCTCTTCATTCCTTATGGACGAGTTCATTCAGAAATACTGGTCCAACATGAAGTTATCATAAGTTCAGAGGTTGATTCTTCTAAAATCTGGAGAGACAAGTTTGAAGCTTTTTATGAGAGTTTCTGATGTTAGACTTCTGCAAATTTATGTCTTGTAATTGTTAAGACTTTTTGTTTTGAGCAATCTTATTGTCAATCCAAGTTTGTTCATGCTTCTGTGCATCTTAATTGTTATAAGTATTTATTTATATTATTGTTCAAGATGATGAAACAAATAGGATTAAAATCTCTAAAAATGCAACATTCTCATTAATTGGAAGTGATTACAAATTGTTAAGACTCTCTAGGCATTCAGATTTGCCCTAAGGTACTCCCTAAGATCATCTGACATATCTAGATTGTCTAAATAATCTTGCCATTCTTCCTTTGCAAACTCTACAACTTCCTTTCTCAGTTAATTTATGCGTTTTGACTTGGAAGTTCTTCTTCTTCTGTGTGTCTTAATGAAGTCTGCTGAAGTAGTGTGTGCTTCTGAAGCTATATGCTTGCTTGTAGATCCTTTAGTTGCTGCATTACTCTTATTTGCTTGAGTTGTTGCATTGAGCATGACTATCTTTCTAAAATATCTCTTTGAAACCCAAATTTGCTTTTGCTTATACATTTTGGTGTTCAAAAGATTAAGTGATTATGAAAGTGAGTCTGCTAAGGGGTTTTTATAGAGTCTTTATATTCATTACCTTTGAGTATTCATGATTCTTTATTGATTAAGTCAAATTAATTTTAAATACTGACTCTTGGAAATGATGTATAATATTTAGACCTATTAAGACCCATTTAACAAGTTATAGTAATATTGTTAACATGTTAATTGTTGCTTCTGGTCATTACTTCATTAATGTTTTTATCAAAAAATCTAATGGGTAAATGAAGTGTTTATACGAAATCATAATATTTACTGGTCAAAATAATTTTTTCTTTAATTAAGCATAAAGGATTACAAAAACATAAGGAACTGGATTGGACCTAGAATAAATCTCTATCTAAGTCATCCATTTCCTTATAAGAGAAGCTATTGCAATAATCAATATCTAGCTCATCTTCGTCTATGTCCTTCTCTTCTGCTTCTCTGATAACAAGACGATAAAACATCTTGTTGAACCTCTCCCACCTTGCCTTCTTCATTGACTTTTTCCTTGGGTTTAAAATAGCTATTGATGGGCCCGTTTTTGTAGGTCTTTGAGGTACTGCTAACAAAACCTCGTCTAAAGTGTTCAGGGTAGGAGGCACAGGACCAGTTGTAGAAGCTTCTGAAGCTGTTGGCTTCTGAAGATTATGGATATTCATGCTTGTAGAGTTCTCTGTGACTTCTGTCACAACAGAGATTTTGTTACTCTCAGCTGATGACTCCATAACATTTTGGTAGATGTTGATGAAAATGAACTAGGTTTTGGTTGCTTTTATAATAGTTTATGGGTAACCTAAACGACTGAATAAAATCCTTTGCTTGATTCTTGAAACCATTATGACCAATAAATATTTAACATGCACTGTGCATACCTTAATGATCCCTGTTACTTGATCATTTTCCCTTCCTTGGAAACTGATCTTGTAATGATGGCCTACTATGCATTTATGACTGTAATTCTTTTCTTTTTTTTTTCTTCTCTTTTTATTCTTTTTGATGTGACAAAAGGGGGAGAAAAGGTTGTAAGTGTTTAATTAGAAACTGAACCCATTTAGTTTGTACATAACGGTCATTTATAATTTTGTACATAATAGTTTCTTAATTTTTGTACATATTGGTTATCTTGCACAAGCGACACATTTTAACCTCCTTGTACATAGAACTAAGGAGGAGATTACAAATCTCAGAAAGAGCTTACAAACCTCAGACTCTGATGTTGCCAAAGGAAGATAAAACATTATGTTTAGTTTTATTAAATATAGATCTAAGGGGGAGCTTACAAACCTCAACTTTGGACTATTTGACTCAGGGGGGAGCTTACAAACCTCAGACTCTGATGTGTCGTACCTCAAAAAATACGATCCTCGCGATGGAAGCGGAAAAAACTGTTCAAAACAGAGTCGCCACCGAACTTTATTTATCCCAAAGGAGGGAAAGGAAAATATCGAGAAAACCTTTGAAGGATAAGAAAATGGTCATCGCAACCAAATTCTAGGTTCGGGAGTCGGTTACACAAAGGGAAGGTACTAGCACCCTCTACGTCCGTTGTACTCAACGGGAACCTCTTGATTCGATTCGTGAGAAAGGTTAGCTCGGTTTGTTTGTTTTCTTCTAAGGTAGATATTGTTTTCTAAGGGGGAAATGGTGGTTTTTTATTATTGTGCTCGGCAAGGATTGAGAACCCTTGGGCCTACGTATTCCCTCGTGCAATGGGAAAGTCAGAACATTCGTAGTTCGTGGTACTACGGTTGGTTTGTATTTTTTAGACGAACGAGTGTTTAATTCGCATTCTAGCTGCTAAGTTGGCTTGTCTGCTCGTCAAGGAGGCTGAAGCACGAGTTTATATGCGCGAAAGAATGGACTAAACAATATTCTTTTGAGAAAAGTTATTTGAATTGGATTAAGTGTGTTAAGGATTTGATTGAGAAAAAAAGGTTTGATTCGAATGTGTTTTTAGGGTTTCGTACGCGTGGGAAGCATTTGGTTCTTAAGTATCTTAGAGGAAAAATGACGATTATTCGATAAATGAGACGTCGGCCTCACAACCAATTAATCGGGGCATTACTGAGATGCTAGATCTCAATGACACCTTTTTCATTCCATTAATTTGCGAAATCATGTTTGTTGGACAATGGGCTTCTTTGTCCATGTAATTTAAGGCGAGTGTTTTGGGAACTAAAGATCGAAATGAACACAACCCAAAACGTGCGCCTCAAGAGCGTTCATTTAAGGGCCCAAGAAGTGCTAGACCTCAAGAGTCCACTACTTTCGTAATTTAATTAGAAAAAGATTTGAATTTGATGCATCTTAATAGACGTGTTAATTGAATTAGGGTTTGAATAAGCTAATGATTAAGTGTCTTAAAAAGGTTGTAAGTTTTTAAGTCTTGAAATGGAAGACCGAAACGAACACAACCCAAGGCGTGCGCCCCAAGCGCGATCGTTTCAAGACCCAAAGAGTGCTAGACTCTAAAAGCCCATTACTTCCAATAATTAATTATGTGAATAGATTTTAGAAGTATTAATTTAAACATTTCATTTAAGAAAATATTTTAAACATTTTAATCTTGATTATGATTTTAATTTTTAGTTAAACGAGTATTTGTGAAAAGGTTAGATAATCATTTTAAATTTGAATTATGACTTTTAAGTCAAGAAAATGTTTTTAAAGGTTGAATGCTTTAGTTAGATTAAAATATTATTTTAGATATGAAAGACGGAACGATCACAACCCAAGGCGTGCGCCCCAAGAGCGATCGTTCAAGGACCCAAGGAGTGCTAGACCCCAAAAGCCCACTATTTCCATAATTAATTAAGAAAATGATTAGAAATATTAACCTACATGGTTTAGGATTTTAGTTTAATTAAGAAAATGTTTGTAAAAGATCAAGTAATGTTTTATGATTTAATTTGATTTGGGAAAATTATTAGGAATTTAACAAAGTGGATTTTAATTTGATTTAGGAGAATTATTTTTAAAAGTTAAGAAATTAACTAGATTAGGTATTTTAATTTAAGAAAATATTGTATTCTTAGGGGTTGAGTATTTTGATATAGATTGAATATTTTAAGTATTTTAAAATGATTAGGAGTTCTTTAGATTATGATTAAGGGTTAATTATATTTTGATTAAGTAAAGATTAATCGTTTTAAGTATTTTTTTAAAAATGAAAGACGAGATGAACACAACTCAAAGCGTGCGCCTCAAGAGCATTCATCCAAGGACCCAAGGGGTGCTAGACCCCAAGAGCCCACTACTTTCATATTTAATTAGAAAATAGTTTGAATTATTTTAGAAATTGAGTATTTAATTAAGATTTAATTAAATGTTATTTAAGTTTTGTAGAATGAATTGTATTATGGTAAAAAAGAAATAATCAAAATGTTAAAGTAAAATTAATACTATTTACTTAATTACTTAATAAACATAAGGTTAATTATCGAATAATTAGTAATAGGAATAAAAAATTAATAACAATTAATCATGATTTTAATTAGATGATCCTAAAATAAAAAGAGAAATAGTTATTTAGTTATGTTTCTAATAACCTAATGTTTCAATACAGGCCCAATGGCCTTACAGTCTACCTTCTAAAAACTGAAAGAAAACACCAGATGGGCTTGGGTTGTCCGTGACCCACTTTGCTTTTAGGGTCCGGACGGGTGGATTCAAAGGGATAATGTTTGGCATAAACCCTATTTTTCTATCTTGATTAATTAAAGAACAAGTCAATAATGAAGGCTGACAAATGCCTATAATGAAAAGACAAAAGGGAACATCTAAAACACGTTGGGCAGTGAAAAGTACATCAACAATAATGAATCCCCATCTTTTAAGAAGAACTTTTAATCATATTAAATCCCAAGAGAGAAAAAAAATTCAAACGACTTTTAAAAATAAACACATTAACACACACAATGCATCGTTCATCTTTTGAAACCCTCACTCTCTCTCTCTCTCTCATGTTCATAGTACCCTTCCCTTTTAACACCTCTCTCTCTCTCTCTCTCTCTCTCGTAGATTCATCCCTCTCATTGAAAAACTCCACCGAGTTTCCTTACTAAACTCAAACCCTCAACCCTTCTCAATCTTCCATAAAAAAGATTTTCAAACTCGCAGCAATCAAATTATCTCAAACCCAAACTCGGCGAAACCAAACCAAACCCTAGATTTTCATTCAAAGATTAAACAGTAATGGAGCGATAAAATAAGCAATTAGGGTGTGGGTTTTAATCAACACAACAAAATGAGCAATATGTCAAAGAGGAATCGAGTGAAAGGAGAACGGACTTACACGATCGGAGCTAGTCCGATGAGAAATTCCGGCAAGGGTGATGTCTCGAGTAGGTACGTGTTGCTTTGCTGCTTTCCACTCTTTCCTTTTTCCTCAACTCGCTTCTTCTTCCTCTATCATACGTTCTGAGTATCTTGCTAGTACCAATGCGTTTCTGATTTTCTAGGCCTGTGGTTAAGCTCACCTTGCTCAGAGTTCTGATGTGAGCTCTGAGAAGGTTTTGAGAAAAGAGCTTTAGAGAAAGTTAGGGGTGGATTTCCGCAGAACTTCGTTAGGGTTTTCTGGGTTCCTTCATGAGTGAATAGTGAGACGTATTTATAGGCTCAGAAATGTGAAATGAGGTATGTGTGAGGTGAGATTTTTGGTACGTGTGAGAGAATATTTCTGTTAGGGAATGGGGAGGATTGCCGATTTCGTGGGATTTGGGTAATAGTGAATCATTCTCTGATTTTGTTTGTAGTGTGAGCTGTACTTCTTCTAGAATGTGATTTTTTGATTTTCACTACGTGATATTTGCGTGTTTACTATTTACTGCTTGCAAAATACACACTGACTTTATTGCTGATGTCGCTCTTATTTTAACTTAAGTTGACTCTTGTTATTTTTGAATTTTCTGATGACCTATGAATGTGTTACTAACTGCTGTCGAAATTTGGATACTCTTGTGATAAACTTCCTGAATTTTGTGTGAAATTGAATGGCATTGATTTTCAGGATTTTCATTTTGTTAAGAACCACGTCACTTTCTTGTCGTTTGAGTACTTCACATCATCAAAATCATTAACATAAATTGCTTCTTCTTCTGCAGGTTAAATGGCGAGAGCACCGCTAATCTTCCACTCTTCTGAGTCTCAACGGGAGATCCAATTGAGCTATCAATTTAGAACAGAAGAGTAGGGGTGGTGAGCATAATGAAACAGGGTCTGTGTTAAGGTGAGGAAATCATAGGGAGAATGCCTCTTTTTGCTATCATTTAACCATATTTCGTGTGTATCTTACAACCTTGATTGTTATGACCTATTTTGGTGGTGATATTATTGCTTTTGAATTGCAAACTATCTTGAGACCTTGTATCTTGTTAGGTTTTCATGCGCTTGCTCTTGGTTGATATAATGGTGAGGTGTTTGGCACAAGTTTGGACGATGAGATACATTGGCCATGAAATTAATCTTGGAACGAAGAAAAGGTTGCATGCTATTTGGACTTGATGCAAAGCTTGATGGAGGGTTTGATGAGGAACTTTGGACATGATGAACTTTGGCTCGCGGAGTTTAATACAAAGTATTGTCATAGAGCTTGGCACAACAGCTGGTATGACCCCTTTACTAATGTATTTGTTCCTCTGTTTCTTGTAGTATTTGGTTTGCATGGCTTAACACTTATTATTGCTGACATAATATCGTGGCTTGTGACTTTCTCACTATTCATTCCATGACAAATGCTACTGGATTTGTGATGTGTGGATTTTGTTACTTTGACATCTGTGCCTTTATATTGTATCCATTCTTATGCAGCTGTTATGACCTTGCTTGCCATCACCTACTAAGATTTGTGTTTGCGTGAACTTGCTTTATTTCCATTGTCGGTTTTCACACTATTGACTTATTCCACTTCTTTTCTATAATGCCTTGACTCAGGGTAAAAGAGATCATTATAAAGGGCACCTTTGGATGCTTCAGAATGGTAACTATTTGCATTGTAAGTACTACTTTGATTGCCTTAATATTATTTATTGAAAGATGATTATTGCTTTATATGAAATGTTCTGCATCTTACTTGATTCTGCCCAAAATTGCTCTTTTGGCACACTTCAATTCTTACGGAAACCTTTTTGTACTAATTTAGAAGTGTGTGTTCTTTAGTGGTTGAATACTGGAACATGGTTATGTCAATGATGGTTTGGTGAATTGTTGTTTTTTTATGCAGCAGGTGAAGAAGTCATGGCGTGGTGATTCGTATGGCACAAGTAGGTGAACCATAGCAGCTTGGTAGGAAGTAGAGAGCTTGAGGGAGCTTAGACATGAAGCATTTGGAGCGATGAACAACTTGGCTTGAGTGAAGCATATCTTTAGAGCTTTAGGTTTAGCTCATAGATCTTGCCTTTGGTTCCTTAAGTTTCAAGGAATTAGGATGATGAAGGGCAGAATTAAATATGTATTTTCTTGCACCAAAATGAAAAAACTTGGTTACTGTCAATTCTAACATCTTGTTGAACTTTCCCAAAGTGTCTTAACAACTTTATATGATCACTTTTGAATAAAAAAATGTATCGATGCTAGTTTGTACATGCTTGGATGCTATCTAATGTGGCTGGTGTATTATGAAATTCAAGAATATTAATGTGTATGCATGACTCAGCAATCACGTGACATTTCTATGATTTGAACTTCATTATGCTTTAATTAGTTTGATCATAAACTCTTAATGACTTTGAAGCTTCCTTAGCCATTATCTTGACAACATTCAATAGCTTGCCATTGAACTAGTATCACCTAGAACAAGCTTAACACCAATTTGCTCATAACTCGAGACCATACATAATTTGTCTTGAAATTTTCTGATGGCTTGAATTATTTCTTGATTAATCTTGCTCTAATACTTCTAATTAAAACTTAACTTGATAACCCTTAATTATGGCTTCGAATTCTTAAGCTTAAAACGACTCAATCATTTAGTTATAATATCAGAGACAACATGAAGAAAAATCTCTATAATTTTGAACAGTGCCTAATTTTGAACCAATTCAAGCTTGGGTTAAAAGCGCACGCGACCTAAAGCTGAATCCTTTTTTCTTGAATCAAGAATGGCCATTTCTTAGCTTGTTTTAACCATACAGCCTCAGTGTCACACTTGGAATATGGTTAAAAATCTTCTTGATTATAGCTTAAAATTAGTTTGAAGCCAATTGATCATGTCTTGACTGAATAACCATAAAACTAGAGCCTCAATCCTTCTTATCCCTTCTTGAAATCATAGCAAACCCAACACAAGCTAGTAAGCATTTCAAACACATGCCAAACCCTTATGACCTGAATTTTAGAGTCAACACGAAAATTTGGTGTAGAAAACGTACAATAGGTAGGACAAATTTGGGGTATGACAGATGCCCCTATCTAATTGTCTTGAACCTGAGAGAATGGACTGCTGCACGGCGTTCATTTTTTAGGGTGGAAGTCAATTAGATATAAGAAGACCCCAAAATTTGTCTGCCAAAAGGTAATGTACTATGGCGTAAGAACTGGTAGAATGAGGTAGCTGGGTCCAGAATGAACACAAATAACTCAAATTTCTTTGGAACATTGAAGCAGTACCTTATCCGTTAAGGTTCCTCAACGATACCAAAGCAGTATCTTTGGAAGCAGAAGATTCTCTGGAACATTAAAGCAGTACCTTATCCGTTAAGGTTCCTCAACGATACCAAAGCAGTATCTTTGGAAGCAGAAGATTCTCTTGAACATTGAAGCAGTACCTTATTCGTTAAGGTTCCTCAACGATACCAAAGCAGTATCTTTGGAAGCAGAAGATTCTCTGGAACATTGAAACAGTACCTTATCCGTTAAGGTTCCTCGATGATACCAAAGCAGTATCTCTGAAAGGCAGACGATTCTCTGGGTCGTCGAAGCAGTCCCTTATCCATTCAGGTTCCTCGATGATACCAAAGTAGTATCTCTGTAAGGAAGACGATTCTCTGGGTCGTCGAAGCAGTCCCTTATCCATTAAGGTCCCTCGATGATACCAAAGCAGTATCTCTGAAAGGCAGACGATTCTCTGGGTCGTCGAAGCAGTCCCTTATCCATTAAGGTTCCTCGATGATACCAAAACAGTATCTCTGAAAGGCAGACGATTCTCTGGGTCGTCGAAGCAGTCCCTTATCCATTAAGGTTCCTCGATGATACCAAAGCAGTATCTCTGAAAGGCAGACGATTCTCTGGGTCGTCGAAGCAGTCCCTTATCCATTAAGGTTCCTCGATGATACCAAAGCAGTATCTCTAAAGTAAACTTGTTGGGAGGATAGTTGAGCAAGATACCTGTCGGAGGAGATGCACTGGCTCTGCTGGGGAAATTCACAAGAAACTTTCGGGGATAACCTCAGCTTGGGGAGTAAGAATGTCAACAGCTGTTGGGGATTGTCAATATCAACTTCCTGGTTGAAGAGTGACTTGCTGGGGAATAGGATTTCTTGAGCGCGTGCGGGGTATCTTTTAGAAGAGTGTTGCCGACTTTGATGGAGGACTGGCCAAGATGCTTGCGAACTGATCCTAGATCCTGTTATGCTATGTTGCTGGGGATGAATATGCCATGCATTGCAAAATGCACTGAAACACATGCTAAAATGCAACTGCTGGGGAATCTAATGCGCGTATGAATGCAAAAGACTAATATGCTCAATATGATTATGATACTACGCTTGCATGCCATGCGTATGACAATGCAAATGATCGGGTGCGCTGGGGATAAGTTTCCTCATCGAGAGTATCACCAGGGATTTTTTTTTAGTAATTTGCCAAGTGAAATTGGACTTGGTTCATTTTGTGTTTTGCCAATAAATTGGACTTTCAGGTGTTATGAGGATTCCAACAGCGGTGGACTTTAGAGTAGTTGCTAATAAAGGATTGGACTTTGGGTTTTATGGGGATGGTGAGAATGTTTGACTACTCGACCCCTTTTAAAAAATAAGCCAAAGATGACTAAGGAGCGTGATTGCCCTTGTCGGGCTTTGAAAGATTCACTGCTAGGGATTACGTTGAGCAAATCCCTGAAAAGTTGTACTGCTTGTGGTGAAGAGCCACGACGACTGACAACTGATTTGATGCTTTCATGTGGTGGAGTTCTTTGGAGACTATTTGTTTCCCTTTTAGTTCTCCCAACATCAAAAAAAATTTTATTGTTTTCAAATGTTGTCTTTATTAACCGAAGTTTCAAAACACAGTTTATCAAAAACAAAATTAATTTGCAAACAACAGATAAAGTAAAAAGAAATGAGCACAATTTGATGAGAAATCTCTCTTTATATTGATTTGACCCTTAATTGGGTAAGTACGTACAAGGATGCAATTCCTTAATGAGGTAATTGCGGTGCAAGAAAAACATAATGGCAATAAAAATAAATGAGATTCCATTGAGTCTAAACACTGCTATGGACCCTATGACTTTGATAACTTCAACACCTTGCTTCGTAGGAATACGGCTGGATCGATTCTTCCCTTCCGTGACACATCAAGGTCAAGTGGACATGCAGAATAGATACTTTGCCTTGGAATTTGCCCCTAACTTTTGCCTGGATCGCCCTTTCGGGTTTTCAATCCACCGGGACGCCGTTTTTTGCCTGAACCGCCCTTTCGGGTTTTCAATTCAGCGGGCCTATATTTTTTATTTTATCCCTAATTTTTGCCTGGACTGATTTAGTTTTTTTTTAAGTCCACCGGGATTGCCATTTTTTGCCTAAGTCGCCTTTTCAGGTTTTCGACTTAGCGGCTTCATTATTCCACTTTTTTAGGCGTAGTATCGCTTAACGTACTCTGCATTCACCGGGTATGGTAATTCTTCACCGTCCATAGTTGCGAGCTTCAAGGCACCACCCGAGAATGCCTCTCTTACAACATATGGGCCTTCGTAGTTTGGCGTCCACTTGCCCCTGGATTCATTATACATAGCCATGATCCTCTTGAGCACCAAGTCACCTTCCTGGAATGTCCGATGATGCACTTTCTTGTCAAAAGCTTTCTTCATGCGTCTTTGATAGAGTTGGCCGTGACATATTGCTGCCAAACTTTTTTCTTCAAGAAGGTTGAGTTCATCAAACCTCGTCTTCAGCCATTCTGCTTCATCAAGCTGAGCTTCCATCAACACTCTTAATGAGGGGATTTCGACTTCTATTGGAAGGATCGCTTCCATGCCATAAACCGAAGAGTAAGGAGTTGCCCCTGTTGAAGTTCGCACTGAGGTACAGTATCCGTGCAGCGCAAAAGGTAGTATCTCATGCCAATCCTTATAAGTGACCACCATTTTCTGAATGATCTTTTTGATGTTTTTGTTGGCTGCCTCAACGACTCCATTCATCTTGGGTCTGTATGGTGTCGAATTATGGTGCTCAATCTTGAAACTAGCACACAATTCATCCATTATTTTGTTGTTGAGATTAGACCCATTGTCAGTGATGATACGGTTAGGCACCCCATATCTGCATATAATGTTGTGTTTCAAGAAGCGAGCGACCACTTGCTTGGTAACGTTCGTATACGATGCAGCCTCAACCTATTTGGTGAAGTAGTCTATGGCAACCAATATGAAGCGATGTCCGTTTGAGGCCTTTGGCTCGATCATCCCAATCGTATCTATTCCCCACATGGCAAATGGCCATGGTGAAGTCAAGACGTTCAAAGGAGTGGGAGGTACATGAATCTTATCAGAGTATATTTGGCATTTATGGCATGTTCGGCATTATGGTAGCAGTCAGCCTCCATGGTTAGCCAATAATGGTCTGCTCTCAATATCTTCTTTGCCATAGTATGCCCATTTGCGTGGGTACCAAAACAACCTTCATGAATGTCTTTCAGAATCTGCTCAGCTTCATGCTTTTCCACACATCTGAGTAGTACAGTATCATGATTATGCTTGTATAACACATTCCCATTGAGGAAGAAATTTGATGCTAATCTGCGCAAAGTTCTCTTATCCACCGCCAAAGCGCCCTCTGGATATTCTTGTTTTTCCAGATAACGTTTGATGTCATAGAACCATGGCTTTTCGTCTGACTCTTCATCAGCAGCCAAACAGTGAGCGGGCTCTTCAAATCGCTGTAGATCAATATGCGGCCGATGGTTGGGCCATATCAGTTTATATATAGAAGCCAAAGTTGCCAGGGCGTCTGCCATTTGATTTTCCTCTCTGGGCACATGGGTAAAGGTGATATCATCAAATCTGGGAAGTAACTTTGCCACGTAATCTCGATATGGAATTAGATTGGCATGTTTGGCATCCCAGTCACCTCGAATCTGATGTATTACTAAAGCAGAATCTCCAAACACATCAAGGGTCTTAATCCTTAAATTGATGGCTTCTTCCAATCCAAGTATACAAGCTTCATACTCACCCATGTTATTGGTGCATGGATAGCAGAGCTTAGCTGTGAAGGGTTAGTGGAAATTCTTGGGTGATGTAATCACTGCCCCAATTCCACTTCCATGAACATTTGAGGCACCATCGAACATGAGAGTCCATCGCTCTCCTGGTTCGGGCCCTTCATCCGGATCTGGCTCTTCATAATCTTTTAGTACCATTATGTCTTCGTCTGGAAAATCAAACTTCAAGGGCTGATAGTCATCCATCGGTTGATGGGCAAGATGATCTGCCAGTACGCTACCCTTGATGGCTTTTTGAGTGACGTATTGAATGTCGTACTCAGACAAAAGCATTTGCCATCGGGCTATTCTGCCAGTGAGAGCAGGTTTCTCAAAAATGTATTTAATGGGATCCATCTTGGAAATCAGATAAGTAGTGTGGGTCAACATATACTGCCTGAGACATTTGGCAGCCCAGGCTAATGTGCAGCAAGTCTTCTCGAGTAAGGAATACCTTGTCTCGCAGACATTGAACTTCTTGCCGAGGTAATAGATTGCATGTTCCTTCTTTCCCGTCTCATCTTGTTGCCCCAACACACAGCCCATAGATTCGTCAAGTATAGTCAGGTACATAATGAGTGGCCTTTCAGGTACAGGCAGTATCAGGATCGGTGGTTCTTGCAGATACTCTTTGATTTTATCGAACGCCCCTTGACAATCATCATCCCACGCAATTGAATGATTCTTTCTTAGCAACTTGAAAATAAGTTTGCAGGTGGCCGTAAGATGTGAAATAAATCTGGAAATGTAGTTTAATCTTCCCAGAAAGCCACGAACCTCTTTCTCCGTCCTAGGCGCAGGCATATTCTGAATTGCCCTCACCTTATCAGGATCCACTTTAATTCCTTTCTGACTTACAATGAAGCCCAACAATTTTCCAGATCGTACCCCAAATGTGCACTTGTTGGGGTTGAGTCTCAATCTAAATTTCCTCAATCGAACAAACAGCTTTTGCAGATTGATCTAGTGCTCTTCTTCGGTTTGAGACTTGGCAATCATATCGTCGACGTACACTTCAATCTCTTTATGGATCATGTCATGAAAGAGCATTACCATTGCACGTTGATACGTTGCCCCAACATTCTTAAGTTCGAATGGCATCACCTTATAGCAGAAGGTGCCCCATAGTGTGATAAATATGGTCTTCTCCATATCCTTTGGATCCATCTTAATTTGATTATACCTAGAAAATCCGTCCATAAAAGAGAATACGGAGAACTGAGCTGTGTTGTCAACCAATACATCGATGTGAGGTAATGGGAAGTCGTCTTTAGGACTAGCGCTGTTTAAATCCCTGTAATCCACACACATGCGAACCTTTCCATCTTTCTTCGGCACTGGCACAATGTTGGCGACCCATTGTGGGTACTTTGCTACTGCCAGGAATCCAGCATCAAGCTGCTTTCGGACTTCTTCATGAATTTTGAGAGCCATATCCGGATGGGTCCTTCTTAACTTCTGTTTGACAGCATGGCATTCCTCCTTGAGTGGTAACTTGTGTACAACCATATCAGTATCCAACCCAGGCATGTCTTGATACGACCAGGCGAATACATCAGCATACTCACGGAGGAGCTCTATTAGCTTGGTCTTGACTTTAACTTGAAGATATGCACCTATCTTTACCTCTTTTCTGTCTTCTTCAGTACCCAGGTTGATGACTTCAATGTCTTCTTGGTGCGGTAGTATGACTTTCTCTTCTTGCTTGAGCAACCTTGCCAACTCGTCAGGGAGTTCACAACCTTTCACGCCTTCCACTTCAGCTTGGTAGATTGGGCAATCAAAATCATATAGGCCCGTAGCAGCGTCTATATCAAGGACCTCGGTGGTGTTTCTGCATGTTTATGATTTATGCAGTTTATTTAGGAAAGTGTGTGCATAAAAATATTGCCATTTATTGTAAAGTAAAAAATGAAAGAAAGTGAGCGAAAATTGAATGCAAACTGAAATTCATTAATGATAATCAATGTTTGAAAACATCAGATGGCCCATACAATGCTCCACTACGCCTTGGGCAGAGCGTAGGGTTTTTGATAAACAGTAAAATTACGTTTGGTGTGTGAAGAACTGAGGGACTTCAATGGTCTTCCAATTCTGGAGCTCTTCACCAGGCTTTGCTTGTCGGATCCAGCTTGTAGAAGCTTGCTCATCACCAACATGGTCTTCAATGATCATTGCTACTGGAGAACCAAAGATGTGCCCAGCACTTGTAAAAATCTTCTCAACAGGAAGGATCTGATTTCTGTTGTATGGAACAAAGGCTGAATTGCGGGATGGATGATAACCTAGCCCAAACTTATCAAGCTTTTCAGTAACCTTAACCATTTTGCCCCATCCTTGGGCGTTTCCCTCTTCCATCACAGCTTTAGCTTCCTCGTATGAGGCCATCGATGATCTTAATTCTTGGTGCTCTGGTACCCGTTGCACAGCTAGTGTACTTACCACCTCAAAGGACTGAAAAGGTGTCTCAACCACTTCACCTTCAACATCAATGTAGCGGAACGATGTCAAATGACTTACGAGGATATCCTCCTCACCACCTATCACAACCATTTTGTCATTGGTAATAAACTTCAGTTTCTGATAGAGAGTGGACGTAACTGCCCCTGCCAAGTGAATCCAGGGCCTTCCTAGCAAGCAACTGTAACCAGGATAAATGTCCATTACTTGAAAAGTAATGGTAAAGATGGTAGGTCTAATCTTAACTGGCAAGTCCACCTCACCAATAACTGCATGCCTAGATCCATCAAATGCCTTCACTATGAGATTACTTGGCCTCATGATTACTCCATTTACCGGCATCCTCTCCAGCGTTGTCTTCGGGAGTACATTTAAGGAGGATCCAGTGTCCACCAAGACTCTAGATATCAAAACGTCTTCACACCTAATGGAAATGTGAAGAGCCTTGTTATGGTTTTTCTTTTCAGCGGTCAGATCACCATCGTTAAACCCCATAAAGTTGCCAGTGGTGACACTGGCTATCACATCATCAAATTGTGCTACAGTGATATCCTTGGTAATGTGTGCAGCATTCAACACCTTCAACAGAGAGGATCTATGTGCCTCGGAACTGAGCAACAAGGCGAGCATAGAGATCTTGGCAGGAGTCTGATTCAGCTGATCGACTACCTTGTAGTCACTTTTCTTTATAATCTTCAAAAATTCTTCAGCCTCTTTCTGTGTGAATGCCCCTCTCGGAGACGACAACCTTTCTTGTGTTTCAGCACTCGGAGTTTCAACTGGTATAGCAATTGCCTTACCTTTGTCATCGTTTGGCACATCTGTTTGTTTTGCTGTAAAGATTCGACCACTACGGGTCATTCCACTTGGTCCTACTACAGCGTCACACTTAGCACCTCCATATTCAACGACTGCCTTTTCTGGCCCTTGTTTAAAAACTTCGGACTCAGGAACACTAACAGGATACTCAATAGTTATTGGAACAGGGCGCACTGGCCTTGGTTTGCTAACAACCGCTTCATCAAACTGAATAACCACAGGTGCGGGACGAACTGGTCTTTGTTTGAAAACATTAGCTCCGTCATATTTAATGATTATCAGAGCAGAACAAACTTGTCTTTGTTGACGACCTTCAGGTGCATCATACTGAATATTAATGACAACCACACTTTGCTCTCTTGCATCCCGGTGTTCAACCTGAATCACACCTTGGTCCAGAAATTTTTACAAATGTTTCTTAACCACCTCATCAGTCAAGTTATCAAGCTCATCTTCAGGAATCATCCCACATCTCTTCAATTTTTCTCCTATAACCGCCATAGGAGTACGAATATCTTTAGCCCTTGTAATCAACCTCTGTCCACTGCCTTCTTCCACAGCATTAACGGACGGTCCTCCATGCGGGGGCATGGGATTGTGTTTAGCATTAGCGCCTCGCTGAGTGAAAGTAAGATCTTTGGATTCAACTAAATCTTGAACTCTGTTCTAAAATGCATAACAGTTTTCTATATTATGCCCAGGAGCACCCTTGTGAAACTCACAATGGGCATTGGCATCATATCCGGGAGGATATGGGAAGACTACTGGCCTCAAATCTCTGAGCTTCAAATGTCCACTCTGATACAGCTGAGAAAAATTCTGGCTATACGGTATCGACACATGATCGATATTTCTTCTTGGTCTTTGTTGCCTCTGTGGTGGGGCATTCTGATATTGCGGCGGAGGAACATTCTGATAATTCAGTTGTTGAGTAGGCTGTTGAGGTGGGGCTTGTGCAACTGCAGCCACTTGCTGATATGGTATATTCACTGGGGCCCTACCCCCTCGTCCTCTCATGACAACATTAGACTCTTCATCCTTCCTTTTCACAAAAGGCTTTTTAACTCCGCTTGTAGAAGCAATAGCAGCTTTTTTCTTCAACTGGCTCTCGATTCTTTTTCCTACTGACATAATCTCAGCAAAGTTGGGAAAGCTATATCCCAGCATACGGTCCGAATACTGAGGCTGCAAAGTTCCCATGAACATGTCCATCAATTCTTTGTCCAACAAGGGTGGTTGAACACGAGAAGCCAATTCTCGCCAACGTTGAGCATATTATTTGAATGACTCATTGTTGCACTGAGTCATATCTTGTAACTGAGTACGGTTTGGCGCTAAATCAGTGTTGTACTGGTAATGTTTGAGGAACGCCTCAGAGAGATCCCTCCAGGTACTAATCAGCCTCTTCTCTAACTACATGTACCATTCCAGCGATGCCCCACTGAGGCTATCCTGAAAGTAGTGGATTAGAAGAGGGTCGTCTTTAACGTGGGCAGCCATTTTACGACAGTATGCTCGCAAATGAGTCTTAGGGCAGCTAAGTCCCTTGTATTTGTCAAATGTCGGTACTTGAAACTTATGAGGGATTACCAGTCCAAGGACCAAACACATGTCGACAGCATCCAATCCGGGAGTTGTCTGAACCTCCAAGGCTTTGAATTTGTCTTCTAGTACGTGCAACCAGTCAGCAGATGGATCAGATCCCACAAGTTGAAGAGGTGGAGGTGGTACATAGAAGGCATCGAATTGCTCATCCACATCACTCACGGACCCGTGATGAGCTGAGTGTTCTAACACATCAGAGGTAAGGGTTCCTTTAACTCCAGAAGTGCTTATCTTTTCAGCCAGCTTCTTGGCATTGTCCACTGTTTCAGCATCTTTCTCTTTCTGGGCAAGCAACATCATAGTTTCCAGTAGCTGATCCATTTTAGCCTTCAGCGAATCAATATCATTCCTCATTGTATTTTGGTTCTCCTCGATCTGTTCCAGCGTCATCTTGAATCTTTGACGAGTCTCGTATCGGTGTCGAGTAGTCAGGTTTTCTGTTTGGAGAAAGTATAGAGTGTATGAGTTTGTGTTCAAACGCATATGGGATGTGAATGCAAAATGCTTATGCTTATGTTTTATGTCTTTTTTTCAGGGAATCATTCGTAGAGTTTAACAAGCATTCAAAATAACGCGAAGACAAGAAAGTAAAGGAAAGCTAAATTCTCATTCATTCATTAAGTCATTACATAATTCCAAAGTACCAAAGTTTCAACTAATACAAGCCAAATACAAATAACAAGAAAAATAAGATGATGATCTTCAAGCTGCAGGCCTTCGTGCTTCACGCTCCTCAAGTTCTTCCTTAAATCTCTTCAGCATTGCCTTGCAAAGGCAAACAAAATCAATAATGGCCTTAGGAGTAGAGTCTTCTAGTGCCTCATACGCATCCCTGTGTTTCCAAATCAGATCCTTAGCTAGCCAGTTACAAAACTCAATCAAACCGTTGAGTTTGTTGTGGTACATGTCTCGACTGTCCCTCAGGATAATCATAGATCGCTCAAAACCATCGTAATCCTGGAGCACTTTTTCCCTTTCGCCAACCAAATGGCCTTGTCCTCGAGAATATCCCTCATTTGGTTATGCTGATTTTCAACGACCCTTTTGACACCATCCAACTCCCTTCGTAACGCATCCCAATCATCAGCTCTGACCCAGGCTGTCCTCATAGAGTCTTCCTTAAGTCTACATTCTCTTGCTTCAGAAGCTCTTGACAAGCGTAGGTCGGCACTTAGTTGTCGAATTTGCGCTCCCATTTCTTCTCTTAGTTCTTTTGTTTTCCTAGTGGCAAAGAGCCAAGCCCTCTCATTGTCCACACTTTTCCTGTAAGCTTTATCCAAGTCTTCTTTAAGCCTATCTAATGCACATCAGCTTGGTTAAGACACACCTTAACCCTCTTTTTTTGGTGCTCCTCTTCACCGGCTCTCTTTCCCACTTCCCCAAGCTGATTCTTTTTGCGTTCTAGCTCATACTTCAGATTATTTTTCTCATTTGTCACTGTTTGCAGCTTCAATTCCAACTCTTCGTTATCCTTCCCAAGTTGGGCTATTTTGGCTCTAAGATCTTCCACCTCTTCCCAAGAGACGGGTACAGGCTGTGGGCTAGCAGGCCTAGGAGGAGCCTCAATGGAAAAAGGAAGTTTGACCATCTTAATCCTCTCCATAACCCATGGCTGATACGGCACCCTAGGTGTTCCATCCCTTTTCCTCAACTTGGACCCCTTAGTATGAACCTTCTGCCAGGAGCGTACAATCTTACAAAGGAGTGAAGGATCTTTAGTACCCCTGTCATGCAGAATCATTTCTTCCAACTCTTTGTCTTCAGGCTTTCTCAACATAGGGTATTCAAACTGTCGTATAGCTAGTATGGGATTGTAGCTTATACAACCTTTTGACCCAATCAGCGACACATTGCCAAAGCTCCCACAACTCATAATGATTTTATCAACATCCAGCTTGTTGGGATACCATGTGATATTCATTTCAGAGAGAGACACTAACAACTGAGCCCATTCCCCACTATTCAAGTCAGGGACATTGGCATAACGCTTGAACATATGAGAAGTGAGCCATTTGTAGAGGAGAGGAATACAGAATGTCAACAATGAACCCTTCCTTTCATGGAGGAGATGTAGGGTATGGAAGATGTCAGCTAAGAGGGGATAGACCGGGCTTTGTCCTTCCTTCCAAACAACCCAAAACACACTGATGGCAGCAGAGTCAATGAATTCTTCAAAAGTGGGGAAGAGTACAAGCCCATATATGAGGAGAGCCAATACGTTCACTAGAGCATCCCATTGCGTATTCCTCAAAAACCTTATCGATTCTTTTTCCAGAAAAGTGCTTCGGAAACCAAAGAAATCTTCTCTCTTTTTCCAACCAGTCTTGACCGTTGAAATAGGGATTTGGAGTGCCTTAGCTAGCACCTCTTTCTCAGGTGTCTGGCCAATCATAGTGTAGGGTGCCTTACCCTTCACGGAGAAACCCAAAAATCCTTCAAATTCTTCAATGGCAGGAGTCAAGTAGAAATCTTGGAACAAAAAGCTTCTCATCAGTGGGTCATAAAACTGTGCTAGAGCTGTAATGGCAAGAACTTGCACATTGACAGTAAGGAGATCAAGAACCTGGCCAAATCTTCCCTCTAGAGTCTTCTTGAAGAGAGGAGGCATTTCTTTCAAATAGTTCATCACAACGGTAGTATCTGGCATGATAGCTTTCAGCTGCAGAGTCTTCCTTTTTCCTGAATCCATGGTTACTTTGAATGCAAGATAAACAGTAGATACAAGTGATTCCCTGAAAATAAAAATGTTCTTTTGTAAGTCATGATGTAAATGTAAATGATTATGAATGCACGATATTGGATCCAGGTTATCACAAGTAACTTCCTATCCCTCCTAACAGGTAGGCCTTATAAGGATAGTTCTATATTCTTTACCCATAAACCCACTCACAGGATAGCTCCTACGTTGATGGATATTGTTCACACGGTCTCGGACACTAGTCGCATCAATACCACGTAACAGGCTAGCTGCATTGTGACGGGGATACAAAAAGGTCTATCCTGAGTGTAGTCTTCATGCTAGGCCCACGAGAAGCGAGTCCTCGGAGACTAACACTAACGACCACTAAGATAGAAACTGGTGCTAAGAGTGGTTCCCAGAGTCACGAACCCTTCATGAATCAAGTCGTGCGACAGGCTAGCTGCGTTACAACAAGATCTACGAAAAGGTCTACTCTAGGGGAAGCTTTCATGCTAGGCACACAAGGAGCGAGCCCTTGGGGACTAACACTAATTACTTCCAAAATCTAAACTAGGTGTTCTCTCTTCTTTTTCCAAGACTCGGGTATAGAGCCTTACTTGTGATATCAGCCCCAAAATCCAACAGTCAAGTATGATAAACAACATATGATAAAGAGAAAGCAACACAAAGTAAATAAAGAAGTAATAGGAGAAAACAAACAAGAAGAAAGTAAATAAGCAAAGTTAACCCTCTCGAATCGAGTCAAGTTAGGCTTGACTCTCTCTAGCATAGGGCAATGCGAGTCCCCAGCAGAGTCGCCATCTGTCGTACCTCGAAAAATACGATCCTCGCGATGGACGCGGAAAAAACTGTTCAAAACAGAGTCGCCACCGAACTTTATTTATCCCAAAGGAGGGAAAGGAAAATATCGAGAAAACCTTTGAAGGATAAGAAAATGGTCATCGCAACCAAATTCTAGGTTCGGGAGTCGGTTACGCAAAGGGAAGGTACTAGCACCCTCTACGTCCGTTGTACTCAACGGGAACCTCTTGATTCGATTCGTGAGAAAGGTTAGCTCGGTTTGTTTGTTTTCTTCTAAGGTAGATATTGTTTTCTAAGGGGGGAATGGTGGTTTTTTATTATTGTGCTCGGCAAGGATTGAGAACCCTTGGGCCTACGTATTCCCTCGTGCAATGGGAAAGTCAGAGCATTCGTAGTTCGTGGTACTACGGTTGGTTTGTATTTTTTAGACGAACGAGTGTTTAATTCATATTCTAGCTGCTAAACGTTGGCTTGTCTGCTCGTCAAGGAGGCAGAAGCACGAGTTTATATGCATGAAAGATTGGACTAAACAATGTTCTTTTGAGAAAAGTTGTTTGAATTGGATTAAGTGTGTTAAGGATTTGATTGAGAAAAAAAGGTTTGATTCGAATGTGTTTTTTAGGGTTTCATACGCGTGGGAAGTATTTGGTTGTTAAGTATCTTAGAGGAAAAATGACGATTATTCGATAAACGAGACGTCGGCCTCGCAACCAATTAATCGGGGCATTACTGAGATGTTAGATCTCAACGACACCTTTTTCATTCCATTAATTTGCGAAATCATGTTTGTTGGACAATGTGCTTCTTTGTCCATGTAATTTAAGGCAAGTGTTTTGGGAACGAAAGATCGAAATGAACACAACCCAAAGCGTGCGCCTCAAGAGCGTTCATTTAAGGGCCCAAGAAGTGCTAGACCTCAAGAGTCCACTACTTTCGTAATTTAATTAGAAAAATATTTGAATTTGATACATCTTAATAGACGTGTTAATTGAATTAGGGTTTGAATAAGCTAATGATTAAGTGTCTTAAAAAGGTTGTAAGTTTTTAAGTCTTGAAATGGAAGACCAAAACGAACACAACCCAAGGCGTGCGCCCCAAGAACGATCGTTTCAAGACCCAAAGAGTGCTAGACTCTAAAAGCCCATTACTTCGAATAATTAATTATGTGAATAGATTTTAGAAGTATTAATTTAAACATTTTATTTAAGAAAATATTTTAAGCATTTCAATCTTGATTATGATTTTAATTTTTAGTTAAACGAGTATTTGTGAAAAGGTTAGAGAATCGTTTTAAATTTGAATTATGACTTTTAAGTCAAGAAAATGTTTTTAAAGGTTGAATGCTTTAGTTAGATTAAAATATTTTTAAGTATTTTAGATATGGAAGACGGAACGATCACAACCCAAGGCGTGCGCCCCAAGAGCGATCGTTCAAGGACCCAAGGAGTGCTAGACCCCAAAAGCCCACTATTTCCATAATTAATTAAGAAAATGATTAGAAATATTAACCTACATGGTTTAGGATTTTAGTTTAATTAAGAAAATGTTTGTAAAAGATCAAGTAATGTTTTATGATTTAATTTGATTTGGGAAAATTATTAGGAATTTAACAAAGCGGATTTTAATTTGATTTAGGAGAATTATTTTTAAAAGTTAAGAAATTAACTAGATTAGGTATTTTAATTTAAGAAAATATTGTATTCTTAGGGGTTGAGTATTTTGATATAGATTGAATATTTTAAGTATTTTAAAATGATTAGGAGTTCTTTAGATTATGATTAAGGGTTAATTATATTTTGATTAAGTAAAGATTAATCGTTTTAAGTATTTTTTTTAAAATGAAAGACGAGATGAA
Organism: Lathyrus tuberosus; assembly: GCA_022829125.1. Lineage (NCBI taxonomy): Eukaryota > Viridiplantae > Streptophyta > Magnoliopsida > Fabales > Fabaceae > Lathyrus > Lathyrus tuberosus. Next base: position 1,016,634 of record JALAZF010000761.1, read on the forward strand.
CACAACTCAAAGCGTGCGCCTCAAGAGCATTCATCCAAGGACCCAAGGGGTGCTAGCCCCCAAGAGCCCACTACTTTCATATTTAATTAGAAAATAGTTTGAATTATTTTAGAAATTGAGTATTTAATTAAGATTTAATTAAATGTTATTTAAGTTTTGGAGAATGAATTGTATTATGGTAAAAAAGAAATAATCAAAATGTTAAAGTAAAATTAATACTATTTACACTACAACAAAAGTAAGTTATAACATCGCACCTTAGACAGCGCTTTAATACAAAAGCGCTGCTATAAGTTAAAAACAAGGAAACTAGCCATTTAAAAAAGTAAAAGCGCAAAAAAATATAAGACCTTAGACAGCGCTTTGGTCAAAAGCGCTTTATAAGGTCTTATTAATTTTAAAAAAAAAATTAAAGGAAAATATTAGACAGCGCTTACCTTAAAAGCGTTGTCTAAGGTCTTAAAAATTAAAAAAAATAAAATCAAAAGCGCTGTCTAAGGCCAACCTTAGAAAGCGCTTTGAAAAGCGCTGTCTAAGATCCACCTTAGAAAGCGCTTTTATGACAAGCACTGTCTAAGGTCTAATAAAATTAAAATATATGAATAGTCAGTATTCATTTTCATATTTTCGCTCTTTCTTCTCCCCTGCATGCGAACAGAGCTCAAAACCCTTGCGAACGAAAAACCTTCACCGTCAACCGTCCTCCACCGTGCCGTCGTTCGTTGTTGCCGTCGTTGCATTATCGTCCGTCCGTTTCTGCTCACTGCCGTCGTTTTCGTTTCTGCTGATTGTCGTCGTCGTTCGTTTCTCTTTCTGCTCTTTGATACATTTCGTTCTTGCATTGCCGTTGTTACCGTCGTTAAAGGTACGTCGTTGTTGTGAAGAATAGGGTTTTGTTGCTTTACAATGTTGTAGTGAATGATTATGTTTGGTGAGTTTTGTTAATGAAGTTATGTTGGACTGTTTTATTAATGAAGTTTTGTAGTGAATGAGTATGTTTGAAATTTTGTTAATGAAGTTTTGTAGTGAATGAGTATGTTTGATGAAATCTTCTAAAAAACTCTAAAAAACTCTTAAAATTGATGGAGTTTTGTTAAAATTGATGGAAATAGTTTAGTTTAGTTTTATTTTTTCCACCTCTTAAATCTTCTAAAAAACTCTTAAAATTGATGGAAATGTCCTCTGAATTTTAGAATTCAAAGCTTGTTTTTGAAGCCTCAAAATTCTAGAATTTGAGATGGTTGAGTTAATAAACAAATATAATGAACATAAACATTTCACTAAAACATAAGAAATTCAACCAGTTACATATCAAACACTATCAAACTTGTTCATTTCTTGATTAATATGGTTGAATTAATGTTATTTTGTTGACCTTAATAAGTAGGAAAACCATGGATAAAAAATGGATGGATGCCGATCGATTGTCCAAAGAGTACGAGAATGAGGTATTGGATTTCGTTAAGTTTGCTGTTCAACACGCTGACACTGAAGAGCTCAATCGAATAAAATGTCCTTGCTTGGGTTGTTGTTATGTGGGTAGGGTTGACGCAGATGGATTGAAATCGCATTTACTGATGAATGGAATTGATCGAAGTTATAAGTGTTGGATACATCATGGGGAGAAAATTAACGAGAATGTTGAACCGACGGGGAAAAGTAATACGACCTATGCTTCAGATGACAAAGACACGGAAACATACGATTGTGATCGAGTCGAAGAGATTGCAGAAGCAGTTGTAGAAGATCTTCATGATTGTCCTGAAATGTTTGAGAGGTTGGTAAGCGATGCAGAGAAACCGCTCTATCAAGGTTGCACTAAATTCACAAGACTGTCTGCGGTATTGAAGTTGTACAACTTAAAGGCGGGCAATGGATGGTCGGATAAAAGTTTCACAGAGTTGTTGGCCCTTTTGAGAGAAATGCTACCGGAGGATAATATTCTTCCCAATCGAACCTATGAGGCCAAAAAAATGTTGTGTTCTATTGGCATGAGCTATGATAAGATACATGCTTGTCCAAACGATTGCGTTTTGTTTCGAAACGAATATGCATCGTTAACTGAGTGCCCTAAATGCGGTTTGTCTCGATATAAGAAAAAATTGTCTCCAGCCAAGGTCTTATGGTATTTTCCTATAATACCGAGATTTAGGCGCTTGTTTCGTAGTGAAACCGATGCAAGACACCTGACTTGGCATGCAGATGAAAGAATTATTGATGGAAAGTTGCGACATCCGGCTGATTCACCACAGTGGTCGAAAATTGATAATGATTATCCTGACTTTGGAGAAGAAGCAAGAAACCTTCGCTTGGCATTATCTACTGATGGAATGAACCCGCATGGTCTTCAAAGTATCTCACATACCACATGGCCTGTGATTCTTATGATTTATAACCTACCTCCGTCGCTATGCATGAAGCGTAAGTACATGATGTTATCTATGTTAATCTCTGGGCCTAAACAACCAGGGAATGACATAGACGTATATTTGACACCTTTGATCGAAGATTTAAAGATATTGTGGGAGAACGGTGTGGAGGTTTATGATGGATATAGGAAAGAAAGTTTCAATTTGAGGGCGATGTTGTTTGGCACAATTAATGATTTTCCAGCTTACGGGAATCTATCAGGGTACAACATAAAAGGTGAAAAAGCGTGTCCTATTTGTGAAGATAAAACTGTTTCGAAGCGATTGGAGTTTGGTCATAAGAATGTCTTTCTCGGTCATCGTAGATTCTTAAATGCCAAACATAGCTACCGTGGGTGGAGACAAGAATTCAATGGAGACATCGAACAAGGTAGAGCTCCACCTATGTTGTCAGGTGACCAAGTTTTTAAAAAGGTGAAAGATATGCGTACTGAGTTTGGCAAACCTTTTGCACATAAGGTTGTCAAAGGTGGGTGGAAAAAGAGGTCGATATTTTTTGAATTGCCATATTGGAAGTCTTTGTATGTGAGACATTTTCTCGATGTTATGCATATTGAGAAAAATGTATTTGAAAGTGTTATTGGTACGTTACTCAATATAAAAGGAAAGACTAAGGATGGCCTTAAAGCAAGAAAAGACTTGGAAGCGATGGGGATTAGACCTGAATTAGCACCCTTGAAGAAAGGAAGACGAACATATCTACCACCTGCTGCTTTTACTCTGTCTAGAAAGGAGAAGAAAATATTGTGTAAGTTTCTGAGTGGAGTTAAAGTTCCAGAAGGATACTCTTCAGATGTCAGAAGACTTGTCTCTATGAAAGACCTCACGTTGAAGAGTTTAAAGACACACGACTGCCATGTTATAATGGAACACTTTCTACCAATAGGTATACGTTCTATTTTGCCAGTGAAAGTAAGAAGCGCCATAACTAATTTGTGTTTTTTCTTTAGGTCAATTTGTAGTAAGGTAATCGATCCCGATATCTTACCAACACTACAAAAAGAGATAGTTATTACCTTGTGTGAGCTTGAAATGTATTTTCCTCCCTCTTTTTTTGACATAATGGTACATCTAGTTGTTCATCTTGTGAAAGAGACACAGTTGTGTGGACCAGCTTATATGAGATGGATGTACCCTGCTGAACGTTATATGAAAATATTAAAAGGGTACGTGAAAAGCCGAAGTCGACCAGAGGGGTGTATTGTTGAACGATACATTGTTGAAGAAGCGGTTGAGTTTTGTACTGAATATTTGTCCAATGTTCAGTCGATTGGACTCCCCAAAGCTCATATTTTTGAAAAAAAGGATGGTAAAAAATTAATTGGAAATAAAATTGTGACAGTATCAAGGGATGAACGGGATCAAGTGCATTTGTATGTTCTGCACAATGATAATGAGGTTGAGCCATATGTTGAGATGCACAAGGATGTACTCCGAAGGTTAAATCAGAACAGAAATGAAAATTGGATAGTACGAGAGCACAATCAAAGTTTCATACAATGGTTAAAGGATCATATTTATTCGAAGCGCTCTTCAGATCCTGCTTCAGTAACAGAAAGGTTGAGATGTTTGGCATATGGTCCAAGTTTGCATGTGTATTCTCATAGCGCATACGCAATTAATGGATACACATTTTATACCAAAGACCAAGACGATAAAAGTACTATGCAAAATAGTGGTGTCACCGTCCTAGCTGAAGCAATGCACATATCAAGTATGAAGGACTTAAACCCCAAATATGCAAATCTGTCATATTTTGGAGTTATTGAGCACATTTGGGTGTTTGATTACGAGAAGTTTCAAATTCCAATCTTTGGTTGCAACTGGGTAAATAGTACTGGCATACGAATGGATAAGTCTGGATTTTTGCAAGTGGATCTTAATAGGGTGGGGTACAAAGATGAGCCTTTTATTCTAGCATCTCAAGCTAGACAAGTGTTCTATGTCACTGACCCGACGACTACGAAATGGTCTATAGTGCTTCTATCTAACAAAGTGGTTGATGATAGCGGTGTAGATCAATGTGATATTGATGTTGAGAATGAGTCATGCATTAGACGGAATGAGTTGAATACAAATGATCAAGATGAGGATCTTATAGCGGATGAGTCATATATCAGAAATGACCATAACGAGGGAATTTGGATCCATTCATCCGTCCGCATTGCTAAGACACAAGTAATTCATATTCCAACCAAGAAAAGAAAGAGATGTTAGTGAAAGAGGTAAAATTTGTTATATACTTGATTTCTTTATTATATTTGTTATATATTATGTCATATTTGTTATATATTAGTGAAAGAGCATTTTATTTTCATTTTTTACATGGTAATGTTATTTAGACTCCAACAAGATCCAAAACAAAGGATAAGCGGATTCCGGAGCATACCGAGTCCGTTGTTTCAAAAAAACAGGTACATCACAATTATATGATATTTATGCATAGAAAATGTTAAATTGGATATCTTATACTTCATCTAACAAATTATATGATATATAGCTGTTAATCTTACACTTGTTTAATCTTACAGTGGACATTGGTTGTTGGTCGCAATTAACCACAGCGGAGAGTCAACCCCATTATTACATGGAATTATGTGAAGGTATATTAATTATCACATGTTTTATTATATTAGTGATGCTACTTGATAAAACTTAGGATTTATCCATATTTTCTTTTAATTGAATTACAATCTTTGTGTTTTCAGGACCTATAATGTAGATTTGAAGCAATGCTTTGGTTGGATGCAAAAGTATTAGTATAAGTAATATGTGCATTTGTAGAAAAAATGTAATGATTTGTAATTATAAATAGGTGTATATATAATTTTGGTTTGTAATTTTAAATATATATATTGGTTTGAATTGCCAATTGTTTTGCATATATAATTTTGGTGTAAATTGCCAATGGTTTGAATTGCCAATTTCTGAAAAAAATTGCTGGTTGAAAAACAGGTAAAATTCTGGTTGAAAAAACCTGGTAAAAATTGTGGTTTAAAAAAATTTATATAAAATTTTTCGTATACCTTAGACAGCGCTTCTGGAGAAAGCGCTGTCTAAGGTAGGGATTAGACAGCGCTTTTGACAAAAGCGCTGTCTAAGGTAGGGCATAGAAAGCGCTTTTGACAAAAGCGCTGTCTAAGGTATACCTAGAAAAATTCAAAAAGGTTGACCTTAGACAGCGCTTTCACCAAAACCGCTGTCTAAGGTATACCAAAAAAATGTCAAAAAAGGTGAGGCTTAGAAAGCGCTTTTTCCAAAAGCGCTGTCTAAGGTGTACCTTATAATGTCAAAAAGCGCTGTCTAAAGGTACCATAGACAGCGCTTTTCATTAAATATACCCCCCTTTAGACAACGCTTTTGGTATTACCCAAAGCGCTGTCTAAACCTATAGCAGCGCAGGTTTATACAGCGCTGTCTAAGGGCAAAAAAAGCGCTGTCTAAGGTCTTTTTTGTGGTAGTGTTACTTAATTACTTAATAAACATAACGTTAATTATCGAATAATTAGTAATAGGAATAAAAACTTAATAACAATTAATCATGATTTTAATTAGATGATCCTAAAATTAAAAGAGAAATAGTTATTTAGTTATGTTTCTAATAACCTAATGTTTCAATACAGGCCCAATGGCCTTACGGTCTACCTTCTAAAAACTGAAAGAAAACACCAAATGGGCTTGGGTTGTCCATGACCCACTTTGCTTTTAGGGTCCGGACGGGTGGATTCAAAGGGATAATGTTTGGCCTAAACCCTATTTTTCTATCTTGCTTAATTAAAGAACAAGTCAATAATGAAAGCTGACAAATGGCTATAATGAAAAGACAAAAGGGAACATCTAAAACACGTTGGGCAGTGAAAAGAACATCAGTAATAATGAATACCCATCTTTTAAGAAGAACTTTTAATCATATTAAATCCCAAGAGAGAAAAAAAATTCAAACGACTTTTAAAAATAAACACATTAACACACACAATGCATCGTTCATCTTTTGAAACCCTCTCTCTCTCATGTTCATAGTACCCTTCCCTTTTAACACCTCTCTCTCTCTCTCTCTCTCTCTCTCTCTCTCTCGTAGATTCATCCCTCTCATTGCAAAACTCCACCGAGTTTCCTTACTAAACCCAAACCCTCAACCCTTCTCAATCTTCCATAAAAAAGATTTTCAAACTCGCAGCAATCAAATTATCTCAAACCCAAACTCGGCGAAACCAAACCAAACCCTAGATTTTCATTCAAATATTAAATAGTAATGGAGCGATAAAATAAGCAATTAGGGTATGGGTTTTAATCAATACAACAAAACGAGCAATATGTCAAAGAGGAATCGAGTGAAAGGAGAACGGACTTACACGATTGGAGCTAGTCCGATGAGAAATTTCGGCAAGGGTGGTGTCTCGAGTAGGTACGTGTTGCTTTGCTGCTTTCCACTCTTTCCTTTTTCCTCAGCTCGCTTCTTCTTCCTCTATCGTACGTTCTGAGTATCTTGCTAGTACCAATGCCTTTCTAAGTTTGTAGGCCTGTGGTTAAGCTCACCTTGCTCAGAGTTCTGATGTGAGCTCCGAGAAGGTTTTGAGAAAAGAGCTTTAGAGAAAGTTAGGGGTGGATTTCCACAGAACTTCGTTAGGGTTTTCTGGGTCCCTTCATGAGTGAATAGTGAGACGTATTTATAGGCTCAGAAATGTGAAATGAGGTACGTGTGAGGTGAGATTTTTGGTACGTGTGAGAGAATATTTCTGTTAGGGAATGGGGAGGATTGCCGATTTCGTGGGATTTGGGTGATAGTGAATCATTCTATGATTTTGTTTGTAGTGTGAGCTGTACTTCTTCTAGAATGTGATTTTTTGATTTTCACTGCGTGATATTTGCGTGTTTACTATTTACTGCTTGCAAAATACACACTGACTTTATTGCTGATATGGCTCTTATTTTGACTTAAGTTGACTCTTGTTATTTTTTAATTTTCTGATGACCTATGAATGTGTTACTAACTGTTGTCGAAATTTGGATACTCTTGTGATAAACTTCCTGAATTTTGTTTGAAATTGAATGGCATTGATTTTCAGGATTTTCATTTTGTTAAGAACCACGTCACTTTCTTGTCGTTTGAGTACTTCACATCATCAAAATCATTAACATAAATTGCTTCTTCTTCTGCAGGTTAAATGGCGAGAACACCGCTAATCTTCCACTCTTCTGAGTCTCAACGGGAGATCCAATTGAGCTAACAATTTAGAACAGAAGAGTAGGGGTGGTGAGCATAATGAAACAGGGTATGTGTTAAGGTGAGGAAATCATAGGCAGAATGCCTCTTTTTGCTGTCATTTAACCATATTTCGTGTGTATCTTACAACCTTGATTGTTATGACCTATTTTGGTGGTGATATTATTGCTTTTGAATTGTAAACTATCTTGAGACCTTGTATCTTGTTAGGTTTTCATGCGCTTGCTCTTGGTTGATATAATGGTGAGGTGTTTGGTACAAGTTTGGACGATGAGATACATTGGCCATGAAATTAATCTTGGAACGAAGAAAAGGTTGCAGGCTGTTTGGACTTGATGCAAAGCTTGATGGAGGGTTTGATGAGGAACTTTGGACATGAAGAACTTTGGCTCACTGAGTTTAATACAAAGTATTGTCATAGAGCTTGGCACAACAGCTGGTATGACCCCTTTACCAATGTATTTGTTCCTCTGTTTCCTGTAGTATTTGGTTTGCATAGCTTAACACTTATTGTTGCTGACATAATATCGTGGCTTGTGACTTTCTCACTATTCATTCCATGACAAATGCTGTTGGATTTGTGATGCGTGGATTTTGTTACTTTGACATCTGTGCCTTTATATTGTATTCATTCTTATGCAGCTGTTATGGCCTTACTTGCCATCACCTACTACGATTTGTGTTGGCGTGAACTTGCTTTATTTCCATTGCTGGTTTTCACACTATTGACTTATTCCACTTCTTTTCTATAATGCCTTGACTCAGGTTAAAAGAGATCATTATAAATGGCACCTTTGGATGCTTCGGAATGGTAACTATTTGCATTGTAAGTACTACTTTGATTGCCTTAATATTATTTATTGAAAGATGATTATTGCTTTATATGAAATGTTCTGAACATGTTCTGCATCTTGCTTGATTCTGCCCAAAATTGCTCTTTTGGCACAATTCAATTCTTACTGAAACCTCTTTGTACTAATTTAAAAGTGTGTGTTCTTTAATGGTTGAATCCTGGAACATGGTTATGTCAATGATGGTTTGGTGAATTGTTGTTTTTTTATGCAGCAGGTGAAGAAGTCATGGCGTGGTGATTCGTATGGCACAAGTAGGTGAACCATAGCAGCTTGGTAGAAAGTAGAGAGCTTGAGGGAGCTTAGACATGAAGCATTTGGAGCGATGAACAACTTGGCTTGAGTGGAGCATATCTTTAGAGCTTTAGGTTTAGCTCATAGATCTTGCCTTTGGTTCCTTAAGTTTCAAGGAATTAGGATGATGAAGGGCAGAATTAAATATGTATTTTCTTGCACCAAAATGAAAAAAATTGGTTACTGTCAATTCTAACATCTTGTTGAACTTTCCCAAAGTGTCTTAACAACCTTATATGATCACTTTTGAATAACAAAATGTATCGATGCTAGTTTGTACATGCTTGGATGCTATCTAATGTGGCTGGTGTATTATGAAATTCAAGAATATTAATGTGTATTCATGACTCAGCAATCACGTGACATTTCTATGATTTGAACTTCATTATGCTTTAATTAGTTTGATCATAAACTCTTAATGACTTTGAAGCTTCCTTAGCCATTATCTTGACAACATTCAATAGCTTGCCACTGAACTGGTATCACCTAGAACAAGCTTAACATCAATTTGCTCATAACTCGAGACTATACATAATTTGTCTTGAAAGTTTCTGATGGCTTGAATTATTTCTTGATTAATCTTGCTCCAATACTTCTAATTAAAACTTAACTTGATAACCCTTAATTATGGCTTCGAATTCTTAAGCTTAAAACGACTCAATCATTTAGTTATAATATCAGAGACAACATGAAGAAAAATCTCTATAATTTTGAACAGTGCCCAATTTTGAACCAATTCAAGCTTGGGTTAAAAACGCACGCGACCTAAAGCTGAATCCTTTTTCCTTGAATCAAGAATGGCCATTTCTTAGCTTGTTTTAACCATACAGCCTCAGTGTCACACTTGGAATATGGTTAAAAATCTTCTTGATTATAACTTAAAATTAGTTTGAAGCCAATTGATCATGTCTTGACTGAATAACCATAAAACTAGAGCCTAAATCCTCCTTATCCCTTCTTGAAATCATAGCAAACCCAACACAAGCTAGTAAGCATTTCAAACACATGATAAAACCCTTATGACCTGAATTTTAGAGTCAACACGAAAATTTGGTGTAGAAAACGTACAATAGGTAGGACAAATTTGGGGTATGACATGATGTTACTAAGAAAACTAAATACATCTTTTTGAAAGTAGTACTTAGGGCGGGTCTACAGAACCCAACTCTGGACTATTAAACTCAGGGGGGGCATACAAACCTTATACTCTAATGTTGCAAAAAAAATTATAACTGCCCAACATTGTCCTTTAAATACTTATGTTTGTCATCATAAAAAAGGGGGACATTGTTAGAACAAGATTTGTTCATGACATATATTCCTTGGGTTTTTATGATAATAAAGTATTAAAAGTGAAATGGTTATATTTGATGTGTGTTTCTTGTATGCAGGTTCTAATACTTGTAAATATATATACAAAATCTGATATACAAAGGCACACTTGAGAGAAGCTGAATTACTACCTTCTGGCAGTGCAAAATCTGAAGAACACTCTCTAAGTGATGTCCGATGTAGACTCTTCAGCATCAGAAGAAGCAACAATATTGTCTCTACACTTGGTGAATATAAATTGGCTTCTGATGATCATTCACAATTAGTAATAAAGTTGAAGCTATCTGTACTACAGAAAGTAAGCTGCATTGTCAAATCAGTTTGTCAGCTAGAGTCTTGGCTTCTGGTTATTTCTCACATTCCTCCTCTTTCCAAATCTTTCAAGTCTCAAGAAAGTGAAATCCTGAAACTTCATCTCCAAGCAATTTCCACCCAAACCAGCGATCAAAAAACTTCACATACATCATGTGGATGTCATCCAAACACTCATACACTTTATGTAACATCAGAATCAACAAGATCACATCCCACTTGCACCAAGCTACAGATTTAATTGGCCAGGGAGTTCTAGAAGGTTTTAGTTCATTCTAAGCATTGCAATACATTCCTTGGAGGTCAAGGAAGCTGTTAGCATCAAGAGATTGCATCTGTAACACCTCTATCAAATAATTCAATTCCTTGTTAAATTTCCAACAACTTTGGTGTTTACATCATGCCATTTCATTGCGTATTGAGAGAGTTAGCATTTAAAGATGATGAAGATGATGATGAACACAAAGCTGAAGATGATAATGGTGGTGGTGCCATTTTCAAAATAAAAATGAATTTTTAGTATATTATTATTTCATTGTAATTTAATCAATGGATGTATCACCACCCCAGTGGTTAGAGCGTGCCTTTTCGGGGTTTGTGTGTGCAAGGTCTGGGGTTCGAATCCCCCTCGCGCCATACCTTTTGCTTTTATATTTTTAACCATTTTTAACTTGAAACTTCATATATTATTTAACACACGCATTATTCATCACCATGCAAGCACCTGACCCAGTGGCTAAGGTTTTAAGCCCATGACCTTGAGGGCGTGAGTTCAACACTAGTGGGAGCCATTCCCTAATTTTTTACCACTATTTTTCATGCTTTTCTTCACAACTTCATTCAATTATTTCAATAAGCAAAATTAATCTTTTTGAGCCAATTTTTTACACACTTCTCATTTATCTTGTATATTTTGATAATCCATCAAAAAATCCAAAAAATAATATTTAATTTTGACATTTTTATTAGGTTGAAAACTAGTACTTTTTAAGTATTTTTCATGCCTTTTCTTGATTCCTTTTGATCATTTCTTTGACCTAATTGTACATATGTGTTTGTATGGTCATAATATACTTTGTTTAAGTCTTGTTTAATGTACATAACATGTTGTCTTGCTTATACATACCATGATTAGGTGTTATTTCTTTTGAAGAATACCTTGATTAAATTTTGTTTAGTTGAAACCTTAGGGTTTTGTTCAACTAATCTTTTGAAAACATCTTGATAAATGACTATGGCTTCCACTTGAGTTTGGATTCCCCAAAGCCCTTGATTCAACCATGTTTAAATATCATGTTCATGTGCTTATCTCCATAAACTTCCATTAGGGTTTTGTTTACCTTTTGCTATATTCATCTGATCTTTGATTCATCTTGAATACATGCTTACTTGAACTTCTTTGTGATTGCTCCTATTGATCAAATCTTTGCTCACATATTCAAGTATTTCCTTCATAAACTCTCACCATGATGAACATATCTACTTGCCTGATGCTCATTCACATGTTGATACACCCTGCTTGATCACAATAATGGTTATTTCATCCTTGTTGACTACATTTGTTTAAAAGCTTAATAAATTTTGTCTTGTTAAGTTTCTATTGACATTTATGTTTATAACACTTGTATTCATATAACTGTTGCATTTCAATACTCATCCTTAAGTTTAGACTCAGTTCAAACTTTAGGATCCTCTTCAACCTATAACTCAGCTAAAACCCTAGGATCCCCTTTAAGGTGTGAGGGCAAGGTTCCTTAGTCCTTGTTTTAATGATGTCAAAGTTAGTATAATCTCGTACTTGTACTTTGGACAGTATCATCGCGTCTTAGATTGCATTCATTATTTAATATGCATACAATATTCCGTTAAAATGTGTCTATGCATATAGGATCATCTTGTGTATGAAATTTGTGTATTTGATCATGTTGGATACCTTAGGTCAACCCAAAAAGGGTTTAGGTCAACCAAAATACACACAAAAAGGTGTTTATAGCAGTTTGGTGTCCTTGCGTCGACTCACAGACATGTGGAGGTTGACGCATGCTGTTGAAATAACAATTTGTTGCTCTCGGGTGTCCATGCGTCGACCCACATGTATAGAGCGGTTAACACATACTGTAAGAAAAAGAATTTTTGACATTAAGGGTGCCTTACGTCGACGCATGACCCTGTTCCGGACGACGCATCATTGAGAATTTTGTGCAGGTTTTGCATTCGGGTGTGCTCAGGTCGACCACCTTAGTGCTATGGTCGACCTCTCGCACACTAAAGCTGATTTTTCTGATCCTTTGTGTTTCAAAAAGCTGTTATTCCAGTTATTGGGTCTTGGCATCATATATATTCATTTGTGTCATCATTGTACACACATAGAACAAGAAAAGTGAAAATATACACTGATTTTTTCTCATTATCTTCATTCTCACTCTTGCATTCTTCAACAATTACACATAATAATTTTTGTTGATCTTTTGCATTGTCGAGGTGATAACGTCCAAATGTAGGATTGTGTATCTAGTTTGGGTTGAGAATTCAGTGAGTTTTTATTGAATAAAATCGTTAGGGTTTTGTCCTCCAAGATCTTGAGGATTTGGGGGTTTTTGCATAGATCTTTGCTTCACAGATTTAGCCTAGTGAAAGGTTTGAAGAACGGTGGGTTCGTTCAAACAAGTAGCGGTAACCGGAGGATTGTGTAGAAAGATTTGGGGTCAAATGTCATGCGATCGTAATCAGCCAAGCGAAAGGTTCGAAGAAAGGTGGGTTCGTTCAAATAAGTAGCGGTAACTGGAGGTTTGTTCGAGGCGTTTGATGCACTTGATTCGACTTGAATCAAGGGGAGAGAAAGGAATAGTATCAACTTCAACATATAGGCTTGAGTGTGCGGTGACTATTGCTTCTCTTATATAAACTTTGCAACTTGATAATACATATCTCAATTCTAGTTTTTAGAATTGGGGGCAGACGTACCTGAAGCGAGGACGAAAGGGGAATTGCCTAAACAAATTCGGTGTTGTTCTCTCTTTCTCTATCTCTTTAATTTGTGTTGTTCACGTTTGTGTAATATCAATTGTTCAATAAATTTCCGTTGTTGTGTAGTGCTGAAATTCTGTTTTGAAAACTCATTACAATCACTTGGATTGTAATTGTGAAAAATTCTGCACTAGCATTACATAGGAAATTCAACTTGATGTGTTTTGCACACCAAGTGTCCGATGAATTGGTCGCACACAAACTGTTTGTAATATTGTCAATTCAAGTTTACATTTCACAAGTCATTGGAAGTCGGATAAAATAAAGTGATCATTACTTGTATTGATTAATTGGTAAATTATTGATTCGTTTTCTCATTGGATTTAATTCCATTCGGTTTCGCATATCCGATCTTACTAATAACGGTTCATTGAGACGATTTATTTACTCGGCCGCTTCCGTATAATTTTTGAAAACAATTTTTAAGCGCCGACTATGTTTAAAAATTAGTGATCTATTCAACCCCCTTCTAGATCATTTCCATCGTCTAACAAGTGGTATCACGAGCACCGGTTTATCTAGTGCTTTGCATATAACTTTTTAGAAAATGGCCAACGAACCAAAAGAGACATACAATAGAGCACTAGTTTTTAACGGTGAGAACTATAGTTATTGGAAAGATTGTATGCGTGTGCATATCAATTCTATTGATAGAAAGGTATGTAATGTTATACAAAATAGTCCTATGGAAACCATTATGACCAATGCGGACAACGTTGTTGTGCCTAAGCCGAAAGCACAATGGAACGAAGAAGATGAGAAAAAAGTATAACTACGATTGGAAAGCTAGAAATATTCTTATATTCTCTTTAGGAGTTGATGAATATTATAGACTTTCACATTGTACTACTGCTAAAGCTATGTGGGACGCATTGCAAGTTGCCCATGAGGAAACTAATGATGTCAAACTAGCTCGAATCAACACTTTGACACAAGAGTTTGATCTCTTTCACATGAAGCATGGTGATACCATTGCTGATATGCAAAAGAGATTTACCCATTTAATCAATCGACTAAACTCACTTGGGAGACCGGTTTCCAATGATGTTGCTATTAATAAAATTTTGAGGTGTCTTATTAGGGAGTGGCAACCAAAGGTCACGGTCATAAAGGGAGTCAATGACCTCATGACTTTGGACATCATAACTTTATTTGGCAAGCTTAAGGAACATGAGCAAGTGCTCATTAGTCTCGACCAACATGACAAAAAGGTAAAGAAAGAGAAGACCAAAGATGCGGAAAAGAAGTCAATAGCTCTAAAGGCTTCTAGCTCAAAGTCCTCCGCAAAAGAGCTAAGTGATAGTGAATCGAGTGATGATGATGAAGATACAAATGAAGATATGGGGCTGTTTGTGAGGCGATACAATCGTTATATAAGGAAAACGGTATTCAACATTCAGACAAGAATCTCATCAACTTTCGACGACAAACAAGGTCCTCTAAGAATGAAGGAAACAAGGGTGGTAAAGCAAAAGGTTCTTGCTACAATTATGAAAAAGTCGGTCATTATAAGTCGGATTGTCCATTGATGAAGAAGGACAAGGGGAAGGAAAAGAATCGTCAACAAAAGAAACAAAGTAAACCTAGAAGAGCTTACATTACTTGGGAAAGTGATAGTGAGTCGTCTAGTGAAGATATCTCAAGTGACGAAGAAGACTCAGTCAACCTTTGTCTCTCCGTTCATCAAAAGAAGAAGAAAAATGTAAGACATGTTAAGTATGAACACTTTAATAAAATGTCTCATTCTGAATTACAAAATGCTTTTGATACTTTACACCATGAGGCTAAAGAAGCCTTTAAACGTTTAGCTTCAAATAAACAATTTTTCTCTCATTTGGAGAAAAAGATCTCCGATTCCGAAAATGAATTAGAGGCTCTTAAGAAGTCTATGGTGGAAGCAACAAAAGCAAAATTTGAGGATGACAAGAGTATTTGGTTAAGTTGGGGTTGTGAAACTTGTCACATTTGGCAAAAAGAAGTGAGAACTCTTAAAGCCAAACTAGACAAGGCTTTAGAACCTAAAGTCACTTTTGCCATTGATCGATCACATTTTAGAAAAAGCATGAATAATCCTTATAAAAAATACACTTATGTGATTAGAGATCAAGTTAGCAAAAGTAACACAAATGTTAACCTTACTTGCTTGTATTGTTGCAAGATGGGTCATACCATTGCCAAATGCCGCTTTAGGAGATTTTTAGTTCCTAAAATAATTTTCCAATGGTTTCCCAAATGCAACCAAAGATTCACTCACAACCAAGGACCCAATAAAAATTAGGTACCTATTTCCCTTGTTTGATTGTGTAGGTACAATGTCTTGAGTCTACAAAGAGAAGATGGGTTCTCGATAGTGGATGCTCAAGACACATGATGGGAGACATTTCCTTATTCATTGACTTTGTGGCAAAGAAGAAAGGATTTGTGACCTACGGGGACAACAACAAGGGGGCAATACTCGACAAAGGTAGTGTAGGTAATCCATCTTCTACTACTATCTCAGACGTGCTATTAGTTGAGGGTCTTAAACACAACCTTTTTAGCATTAGTCAATTATGCGACAAAGGTTATAAAGTTTCATTTTCAAATAATTGCTGCATAATTGAAAATAATGATAAGAATGAGGATGTGTTTAAAGGCCTGAGGGTTAATAATGTCTATATGCTTGACTTGAGTGAGGTATCGTTGAGTATAAATAAATGTCTTGTCACCATGAATGAAGATTCATGGTTATGGCATAGGCGTTTAGCGCATGTCAATTTCGATTTGTTAAATAAAGTAGTCCCTAAGGATTTAGTAGTCGGCTTACCCAAAATAAAAATTTCAAAGAATCACTTATGTGATGCGTGCCAAATGGGGAAGCAAACAAGGATCTCGTTTAAGTATAAAAATATCGTTTCAACAATGAAACCTCTTGAACTCCTCCATATGGACCTCTTTGAACCATCTAGGATTAAAAGCTTGGGTGGTAACTACTACGGTTTTGTGATTATAGACGACTACTCTAGGTTTTGTTGGACTATTTTCTTAGCAAGAGCGATACTTTTTCAACTTTTGAGAAGTTTGCCAAACTCTCTCAAAACAAATTGAATACAAGCATTGTAACAATCTGAAGCGATCATGGAGGTGAATTTGAAAACCACCTCTTTGAAGAATTTTGTGATAAGAATGACATGGATCATAATTTTTCCGCACCACGTACTCCTCAACAAAATGGAGTAGTGGAACGTAAAAATAGAATTTTGGAAGAATTAGGAAGAACTATGATCAATGAGAGTGGTCTTCCTAAATACTTTTGGGCCGATGCCATTAATATAACTTGTTATGTTTTGAATAGGGTGCTTATCCGTCCTATTCTCAACAAAACTCCGTATGAGCTTTTGAAAGGAAGGAAGCCTAATGTATCACACCTTCACGTTTTTGGTTATAAATGCTTTATGTTGAATAATGGTAAGGAGAACCTTGGTAAGTTTGATTCAAAGGACGATGAAGATATCTTTCTCGGATACTCTCAAACTAGTATGGCATATAGAATATATAATTAAAGGTTACTTACAATTGAAGAATCCATACACGTTACTTTTGATGAATCTTATCCAAAAAATGTCGAAAAAGGAATTTCTTTTCATGGTGCAGGTGTATCTTTAGAAGACATACTCTAGGACACTAAAAAGGGATCATCCAATTAACAACGACGACCTTCCTCCAGCTTGGAAGTCCTCTAAGGATCATCCCATCGACAACATACTCGGAGACATATCAAAGGGAGTAACTACGAGATCCAAGCTAAGTAACTTTTATTATCACTTTACTTTCGTCTCTCAGATTGAGCCTAAAAACTCCAAAGAGGCCTTACTCGATGAACATTGGTTTTTATCAATGCAAGAGGAATTAAATCAATTTAAAAGAAATGAGGGTTGAGACCTTGTCCCTCCTCCGTGAGGTCATCGAGTAAATGTCACCAGATGGGTGTTTAGGAACAAGCTTGACGAAAATGAAGTCATAACAAGGAACAAAGCGCGCTTAGTGGCGCAAGGGTATAACCAAGAGGAGGGCATAGACTATGAGGAAACTTATGCCCCTGTTGCCCGACTCGAGGCTATACGTCTTTTGCTTGCCTACGTATGTTCTAAAAATTTCAAATTATTTCAAATGGATGTAAAGAGTGCTTTTCTAAACAGATACATTAATGAAGAGGTCTATGTATCTCAACCTCCTGATTTTGAATCTCATGAGTATCCTAATCATGTTTATAAGCTTAAACGTGCTTCGTATGGTCTCAAGCAAGCCCCTAGGGCTTGGTATGAGTGTCTTAGAATTTTTTTACTAGACCAAGGATACTCAAGAAGGAACGTTCGTGAGCCAAATAAAGTATTGCTATGAGCCACTCAAGCGCTTCGACGTGGCTAACTCTAAAGCAATTGACACTTTAATGCCTACATGTGTAAACTTGGACTGAGATGAGAATGGTAAGGTCTTTGATGTAAAGAAATATAGAGGTATGATAGGTTATCTTCTCTATCTTACCGCATCTCGACTAGATATCATGTTTAGTGTATGTATGTGTGCTCGATATCAACCATGTCCCAAGGACTCTCATTTAAAAGTCGTCAAGTGCATACTTAGATACATATGTGGTACTCCAAAGTATGGGCTTTGGTTTTCCAAGGGAAGTGATTGCACTTTGGTTGGCTATTCCGATTCTGACTTTACTGGTTGCAAATCAGATAGGAAAAGCATTAGTGGCACTTGTCATTTCTTCTCAAATTCCTTAGTGAGTTGGCATAGCAAAAAGCAAGTTTCCGTTGCTTTGTCAATAGCCAAGGCGGAATACGTTGCAGCCGGTAGTTGTTATACCCAAATCTTGTGGCTCAAGCAACAATTACTCGACTTCAATGTTAAACTTGAACATATTCCCATTTTGTGTGATAATACAAGTGCCATTAACTTAACCAAAAATCTAGAACTACACTCATGCACGAAACATATTGAAATTTGCCATCATTTCCTTAGGGATCATGTAGAGAAAGATGATGTCGTATTTGAGCATGTTGATAGCAAGAATCAACTTGCCGATATTTTCACAAAACCACTTGCGACAGAACCCTTCTTTAACATCCTTAGGGAATTTGGTGTTCTCGATATCTCGGACCGTGTTTAAAATTGAATGGTTGTATGTTCGATATCTATGCTTGTCTATACTTTGAGTAATTACATTGAGAATCTCAAGCTATGTGAGGGCATTCATCACTTATCTTCATTGGAGGTAATATCGTTCCTATCACTTTGGCTTGTCTTGATCATATATATATATATATATATATATATATATATATATATGAAATTGTGTTATAATTAGTGTCATCTTGATGTTTATTTGATAGTTTAGATACATTTTTAATCCATTTTTATGTTTGAAATATGTGTGGGCTTGTTATTTATTCTTGTGTGATGCATACATAACATAATTTTGTCTTTTTCTATGATTGCACT
This sequence comes from Lathyrus tuberosus, assembly GCA_022829125.1. NCBI lineage: Eukaryota > Viridiplantae > Streptophyta > Magnoliopsida > Fabales > Fabaceae > Lathyrus > Lathyrus tuberosus. The sequence goes on from JALAZF010000761.1 coordinate 1,035,593, forward strand.
TCATGCGTCGACCACAACAGGGCATAGGTCGACTCATGCTATTTCATTTGTGACAACATTGGATTCAAGTCTGTATGCGCCGACCCATGCGTCGACTCATACTAAAGTCATTCAAAAATTTGAATTTTAAACCTGCGTACCTCGACGCATCCTAGGCTTAGGTCGATGCATCGCTGCGTGACCCAAAAATTCTCCTTGGAAAATGTTACGTAACTGAATTTTTCTCGGTAATTATGGTCATTCAATGTGCCTTTTCATTTCACATTGTCATTATCACCATCATTTGCATCATTTCATCTCATTATCACCAACACTCTCTCAAATTGCTCTACAAAACCTAAAACCCATTTCCAAAAACTCTCTCAAATCAGAAACTTCTACTACAAATTAGTGAACAACTTGGTTCCTCATCATCAATATCTACTTGGGTACTGTTCATCACTTCGAAAAACAGAGCTTCCATGGCTTCTTCAAGAGTAACAGGAAAGAGAACCACTAGGGCTTCAACTTCAAGAGCAGGAACTTCACTACCTCCACCACAACCTCTGTTAAATATTCTGGTAAATGCTATGTCTTTACTTTTTGATGAACTAGCTGATGTTTTTGAGAAGAAGTTTAAGAAAAGGCCAGTTATCAAACAATTTGTTTACTATCCGAAAATGGATGAACGTATGCACATCCTAGAAATTATTGATATACTGAGTCATCAAAAGTTTGATAATTTTCTAGAGTGTGGTACAAATTATAATGAAGAATAAGAAAAAGATTCACTGGCCATACTACATTGCTAGCAGAATTTATGCTCTTATGCAATCAGGTAGAGGGACAACCTTGTGCTATGGTTCATTTATTCAAAGTATTCTTGACAGGGCTGGGATTATTGTTTAAGATTGTCGTACCTCGAAAAATGAGAACGACCTCGCGAAGCGGAATTGCATGCCCACGAGATGGATTTAACAGAGTCGCCACCGATCTTTATTTATTCCGATAGAGGGAAAGGGAAAATATCGAATAAAACCCCTAAAAAGAAAGGATAAGAATGGTCATCGCAACCAATGTCTGAGTTCAGGAGTCGGTTACGCAAGGGGAAGGTATTAGCACCTCTCACGTCCGTTATACTCAATGGGAACCATTTAGTTAGGGTTAAATGAGTGTTAGCTTAAGGTTTGCTTCTAATCTTCTACTAGAGGAAAGGGAGAAAAGAGAAATGTTTTTAGGATTTTTTAAAGAGGAGACCTAAGGGTTTTTATTACTAGGGGGGCTCGACAAGACTTCATAATCTCGTGCCTACGTATCCTCATAGTGCAATGAGGAACTCAGAGCCTTCGTAGTTCGGGGCTACGATGAAAAAATGGAAAGGTGGAATCCAAGAAGGCATTGGATGTAAAGGAAAAAGGAGAAGGTAGAAAAAAGAAAAGGTGGCAAAAGAAAAAGGTAGAAAAAGAAAAAGGTAGAAAAAGAAAATGGTAGAAAAAGAAAAAGGTATCTCGCTAGGATCTCGCAATCCTATGCCTACGTATTCTCAAGATGAACTTCAGAAATCAGAGCGTCTGTAGTTCTGGCTACTACGGTGAAAAGCTTGAAAGCAAAGCTTGTGAAGATTGATTGTTTATGAGAAGAGATTAATGGCTATCTCTGATGAAAGGATAGAGGAATGGTTAAAAATCACAAGAGATTAATGGCTATCTCTTGGAAAAGCTAGTGGTTTAAAAGTGGCTTGAATATATTTTTAAGAATGCCAAAGGGTTATGTCAGAGTGCTAGACTCTAACAGTCCTTTTCATCCAAGATTGATTGTAAAATGTTTAATGGACAGTGAACGCTTGATAGAAATCAATTGTTCAAGAGTTGCGCCAAGATGCTAGATCTTGACAGCTCTTATTCATCCAAGTTGAAATGAAAAATATTTGATGGACAACAAGCTTTTGATGATAATCAATTGCTCAAAGAGTTATGCCAAGATGCTAGACCTTGACGGCTCTTATTCGTCCAAGTTGATATGAAAAATATTTGATGGACAACAAGCTTTTGATGATAAAAAGCTCAAAAGGGTTATGTCAAGATGCTAGATCTTAACAGTCCTTATTTGTCCAAGTTGAAATGAAAAATATTTGATGGACAACAAGCTTTTGATGATAAAAAGCTCAAAAGGGTTATGTCAAGATGCTAGATCTTAACGGTCCTTATTTGTCCTAATTAATTAAAGGTATTTTGAGGAGCGAAAGAATGAATGAATGGCTACCTCAAAGTGCGAGACTTGAGACCAATAGTTCGAGGTTTCTGCTAGAATGCTAGATTCCAACAGTCCTCTTCCTTCGTATTTTTTATTTTTTAAAAAAAGTTTAATCATTAAATTTAAATGGAAAGATTTAGGTACAAAAATAAATAAATCTTAATAATAATATAACAATAATAAAAACATGAACACATAAAATATTACATTTTTACAACATAACTTCACAAACAAAATATATATATATATATATATATATATATATATATATATATATATATATATATATATATATATATATATATATATATATATATATATATATATATATATATATATATATATATACTAAACTACTAACTATATATGGTATGAACAAAAATAAAGGATGAATGATACTCACAAACTCCAAAGCTAGCAAAGGTTAAGCTTGTTATGTAGAAGGAAGTGAAAGTGTTTTGATGGAAGTTGTTGTTGTGGTGAAGATGGTGAATGTTTATGGGTATTATGTAAGTAAAAGAAAAGGATAAAATTTGATTCCTAAAAAAAACAAAAAAAAGATTTGACTTAAAAAATATGTAATGAATGTGCAAGGTTTTGAGAATGTATGTGTGGTATTGGGTTCGAGAGTTCAGAATCCAGATGAGGATGAAGAAGAAGACGAAGAGGAGGATGAGGAAGCTCATCAGATGGAGACTGACCATCATGATGACAGTGATTGGTTGGGTCACTCACCTGTACAGGATCCCTATGCCAATTAAGGCTGGGGCGAGTGGCAACACACATGCTCGATGACCCTAGGCTCATCCTACATGCCTCCTACCACTGACTAGACTAATCAAGATTCATCCTACATGCCTCCGTCTCCACCTCGACCTTAACCAAACAATTCTGAAGTTCTTGAGATGTTCAGGAATATGCAGCTTCAACAACAAAACCTTGGTACTCTTCAAGAGGAAAGGTACACAGATTTACAGGGCCAACTCCAAGCTCAAAGTGACAACTTTGATTTGCTTGCTTCTACTATTTTACAAAGGTTTGATACTATGGCTGAGACAACTGAAGGTTAGAATCGCTCTCTTTCAAATAGCTTCAATACGCTAAACATGGCTGTTTTGGAATTCACTGAACGCCTAGATGAGCAAAGAGCACCATATCCGGACTACTCTTTTAGAGGGAGGGGTCACCCACATAGGGGGAGGAGACCATAGAGGATTGAACTGTGTTGGTATTGTGCATGTCATGTTTCATTTTGCATGTTTTGATTATGTTTTGTTATGTGTTTGCTTTCTTTTGACTTGGAACTTGTACTGAACAAATTTTGTTGTGTAATGTACTAAGTTTCTTTCATTATGTTTCTTGTCTTATTTATACTTATATCTCTTGCATTAACAACATTTTATGTGAATCGTTGTTGGTGTTTTATCCGTTGCAAAGAGTATAATTATGTACACATGAATATGATTTGATTACGATTGACCTATTGCTTCGCTCTTTTTGATGTTGTCAAAGGGGGAGAATGCAAAAGCAAGTGCTTCACAAAGTTAGATCAGAATTTTATTCACAGAGAAATGTATAAAATCAGGGGGAGGATGATTCACAAAGTACTCGATAAGTCGAAGATTTTCCAAGGTTTTTTCCATCATAAAAAAGGGGGAGTATGTGAGGGCAAGGTTCCTTAGTCCTTGTATTAATGATATCAAAGCTAGTATAATCTCGTACTTGTACTTTGGATGGTATCATCGTGTCTTAAATTGCATTCATTCTTTAATATGCATAAAATATTCCGTAAAAATGTGTCTATGCATATAGGAGCATCCCGTGTATGAAATTTGTGTATTTGATCATGTTGGATACCTTAGGTCAACCCAAAAAGGGTTTAGGTCGACCACAATACACAGGAAGGTGTTTATAGCAGTTTGGTGTCCTTGCGTCGACTCACAGACATGTGGAGGTCGACGCATGCTGTTGAAATAACAATTTGTTACTCTCGGGTGTCCATGCCTTTACCCACATGTATGGAGCGGTCGAGGCATACTGTAAGAAAAAGAATTTTTGATTTTAAGGGTACCATGCATCGACGCATGACCCTGTTCCAGTCGACGCGTCACTGAGAATTTTGTGCAGGTTTTGCATTCGAGTGTTCTCAGGTCGACCCCATAGTGCTATGGTCGACCTCTCGCGCACTAAAGTTGATATTTCTAATCCTTTGTGTTTTAAAAAGCTGTTATTTCCGTTATTGGGTCTTGGCATCATATATATTCATTTGTGCTATCATTGTACACACATAGAACAAGAAAAGTGAAAATATACACTGATTTTTGCTCATCATCTTCATTCTCACTCTTGCATTCTTCAATAATTACACATAATCATTTTTGTTGATCTTTTGCATTGTCGAGGTGATAACGTCCAAATGTAGGATTGTGTATCTAGTTTGGGTTGAGAATTCAGTGGGTTTTTCTTGAATAAAACCGTTAGGGTTTTGTCCTCCATGATCTTGAGGATTTGAGGGTTTTTACACAGATCTTTGCTTCACAGATTCAGCCAAGTGAAAAGTTTAAAGAATGGTGGGCTCGTTCAAACAAGTAGTGGTAACCAGAGGATTGTGTAGAAAGATTTGGGCTCGAACGTCGTGCGATCGAAATCAGCCGAGCAAAAGGTTTAAAGGACGGTGGGTTCGTTCAAACAAGTAGCGGTAACCGGAGGTTTGTTCGAGGCGTTTGATGAACTTGATTCGACTTGAATCAAGGGGAGAGAAAGGAATAATACTAACTTCAACAATTAGACTTGAGTGTGTGGTGACTATTGCTTCTCTTGTATAAACTTTGCAACTTGATAATACATATCCCAATTATAGTTTTTAGAATTGGGGGCAGACGTACCCGAAGCGAGGACAAAAGGGGAACTGCCTAAACAAATCCGGTGTTGTTCTCTCTTTCTCTATCTCTTTAATTTGTGTTGTTCACGTTTGTGTAATATCAATTGTTCGATAAATTTCCACTATTGTGTAGTGCTAAAATTCTGTTTTGAAAATTCATTACAATCACTTGGATTGTAATTGTGAAAATTTTGCACTAGCATTACATAGGAAATTCAACTTGGGTTGTTTTGCACACCAAGTGTTCGACGAATTGATCGCACATAAACTGCTTGTGATATTTTCAATTCAAGTTTACATTTCACAAGTCATTGGAAATCGAATAAAATAAAGTGATCATTACTTGTATTGATTAATTGGAAAATTATTGGTTCGTTTTCTCATTGGATTTAATTTCATTCGGTTTCGCATATCCGATCTTACCAATAATGGTTCGTTGAGACGATTTATTTCCTCGGCCGCTTCCGCATAATTTTTGAAACCAATTTTTAAGCTCCGATTTTGTTTAAAAATTAGTGATCTATTCAACCCCCCTTCTAGATCATTGCCATCGTCTAACATGAGGTTCTCAACCTTAATCAAACCTCAGGATTCCTCTTGAAGTTTTCAACTTCATTCAAAGCTCAAAAACCATATCCCCCCGGTGGCTTCAAACCTCAAACTTCAAGTCAAACCCTAGCCAACCTTTGGCCTCAAATTCAAAACTCTCCAGAGATGAGACATGAATCATCTCTATGGAAGATATGTATCTTCTATTCCCCACAACATAAATCAAACATTTTAAACCTTTTTTTTTTCATTTAAGTGATGTAAGTGGCACACTTGTTGATTCAAAATCCAAGATGGAGTCCTTCTCTTATTATGGTACAAAAACACTTATTTCATTTAATGATATAAGTGGCACACTTGTTGATTCTATGTCCAAGTCAAGGTCCTTCTCTTAATATGCAAAGACTCATTTAAAGGAAGATGTGGCATTACTCTGGATTTTCTATATCCAAGTTTAAAGCTTCTTCCTTTATTATCTTCTTTCTCAAAATGTTTGTGGTGAATAGGTGAGATATCTCCCTTAAGATGACAACTTGTCTCTTCTCTCAAATCCAATTCCTCCCATTAGTAGGTGGAACTACGAGGGCTCTGAATTGTCAACTTCCTTTTGAAAATACATAGGCATAAGATTGCGAGATCTTGAGCACAATAATAAGTAAAACCTTTAGGTTCATATACCTTTGTCTTAGTTTATTTCAACATACCCTACAAAAACAACAAAAACATTTCGTACTCTTATCACTCACTCAAAATAGTCAACAAATCCCCAATACACAACAGATGACTTAATCAACAGTAACACAAATATACACAAGAGGTTCGTATAGGATACTATAGATACTTAGGGTGCTAGTACCTTCCCTTAGTATAACCAACCCCGATTCCCGATCTCTTATTGTATTGTTTTACATTTTGCACACTCACATATTTTTTCAGATTTTCCCCCTTCCCTCCTTTTGGGATATATTAAAAGTTCACATGTAAGGGCGACCTCGAAAAATCGCGTGCTACAGAAAAGTGGCAACTTCACTGAGGACTTAGGGATTTCATCCCCCCTAAAAGGGTTAAGCCTATCTTGTATATATTTGTGATTTTTACTGTTGATATCATTTGCTTACTGTTGTATTCCTCATGTTTGTTTGTGTTTTTTGTTTGATCTCTATGAGTAAGACAAATCCTAACCCAGATTTGAGTGTACATAAATAACATAGGACATTGATATAATCAAAAGTTGCATATCTAGAGTAATCCAACACATGAGTGACATGTGATATAATCACACTCAGTGGAGGCCCCTTTGGAATTACTAATGCCATTGCGAGTAGTCGTAATGCCATTACTTTTTTCGACCTGGGAGCCTAAGAAGCTGAGGACCTTTAGTATCCTTTTACCCCACTTGGCCTTTTTTTAGGAGATACGACAGTGATTATCAAGGTGTAGACCTGAGATAGTTGTCATGCGATACTACACTCAGACGAGTTTCTCTTGGGAATATTATTATCCCGGATGAGTAGTCATACAAGCCAATAATATTCGAAAGATGAACCTATTACTTTGGGAACCATGTTATAACATGTTCTATAAGGGCAATGAAACCATAGTACATATTCTCTTGGTTGGGTTAAACCCATGACTCCACGGTCGTAACGTCGAACTCTTGAACCCATGTTTGTTATTTTGTATGTGTGTGCATTCATACATTCATACATTCATTTAAACATCATTTTTAACCAATTTTTTTAAGGAACTTAGAACCTTTATGGTAAATTGAAGGAGTGAAAAACACAAGAAAGGGGGGGGGGGGGGGGGGTTTGAATTGGGTTTCAACACTAAAAACGATTCTTTAAAAATAATCCCCTTTACAAATAACCTCCACTTATTGATGATAAAGCAAGAGAAACTGAAAAGAAAGAACACAGTATGTTTATACTAGTTCACTTGAAAAATCCTCAAGTTAGTCTAGTCCACCCGCCAAGGTGATTTTGCCTCTCTCAAGCGAGGTCTTAATCTACTAATCAAACTGATTAATACAATGCACAAGCCAAACTGCAAGTGACTAACAACAATCTCTAAGACACACTAGTCCTAGACTTCTCAAGAATTATGACCTAACCGGTCTCTTAAGGAAATCAAACAACTGTTTGAAAATACAATGCACAAGCCAAACTGCAAGTGACTAACAACACTAAAACTCAATGTCTTAGTATTTCTAAAGCTTCTGACCTACCCGGTCCTTTAGGGAACACATATCTTCCTAAAGCTTCAGACCTAACCGGTCCTTTAGGAATCACAAACAACTGTTTGTTACAAAGGTTTGTTTACAATAATGATGCTTCTACACAAGCAGAGTAAACACAGTTTCTAGCTCAATCTAACTTAAAGGAAATCTACACAGTAAGAACAATCTTCTTCTTTGTATTGTGGTGCTTTACTGTTCACTCATAAATTTCTCTATTTCTTGAGTTCATATGAATCAGTGTCTTTAATATTTCTCTTTTTCACACTGAATGTTACATTTGTTATCATCACCGATTCGTTGAATGATCAAGTATATATATATAGCCAGAAAAAGATCCATTGAAGGGCAGATCAGTAATATCAGAAAAGTACTGGCGACTTGAAATAATGTCGTTATGCTGGGGTGAAAATCGTACACTGAAATTGTCCTTTGTATCACCAAATCAGGGTAGTGGAATGGTAGTGGAAAACAACATGTTTGATCTGTACTATGTACTATTTTCCCTCGCAAATGTTCCATCTTCTTCTATCCATCAGAGACTTCTGAGTTGATATGATTGAAGCATGATCAGAAGGATGAATCATTGGGTCTTCAGAAACTCAAGTCTTAAGAATCTTCAGAAACTCGTTCACCAGAACATTGTCTTCAGAATCTTCAACACTTGTCTTCATAACCCTTATTCTTCAGAATCCTTAAGTCTTCAAAGTCTTCAGAACTTCGTTCAGCAGAACCTTGTCTTCAGAATCTTCAGCACTCCTTCTTCGGAACCCTCAGTTATCAGAAACACAAGTCTTCATAAGTTAACAACTTCAGATGCTAAACAGAATTCAGAAGTGGAACATCAGAGTCACGCTCAGAGGTTAGAATCCAAGATACGTTACAGCGGTAACATAATGTCTTCTCAGAATCTATCTGAATGTGATCAGATACAGAAGCAGTCTTGCTTCTTGGGACGGAAGCGACTTTTATCACACAAAGTGATTCGCATATGGTTTTCAATTAAGATCAGAACTCGTTTATTAAAACCATCAGAATAACAAATGTTAGAGTACCAAAATTGTTCTCACACAAATACTCCATTGTTATCATTAAAACATAGAGATAAGATGCATAACCAAATCTTGTTCTTACAATCTCCCCCTTTTTGATGATGACAAAACCATGTATTTTGATAGAACAATTTATACAGGGTAATCACCACAACCGACAAATTCAGAGTTTAAGCTCTCAGCTCCCCCTGAATCTGTTAATCTCAAAATTTCATTTATGCTTGTTTAGAGTCTCCCCCTAATCCCAAGACTCACAAAACAAAATTTGAGTTCTTCAAAACATAACAATAGAGAAGGAATACTTCCCTACAACAACTCATTAGAGTCTGACTAGAACACTAGATCTTCATCTCAGAACCTGATTACTATCAGAGCTTTGATGAAAAATCAAAACTTGATTTTGAGTCTGATTGGATGATGCCGCGCATCTCGTATCAGAACTTCTTATCAGATATTGATGAAGAATCACAACTTCTTAAGTATCAGAATTTGATTGGAAATGACGTCTCTTTTGTCAATCTTTTCTTGGATTCACCAATCTTATCAGATTTAGAGCCTGATTAATTTTATCAGAATATCATCCGTTGCAGAGCGTATCTTCTGAATAGTATCTTTGAATCAGAGAATTGACTTGACTTGTTTTCAAGGAGATTTCTGCTTCTAACGCTTTGAGTCTAAATTTCTTACTTTCAGAAAGTTTACAACTTCTGAACACTATGATATCAAACAAGATTTCTTGACTTTCAGAAAGTTCACAACTTCTGAACAGTATTGGAACATCTGTTTGAATAAACATATATTCTTGAAGTGTACAACTTCTTAACCATGAATTATCAGAGTTGGAATTATCCATAAGATTTTCGATCTTTAGAGAGTAGGATCTTTATTTTCAACCTGTCTAGAATGCTACATAAACTTTTTCTAAGTTCCTTAATTGAAACATCAAACAAACGGTTAGTGGCAAAAGCATTATGTAATGTTTGAGTTCGAGATTTTGAGAATGAGTACTATCAAAATCATTTTACTTTCTCCCCCTTTTTGTCATAATAAAAAAAGGTTATCAAAATTTTAACTAAATCATTTTGATTTGAAGGAATTTAGATAAGTTAAATTTAGTCATTTTCTTCCTTTTTATGGTAATCATTATGGAATGCAGTAAGACAAGATAAAGAAAATAAGGAAAGTACTTCATTGATGGGACAACAAAACGTCGTAGCGTAGTACAGGAACAAAATCATAAAACATGAAAACAAACAACAACAAGGACAACAGATAGGAAAATCGATGATAAACGGAAGAAAGACCAAGCAACCAGCAACCAAAAGATCAAACAGTGATGAAATGCACGCCAACCAACTATCAGAAATCCTCCACCTCATCAACCCTTTCACACCTTTCTTCAGCAGTGGCATCTTCTGGTCCAAGTATTCTGGCTAAAGAGATGATTTCAGCCCTGTAGAATAACTCAGACAGAATTCGTCCATAAGGTATGAAGGACTTATGTTGATTTCTGGAAATTTTAACACAGTTATTCAAATGATTGAAGATGGTTTTCGGAAGATTCACCCTGACGTTGTACATCATGAAATAGATAAACAGTTTATCATCATGAGTCAATGTGTTTTTGGCTAATCCTCTGGGGCGAAAGTTGGTAAGTAGGAGTTGAAACCACAACTTTCCATCAAGGATAATTCCTTCAGGATTATAGGGTTCATAGCTGTTTCGAGACACATCATGAATTCTAATGAGATCCTCAGCAAAGGAGTAGTTCAGATGGACATCTTCAACATTGACTCCAGATTGAGCATAATTGATGGCTTGAGCAATGGAGATAGGTGTTATGATGACCGGAACACCGGAAATAGAAGACCAAACAGAATTGTTATCTTCCCCAATTCATGCATATTTCCAGAATTCTTTCACCAGGACAGGATAAATGGGTCAATGCAAGATTGCATAATATCCTGACCACCCTTTAATTTGAATGTTGGTGGATAGGAAAACACCTGAGTCTCTTAATCTTGGAAGATTTGGCCTTTTCTCATTAATGACCTCCATAACTTCATCATTTCCAGCAAAAGTTTTGATAGACATAGTGAAATAAGAAGGATATGAATGAAAAGCAAATTTGGAAACGGATGAATATTTATGAGGAGAAGTGTGGTATATAAAGAGAACAATGAGTGATAGTAATAAATACCAATAAAGACTGGATGAATTGAGACGAGAAATTCATCATTTCCAATACACGGGATACAAACAAGAACAAAGAATGATGAAAGAGTGTATCAGTCTCCAAAAGATTATGGAATAGTATACGTTATTGATATTATGACATCCGACAATAAATATGAATAAATGTATACTAAAAAATGAGAGGGCATACTCTGACAAAGAATAAAGGAGGGAAGACAAGTGTTAAGTCCCAAGAAATCTTTGTCTTACATAAGTCTTCATGAATGCCTAAAGAGGAAGGAAGACGTAAAGATTTAAACAATTATAGGTAATAATGACTTGAAACCTAGTCTCAAGAAATCACAATGCTCGAGGTGTCTCTTCAACCATAGATATGATTTGATTTTGGACACGTTTTGATATCCTCATAGTCTGGAAAACCAAAAGGTTTCCGTCTGATCAGAGACACTTCTGACAAAAGCATCTTCTGATGACTAAGGTTAAAAACAAATGATTCTTAGTTTAAATGAAAATCTGATATCTCAAAGAGATAATGCAAAAAACGGTGCAATATAATGATAAATATGTGAGAAATAGATTTCTAAAATAGGCCATAACACTCATATATATAAAAACAATTTCATTAACAATGGATCGAAATACATTTACATAACTCGAACATGATCGAACACAGAGCATCCTAGAGACGAGACAGAAAACACAAAATACGACATGCTAAAGATTAACCATCAAAGACTTCAAAATTTTTCTTCAACATACCATTTTCTAGACCATCTGTCTTGACAAATTCAACAATTCCTTCTTTAAAGAAGATTTCAGATAGAACTCTTCCAAAAGGTATGTAGGGCTTGATGAATTCGCCATTTCTGGAGTCAGTAAGGAATTTTTGCAGAAAATTGAAGATAGTCTGAGGTAGATTTATCGGCATCTGAGCCATCAGGAGAAAGATGAAGATCCGATCATCATGAAAGAGGATATTTTTGTTTTCTCCCCGAGGACGAAAATTGGTCAACAAAAGCTTAAACCAAGCTTTGGGAATGGGAAGAAGGTTTTCAGGATTGAGAGGTTCATATTTGGATGATGTGTTGTGAAGAGAGGCGAGTTCCTCAGAAATAAGATACCTAGACTTAACATGTTCAACAGTAAAGCCAATGTTCACACAGCCAATTGCTAGAGCAATGGTGAAGGGAGTGATGTTTATGGGGACATCAAAAACACGAGAAGAAATTGAGCGATCTTCATAATTAATGTAGGCATGTTTCCAAAAATCTTTTACAAGATTTAAGTAGACTAGTTTATCCAGAATGATGAAGTATTTTGCCCATTCTTGATAGTGCATGATTGAGGTCTTAATCTACTAATCAAACTGATTAATATAATGCACAAGCCAAACTGCAAGTGACTAACAACAATCTCTAAGACACACTAGTACTAAACTTCTCAAGAATTATGACCTAACCGGTCTCTTAAGGAAATCAAACAACTGTTTGAAAATACAATGCACAAGCCAAACTGCAAGTGACTAACAACACTAAAACTCACTGTCTTAGTCTTCCTAAAGCTTCTGACCTACCTGGTCCTTTAGGGAACACAAATCTTCCTAAAGCTTCACACCAAACCGGTCCTTTAGGAATCACAAACAACTGTTTGTTACAAAGGTTTGTTTACAATAATGATGCTTCTACACAAGCAGAGTAAACACAGCTTCTAGCTCAATCTAACTTAGATCAAATCTACACAGTAAGAACAATCTTCTTCTTTCTATTGTGGTGCTTTACTGTTCACTCATAAATTTCTCTATTTCTTGAGTTCATATGAATCAGTGTCTTTAATATTTCTCTTTTTCACACTGAGTGTTACATTTGTTATCACCACCGATTTGTTGAATGATCAAGTCTATATAAATAGCCAGAAAAAGATCTGTTGAAGGGCAGATCAATAATATCAAAAAAGTACTGGCGACTTGAAATAATGTCGTTATGCTGGGGTGAAAATTGTACACTGAAATTGTCCTTTGTATCACCAAATCATGGTAGTGGAATGGTAGTGGAAAAGAACGTGTTTGATCTATACTATGTACTATTTTCCCTCGCAAATGTTTCATCTTATTCTATCCATCAGAGGCTTCTGAGTTACTATGATTGAAGCATGATCAGAAGGATGAATCATTGGGTCTTCAGAAACTCAAGTCTTCAGAATCTTCAGAAACTCGTTCACCAGAACCTTGTCTTCTGAATCTTTAGCACTTGTCTTCATAACCCTTATTCTTCAGAATCCTTAAGTCTTCAGAGTCTTCAGAACTTCGTTCAGCAGAACCTTGTCTTCAGAATCTTCAGCACTCCTTCTTCGGAACCCCCAGTTATCAGAAACATAAGTTTTCAGAAGTTAACAACTTCAGAAGCTAAACAGACTTCAGAAGTGGAACATCAGAGTCACACTCATAGGTTAGAATCTAAGAGACGTTACAGCAGTAACATAATGTCTTCTCAGAATCTATCTAAATGTGATCAGATACAGAAGCAGTCTTGCTTCTTGGGATGAAAGCGACTTTTATCACACAAAGTGATTCGCATATGGTTTTCGATTAAGATCAGAACTCGTTTGTTAGAACCATCAGAATAAAAAACGTGAGTACCAAAATTGTTCTCACACAAATACTCCATTGTTATCATCAAAATATAGAGATAAGATGCATAACCAAATCTTGTTCTTACACAAATATCATAGGTTTTAAACATGGATTTTGGGAAAAGAAACACCAAGAAGTATAACATCAAGGATCCTGATATAACAGAATTGAGAAAGTTAGGTCGTATGATCTCTTGTCCAAAGGATTTCCGAAGAAGTTATGGAGGGCTCTTAGGTATTCTAAAGACCAATGTTGAAGAAGGAATTCTTGACACCCTTGTACAATTCTATATTCCCCTCTACCACTGTTTCACATTTCTAGATTGTTAACTTACACCCACTTTAGAGGAGTATTCATATTGGATTGGTTTGTCAGTATTAAACAAGATTCCTTTCAATGGCTCAGAGGAAATTCCTAAGTACTCAGTTATTGCAAAGGCCCTTCATTTGGAGACTTCAGATGTGAAAGACAACTTCACTTCCAAAGGAGGAACCAAAGGGTTAACTTCCAAATTCTGATAGAGAATGCTACAGAGTTGTCTAAGGCCAATAGTATGAGTGCCTTTGAAGCTATCTTTGCACTACTCATCTATGGTCTTGTACTATTCCCAAACATCAACCATTATGTTGATCTTAATGCCATCCAGGTATTTTTAAGTGGTAACGCAGTGCCTACTTTTCTTGGGGACACTTACCATTCAATTCATCACAGGACTATAAAGGTTGGTGGAGCAGTCATGTGTTGTGCACCTTTGTTGTACAGATGGTTCAAGTCAGACTTACCAAGAACCAGACTCTTTGCTGAAAATCTTAACAAACTCATATGGTCTCAGAGGCTTATGTCTGTCACTCATACTAATATGAATTGGTATAACCCAACATATGATAAAGGAGTTATCATTGACAGTTGTGGAGAATTCCCCAATGTACCCCTTCTTGGTATACATGGAGGGATTAACTATAACTCCACTCTTGCAAGACGTCAGTTTGGGTACCCCATGAAAACAGACCTAATGTTGGTTGCAGAATAGGGAAAGCAGCAAAAATATTTATTTTTGAAAGAATTCCCTCCAGGATTTATGTCGTGTCCACAGAGATCGGTTCGAGGGAAAGAATGTCGTTCGACAATCTCTCGCGTTTATGAGTTTGTGTTTAAATTGGTTTAAAAGTAAATGCTGAAAAATAAACATTAAAACAAAAAGAATTCATTCTTCAGAGAAAAGAAACTTATCCGGCATACATATAATCCACTCGTCACAAACATAAATTTATCGATCATTTTCACTATACTACAATACTCGTCAAAATCATCCAGTATCGCTCACAACAGTGTCCATCTCTGGCACACTGAGCTGAGAGAGGAACCGTATTACTCTCGTCGTCACTCTCACGCACGACGCCTCGAAACACGGAAGGCATTAAGTTCTGACACCATAAAGATTATTATCTAAATCTATCTCTAGCATCTAGACAATAAATATCCATCCCTAATCCAGATTCATGATGTTTATCTCTAACACAACACAAATCCAAACATAAATGCAAAATGATCAAGGAAGACATCGATAATGATTTGTAAAGAAGATTTTATACAATATTATGATCAACAAAGATACATATGTTCATAGTAACTATACAACACCCAACAAAGAAGAAATACACAAAGAAGAAGAGAAATGAACCAAACATCTCGCGGTTTATCGGCGCCGATCGATAGGAAATCCAACCCGGATCATCCGTGTGCAAGCTTCAATGTTGTTTTCTAAGCTAATCCTATGAAAAAATGATGTTTGATGGAGTGGGAGCAAAAAACCCCAAAACCATAACCTAAAAAGTGACTGAAATGAACTATATACAATTATAAATCTGTCACGTTCGCTTTGCGAACGAATCATTCGCCTAGCGAACCTCAAAAAATGGAACTTAAGTGCCTCTGAAATGTTAAACCGCCTTTGCTTTTCTTCGTGAGTTCGCAATGCAAACGAATCATTCGCAAAGCGAATGCTCGCTGCACAGTTCGCAAAGCGGACTTTGGTCTCTTTCTCCTCTGCCTCAAACTGGGACCATTTGCTGGGGAACTCGCCAGCCATTCGCAAAGCAGATGTTCACTGGCTCACTCGCAAAGCGAACAAGCTGAACTTTCTGGTTTTCTTCAGCTCAATTTTATTGCTTCAAATGACACATCTTGGAGCCTTTATTACCCATTGCTCCAACAATGCTTAATTACCTACAAAATGAATGGAAAAACTATCAATTGCTACCTAAAGGATTCAATATAACAAATATATACTAACTAACGTATTTATACACAAAGTGAGGTTTATTCGATCGATAATCACCAAAAAGTATCGATAAGTGCAACAAAACTTATATACAAAAATAGTTACATTTTGCACTTATCAAACTCTCCCCAACTTACATAATTCTTTGTCCTCAAACAAGAATCAAACAACTCAACGAAACCGAGTGATAACCAAAGAATCACAAATCAACAAGTTTTGAAAAACAAAAAACATATGTATGGTTCAAATGAAAAACAGTACGCACAAAGTAAATACTTACCACTAAACTACGACGATAACATAGTCACGAAACAAATGAAAAATACAAAAATCATGCCAAACATCCTAAAACAACACAAGATCAAAAGTGAATCACACCTAGCAAAAACAATCATCGGTGGATGAAAAACACAAAATGAGGGACTTTTCACTCACACAACAATCTTGCAAACAAAAGCCTAAATTATGCAACCATCCAAAAAATCACATTGAACATACAAAGGCAAGAATCACAAGGACTTTCAAGGTTGTAGCGTGGTCGGGTAAACAAACAAGAGGCAATTTCAAAGGTAATTGAAATAAAAACTTGCCTAAACCTAAGGGAGTGATCAACTCACAAAGACTCAAACACAAAATTCCAATTAACTTCTTCCAAAATCCCAAGTGTTACACAAAACACAATACTTATTTAGCACAATTATTAGAACTCTTTTTGTTTACTTTTTCAAGAATTTTCTATTTCTTTCTTTTTCACTTTTTTCTTTTTTTTTCTTTCTCAAATTTTTCTCTTTTTTCTTTTCTTTTTCATCCTCATAGTAACCAACCACATAAGTGAGCAAACATTCTCTCCCCAACTTGAATTCAATCACATCATCATGTGAATACTGCCTACTTTCTAAGGCAAGGCAAAAATTCATACAACAACACAAATTTGAGGGTTAAAAAAAAAATCCAATAAAAAATAAGTGAACTAAATACTCATAGACAAGCATTAAGTTCAAATAAAACATGGATCAAAAAGCTCAAAGGGGTTACAAATGATCACACGCTCACAAGGTGAATGACTATTTGGCTAGGTAGTTGTGCTCAAAATGAAACAAAATGCCTTGATCCTTTTCATGCTTTCATATAATCAACACAAACAAAAGATTATGCATAATAAAATCCAGTTAGAACAAGAATGTTTGTACTCCGCACATATATGAACAATAGAAGGCTTCCTCACAAAAAGGGTGGGAACTAAAGTGATTCACAACAAGAACAAGTATACAAAAGAATGAATGGCATGGAAGTTTGTAAAATGCCTAAGTAACATGAATATGCTAAAGTCAAGAAAGCGATAAATACATACCTCAGACGTGTACAAAACTTAACAAAATTATTACCATACATCCGCAAGTTGAAACGATCAAACTTGGAAAATCACCAAAAGTTCCTCAAGCTACTCAAAACAAGCTCAAAGGCAAACACAAAAACTATTAATATAAACAAACTGAAAAACTGGCAAAAATTCATTAAACAAGTTGTAAAGTGAAGATTTGAGAATTTTACGAAAAATTCGAGTACAACTTGTTTAATGAATACTCACCACACTACCTAAACTAAACAACAACAAAAGAAAAGAATACACCATGCTTGTTTTACATCGTAAGCTCGATGCCTTTATTGTGCTTAGCTAGCAACTTCCTTCCTTCATGCCATGGTGATGCCTCACCGCACAAACCAAAAGCAAGTGTCCTAACTAAACACTTAAACAAACGTTAATCTACAAGTATTAGTATAACAAGTGAAAATATACAATATATATGATATCTACAAAACTCAAAAATAAAGAAACTATCGCAATGCAATTTAATATCAAAATTGATCCCCGGCAACGGCGCCATTTTGTTGGTTGCAGAATAGGGCAAGCAGCAAAAATATTTATTTTTGGAAGAATTCCCTCCGGGATTAATGTCGTGTCCACAGAGATCGGTTCGAGGGAAAGAATGTCGTTCGAAAATCTCTCGCGTTTATGAGTTTGTGTTTCAATTGGTTTAAAAGTAAATGCAGAAAAATAAACATTAAAACAAAAAGAATTCACTCTTTAGAGAGAAGAAAATTATCCGACATACATATAATCCACTCGTCACAAACATAAATTTATCGATCATTTTCACTATACTACAATTGTTGCGGTGAGAATCGGATAACAAGCTATTTATTAACTTGCATCACATTTCTTTGAAGCAAAAATCAGAAAATAAAACAAAGGACTGGGGCGAGGGGGATTCAAACCCCAGTCCTAAGGGTTAAAGGCATGGCTTGCTTACCACTGGGGTGGCTATACATCCGTTGTATAAGCCACCCTTAATAACTCTTAAACCCTGCTAGCGGACAAAATGGTTTTTAGTAAAAAAAAAAACACATGAAATAATGTACACACTGGGAAACCAAATCTCAATTGGTCAATCTCTCATTTAAGTGGCTAACGGACGAAAACCTCCTTCCACCATTTACGTGTTGCCACGCAGAATTTGTTATTCTCCCCCATGCATACAAACCTTCAATAGCACGCGAAAACCAGTATAACACCCATGGTGGTTCTTGCACCTTGTTCAATCCGTTATAAGCTTGTATCTCAACTAAAATTCACAAAGAAAAATCTCTTGCGTAATATTCAGAACGTGGAACAATTCTAACCCTTGAACAAACTCATGATACCATTTCAACCATGGATAAAACCAAAATGAAAGCAAGGTGCTCAAACCAGTATGATATAGCATGATTAATGACAAACATAATGTTACTTCAGACTTCAACAAGTGCAAACATACAAACAAATTAACAGCAATGAGGTCATTTATGTATACGTGGACATGGAGAATAAGTAAATGAAAGTCATGTATCAAAACTAAAGCGATGCCGTCATATTTTCAAAGTATTAATACGAACCCAAACTGATCCTTATGCTATAATCGCAAAACAACATAAATACCACATGTAAACATGATAACAATATTTAAAACCAGTCAACTTTAAGCATATGAACACATAGTCATGAACATGGAGAAAAGAGAGTAAGGGTTACCAAATGGAGAGAGTCCACTGCCCCTTTAATAGTATGAACTTGAAGATTTCAAATGGCCGAGTTTCTCTCTTTCCTAAAACACGAGCTGATGAGTAGCTGTTCTTTCCACTCTCTTGGTTGCAAATAAAACTTCATAAGTTGCTACGTTGAGGTTTGCACAAAGAGGGAGTTTTAGAGGAGTGGTTTGCAAAGAGAGATAGTGAGAGAGTGCTGAATCCGGTTCTGATGTATTGTTTTTGATGTATTGATGGTTGGTATTTTTTTGAGGTTCAGGCAAAAAGAAACTCACAGGCTCTTAAAGGTTTTGTGTAGTGTTTTCATGTTCATCGTTGGTTGTCGTGGTTGGTGTTGTGGCATCCTCACGAACTTTTCTTTAGGGCAGTGGTGATAACTTGTGGAAACAGTGCTTGTTCTGGAATTTCGTGTTTGGTGTTGTTGGTTTACAAAGGAGAAAGAATAAGAGGGTTGTGCTCTTTCTCATCAAGATTGTTCTAATTGTTGGTTTGTATGAGGAGATCAAAACAAAGCACGATTATTACAAGTTATGGAGTGTTTCCGGACAGGCTATGGAGAAGGGTTATGGAAAGGTTTTTTGAAGTGATTTATATTCTGATACTTGTTTTTTGGTTGTGGTGGATCGAAGAGATGGGAGCAGGGTAAGTTGCTTGCAAGTTTTTGAGAGTTTCTTGCAAGATTATGGAGTGGAGAGGTAGAGAGGTGTTTTGAGAGATTTTCTGATCGAATGTTGTTGTGTTAGAATAAGAGAATGAGTCTCTTTTTATAGCCTCAGCCGACTGATTTTTCTCCATTCAAGGTATGCTGGTTTTTAGTTTTGTACAGTGGTTTATGGTTTGAAAAGTGTTGCATGATAGTGACATGGCTTGAACGGTTCAAAGCAGATATTGGGGAAGTGAGAACCTTGTTGATTTGTGCCCAGTAGTGCAGCAGAGATGATGGTGAGATGTTTGGGAAAGCATGCTGCATAAATCTGATCATTTTCACCCTTTCATGAATGGGCTGCTACCTCTTTTGCTTGTCAAAAGAGTAATGCACGTTTGAAGTAAGTTTAGAGACAAACAAACTGACAAGTTTGGACTCTTTGTAAGTGCTTTGGGTGCTGTAATATGCTTGTCTAAGTTCTGGTTTAAATTGGATGGCATGGTTTGGCATAACACAAAACTCACGGGCCTCACTTGTTCTCACGCTAACTCTACATCCAAAGGGCCAAATGATTTGGTTTTTTGTTCCTTTGAAAGAGGGCACGTGGTAGTGCATGTTTTCTGTTGGTGACAAGTTGAAATTATGCCATGAAACAAGTGAAAAATCGTGCACAACATTGGTGTAGCAAACTGATAAAAATATGAATTTTCCCTAAGTGTTCACAACATTTCAGCATGCCCACTTTAGTGCACCATATCTTGATGACTATTGATCCAATTTGTGAGATTTTTAGCTCTATGTAAGGTGGACATTTGATAGAGAAAAGTTCAAGTGGAAAGTGCCTTGAGATGAGGTTTGGAATGGTGAGAAAAAATATCATGAACTCGTGTGAAACATGCTGTCCAAGAAACTTTAGAAAAATTTCTAAATTATGGAACTTTTC
Source organism: Lathyrus tuberosus (assembly GCA_022829125.1). Lineage (NCBI taxonomy): Eukaryota > Viridiplantae > Streptophyta > Magnoliopsida > Fabales > Fabaceae > Lathyrus > Lathyrus tuberosus. The sequence goes on from JALAZF010000761.1 coordinate 1,056,322, forward strand.
CAACTTGAAACATCAAACTTTGAAGCAACATATCTTGAGATTGGTTTATCCAAATGAGGAGTTCTACACATGCTTGGAAAGCTTGAAGAACAAGGAACAACTTTCATGTCCAAAGATTTTTTGATTTGAAGCTTGTAACTGAGTGGAAAATGGAGTTAAAGTCGTGTCCAAAACTAGGGCAAAAGGTGCTGAAATTTCTCTAAGTCCTTGGGCGGTTTAGCTTCTAAGTCTCATAACTCACAAACCATGCATTTTTTTTGGAAAAAAGTCATATTTAACACTTTGAAGATATTGAAAAGAGCTTCCATTTGGACTTTGAGTCACTCCATTTGGATGTGTGGTTTGGAAGTTATGACTATTTCAAATTTGCACAAGAGGGGAAATTTCCACCTATGAAAAGTTTCATGAACCAAACATTGCTTCCTTTGCAAGAAAACTCTTGAGACTTGATTTCTCATACCTTAACCCATTAAGGAGGCATGTCATGATGGATTGAGGCCTTAGATATTTTATTTGGATCAAAATCTCATGGACTAGGGTTTCAGTCAAAACCCTAATTTGGAGGCAGGGTGGAAATGACTCAAGTTACTCATGATGAGAACCAAATGATGTTGAATCCTTGTTGAATGAGACTTCTTGAATGTGGGTGAGCTTAATTGGTTGATGAGCCAATAAAATCTTGACTTATCAGGGAAAAATCCTTCAGTGATTCCTCAGGTTAAACCCTAATTCCATAGTTTGGTATAGTGATCTTTTGTTGGCTTGACTTGACTCAAAGTCTTGAGGTCTTGGTTCCAAACTACTGGTGGATCTTTGTGATGATCATATGGAGCCAGAGAATACCTTAGGAAGCCTTGAATCTCTCTGTGCAAACCCTAATTTCAAACATAAGGGAGACAAACTACAAAATATGGGTTAGTTGAAGAATGCATAGATGATTGAACCTATATGACATGCAAAAGATCAATGGATCTAACGGTAAAATTTGGGGTACAACAGTTGCCCCTATTTAAATATCTTCACCGGATGACATGAGAGATGAAAATCGTCATGAAATCGTGGTGAAAGATATTTAAATACAGATAACCGAAAATTTTGCCCTTAGATGCAAAAATATGCAATGATACTAATATGATGATATGATGCCATGATAGTGCAAAGATGCAGACAAAACAAGACGCCAAGAGACAAAAAGAAAACAAACAAACACAGGCGATCCCAACGGGGAAGGATAAAGGTTAGTATCCTAGAGGAAAACTCCTTGGGGATGCAAGCTAACCAACAAAAGAGACTCACTGGGGAGACTCCGAGGTAACACTGGGGAAAAAAGTCAAAAAGGTATTCTCCACTAGGGAAAGATCCAGGGAGATGGACGACAGGTTCAAATGTGACCGGACGACACAGGGGAAAAAAGACGCAATCTTACTGGGCATGAAACCAGAAAGAAGACGTGATCTCCACCGGAGATCAATTTGAAATAAAAGGATGGACAACCGAAGAAAGATTTTCTGGAGATTTCTTATACTGAAGAGTTCAAACGGGATCTTCAAGAGAAACCAGAAAAGACAGAGACGAACTCTGCGCACCAGATGATAAAAGACAACTGGATTCTAGTTGTGAATAAGGTTAATGATTCATGAACGAACTCGGGTACTCATATGAGTTAGTTGAGATAACAAATGATTTTCTTTATGAGGAAAACCAGTATGAGCTGGATTTTGGTTTTAAGTTCTCATCTGACCTGGGTGATGTTTTAGAAGGGAAGGATCCTTACTGGTGGTAAAATCAAGAGATGGTCTCTACTGAGGAATATCCAGAGTAGTGGATCAACAAGTCCACGTATGACTGGCCGACACTCTGGGACCGAAAAGCAACCTTTTTGGAAGTAGAACCAAAAGATGGGCTCCAATAAAGGTATCTAGAATGATTGATCATCAAGTCTAAACGTGACTAGATGACATTCTAGAAAGAATCCGCAATGAAGGTTGAACCGGAAAAACGGTCTTCACTGGGAAAAAACATCCAAAGTGATGGAACAATAGGTTCAAGTATGACCGGTTGGCACTTTAGAAGGAAAAATAACCTCATTGGAGATAGAACCAAAGATGGGCCCCAATAAAGGTATCTAGAATGATTGATGATCAAGGCTAAACATGACTAGATGACATTCTAGGAATAAAGATCCTCAATGAAGGTTGAACCGGAAAGACGGTCTTCACTGGGAAACTACATCCAAAGTGATGGAACAACAGGTTCAAGTATGACCGGTTGGCACTTTAGAAGGAAAAACAACCTTATTGGAAGTAGAAGCAAGAAATGGGCTCCAATAAAGGTATCTAGAATGATTGATCATCAAGTCTAAACGTGACTAGCTGACATTCTAGAAAGGATCCGTAATGAAGGTTGAACCGGAAAAACGGTCTTCACTGGGAAAATACATCAAAAGTGATGAAACAACAGGTTCAAGTATGACCGGTTGGCACTTTAGAAGGAAAAATAACCTCATTGGAGATAGAACCAAAGATTGGCCCCAATAAAGGTATCTAGAATCTGATAGGTTAGTACTGGGGTTGCATAACTGAAGATAAAACTTCCCGGGGAATACCAATTATGGTTGCAAAAAGGATGAATAGTACCAGAGATAGATAAGCTGCTTATAAGAGACTGCCACTTATCGCCATTGAAAAACAATCTTCTTCAAGAGATTGTTGCTTGTTGTTGGTTAAAAATTTCAAAGATACGTTGATATTTCAACACTGTTGGAGAAATAATTTTGTCTTCAATGAGGATCTTGTAAAAGATTCTTCTTGCGAGACACAGTGAAAATGCACATTCAAAGATAGGTTTAAAACCACACCTGTCAGGGACCAGAGTTCAATCTAGGGACAAGCTAGAAAGAAACAGTCAAACAAGACTCCAATTGAGGAAATAACTCAAATGGGGATTTATCTTATCCAAAATGTGGAAAAGATAACTGAACTAACCATCATCCACGAGAATCAAACTCGGTGGGGAATTCAGAAAGGATGGGCACTTTATGACTAGGGCTGCCTTTCTATTGGAGTGAATAGACAAACCCAGTCACTTGGGGATATAACGCCAAAGTGAACAAAAACAGGTAAACACCAGAAAAGGAAGCAGAAATGCTAAGATGTTATGCATATGAGTGCTTATGCCATGCTTATGCTTATGCTGACAAAACAGACAGGGAGCGAAACTGGAGATGAAATAAACGTCTCGACAAAGGATACCCAGCCGAACTCAATAGGTTAGACCAATACTGGGGATGAAGAAGAAGAATCAACAACTTCACTGGTGAAAAGAGTATCCCACTTGAGGTATAACATCATGAGGATTTCCATCATGAGCTTGATTTCTTTGTTGGAGGAGAATCCATGGAGAATTGTCAAGATTAGCTAAAGTAACAACTTATTGGGGAGCTAGCAAAGGATGTCACAAGAACAAAGTAATTCTGCATCCCACTGGCATAATGATTATCTTCAAATCTTATCTGCCCCAGGCTATATGGTCTGTCAGAAGACGATAATAAGAGGATTTTATAGAAGAATTGGCATACAAGGTGTTTCAATATCTTTAAACTCTTGGAGAGATCTCGGCGTAACTGCCCCAGATTAACTGCATTCACACAACAAGGTCCTTGAACTTGCTTCAGACTGGTTGTTTGGCGATTTGGGGAACAAACTTGCCCCTGTCAGCATGGTTGATCTGTGAAGGAGATGTCGTTGACTTTTAGAGATTTATCGAATCTCGACTTGACTGCTTCTGATTAACTGGTCTGTGAGGGTAAGTCATTAAAAGGATTTCACAGAAGAATTGGCATACCAGATGCTTCAATATCTTCAAACTTTTGAAAAGGTTCATGAGCCTTGACATAACTGCCTCTGTTCAACTGTATTCGTAATACTCAAACTGTAGTAGAAACGACTGGGGAACAAAACTTGCCCCTGCTGATGGGTCACTGGAGTCCACACTTTTCATAAGATGACTTGGAGAAGACTTGCTCCAGTATTTTGAACTTTGACGAGTTCTGCCCCTGATTCGGTAGATTGGCAAATCCTTCCACTTGGTTGCCCCTGACTGAGCTTCCTTTATCAAGTCGAATCCCCTAGCTGGCTGCATTTGTTGGGATTTCTTTGATATTGAATTATTTTTTACAAACAAGTACTGTTCATTAAAAAATGGCAATTTCGATGCGATATTCATGCAAGCTTTTGAAATCAAGTTTTATTGATGAAACACACACGGTGGAATGATTAAATCAAAAACAAAGTGGATCTAGTCATTTACGGAATGACAGATGAAGTGATCAACACACGCAAATAGCAAAGATTATTAGGAGTCAGGTTAATCAACCTTGTTGTAGTATGCTTTTCAAAACAACCTTACCTCAATTAGGTCTTTTAAGGGTTATAACGTGGCTTGGTTCACGGTTTATGAAACAAAGGATAAAGGCTCAAAGTTTATTTGTCCCTACCCAAACTTCGTGATAAACTCCAATCCTACTCTCAGTTAACTTAAGCTATTCAAGTTTCCAAAAGCTAGGAAGTCACTTGATTTGAGAGAGCTGACTGACGCCTTACACGAAGCGCTTGCATGTGATTGCATAACCAAGTTAACTGAGAACTAACCTGCCCCAAGGTTGAGATTTAAGGGTTTTTTTTTTTGTAAGGAAAGAAAACTCCTACTTCTAGGCTCGAAGGGTTAACAAAGGATTATCTTCCTTATTTCTCCCGTGTTTAGGAATTGAAACAATGCCTTACATCCTTGGCAAGGTTTAATTGGCAGAATACCACAACAATTATGAATATGAGGTTTTCATTATCCTCCCCAATCCTTGCTTGACAATAAGTTTGATAAATGGAAAGAAAAAAGATGAAGATATTATTATATTTTTTGTATGATCATAAAAGTATATGAGTGAAACGAATGGACTTAATCAAAAGATGCACAAACATTTCATTAACCTTGCCAATTTGAAAGTACAACAAAGCTTATAAGCAAATACAAATACAACGGAAATACAACTGAAAATCGTTGAAACAGCCAAAGATTGCCAGCTTTAGGGAATCAAATACATAAAAATAAAGAGGGGTTCAATCACAGACCCCTAATCTATCTTCATCTTGATACATCCTTCACAGCATTACTTATCCCATGAGCGGGCAAGGATTGTTCTTGATATTAGGCTGAGAGCCATTGAAAGACAAAATGTTTCACTCCACTAAATCCCTCACAATATGCTTCAAAGCAAAACATCCTTCTAAATTATGGCCTGGTGCACCTTCATGGAATGCACAATGAGCATTGGGATTGTAAGAAGGTGGAAGAGGATCAGGAGGTGGGCCTGATGACCTTGTAGTTATTAATCCTTGTTGCACCAAAGCAGGATACAATGCTGTATACGTCATAGGAATGGGAGGAATCGGTGGCCTTCCACCGTTTCTTTTACCTGGAATGTTTTGACGAGAAACTTGAGTCCGTTGTGGATAAGCAGGAGCGTTGGGTGCTCGTTGATACACTGGTGGTTGAGGAACCGGCTGATAAACAGAAGCTTGTTTGTTGAATGTTGGCACGATGGTGGCCACATAAGGTTGCTGAACATGATAGGACTGCTGTTGCTGCTGACGTTTCTAGGACTGATTTTTCTTCTTTTTGTTTGTCATCACCACACTGGTATCTCCTTCCCTTTTGAAGGATATCTTGGCATCGTCGCTCGAACTACCAGCTCTCTTGGTCATTTTCCCACTCTTCAGACCAAGCTCTACTTTAACCCCCACAGCCACAATATCAGAAAAATTAGCATACACGCTACTGATCATCCTTTCGTAGAATTCCGGTCTCACCGTGTCGACAAACCAATCAGTTAACTCTTTTTCAAATAAAGGTGGTTCTACCTATGAAGCCAGCTCTCTCCATCTCTGTGCATACTCTTTAAAAGACTCGGTATCGTTCTGAGACATGCTCAATAATTTTCTGCGATCGGGCGCCAAGTCCATGTTATATTTGTAATGCTTTACAAAAGCATCAGATACATCTTGAAAGCAACGGACTCTAGATTAATACAAAGTCAAATACCACTTTCTAACAGCCCCTTTCAAACTATCTTGGAAGCAGTGGATCATCAACTTGTCATTATCCATAAATGCAACCATTCGTCGGTAATACATGACCAAATGCGACTTAGGACAGGTCGCACCTGAGTATAGGTCGAAATTGGGTAGTTTGAACTTGGGTGGAATTACCAAGCCTGAGACTAAGCACATGTCTTTAGCATTAGTATTAAATATATTGCTCTCTTCCATTGCTTTCAATTTCCTCTGAATTATCTCTATACTTTCCTTCAGCCTTTCATGTCGATCATCTCCTTCTTCGGACATATTGACATAATCATAAACCGGATGTGGGTTCTGAAAAACTGGGTGCACCTAAGCTTGCACTGCTGCTGGAGCGAAGGTAGGATTAGCTTGAAAAGCCTCATTAACCAAAGGAACAGCTTGTTGAGTAGAAGTGATGGCCAGAGCACGCATAAAGTTAAAAGGCATGCCCAAAGTGGGGTTCACAGTAGTAACGGGAGGTTCTACAGTTGTAGTGATAATCTCGGAGACAACCGTCGCTTGTGTATCCATCTTTGCCCTCATAACTTGAATTGCTTCCAGAATCTGCCCCATTCCTCCTCGGAGCTCACTCAATTCATTGTTGACTCTGTCCATTTCACAATACTGTTCAGACATCCTTTGTCGAGCTTGGGCTCGTGTGTTGTAGTTGTGTCTGGGATTCAGTGTGACGATTCTGGAGAGAACAAAGTGACATGAGAAAAGACAAGGAAAAATACACATGCTATGACATGATGCAAATGGGATGCTAATGCAAGCCAAATGGTTTCAAGGAACTCAAAGGCAAGTTGCGAAAAATTCTTTTGGAAAAACTGAAGAAGTTTTTGTTTTTAAGATCCAAGCTCTGTTGATCTTTTAAAAAGGAAATGAATGTCTGAATTCCTTGAAACCAACAATGGATGCAATGAGATGTATGCAATGCACAAACATGGGCAAACACATATGTACACACAACAAAGCAAACAAGCCCTAGGTTTATAGGTCTCATGAATGGAGCCATGGTCTACCCATCCCAATAGGTGTGTCCTATGGGTTTTCATCTACAGAATAGGGTTCTAAAAAATTTCCCAGAGTCGACAACCCATCTTTCGAATTTTATCGACCTCCCAAATAACTTAGTAATCAATAAAATTCTCAAGAGAATCTCGTCTGAGTGTAGTATCGCGTGACAACCAATTCAGAAATAGACTCCATCATGGTCACTGCACTACGTCCTAAAAAAGGCCAGGTGGGTTTTGGTAACTACGGTCCTCAATATCAAGGGCACTAGGTCGAGAGTAGCACGTTTTTACGAATAGACTCATTCAACATGACTAGACTCTCAAGAGGGCCTCAACTGAGTGATGGTGTCTCAAGTCAACTTTTTCAGGAATCGACTCCCTCAAAGCCTCCTTGAATATACCATCGTCCTATCATAAGTGCACTCAAATCCGGGTTAGGATTTATCTCACCACTCAAGAACCAAGTAAAAAAAGAGATCTCAAGCATAAGTAAATATACAGGCATTCAAATAGATATATACAAATATAGCAGACAAGCATAGATAAAACAAGCAAAAATAAGGTGGGCTTAACCCTCAAAATACGATCCCTAGTGGAGTCGCCATTTCTGTTGCGGTGAGAATCGGATGACAAGCTATTTATTAACTTGCATCACATTTCTTTGAATTCACCACCGACTTTGATTTATACAAAGGAAAGGTTCAAGATCGAGAAAAACCTAAAGGGGGGAGATCTAAGGTTCGGGGGTTAGTTACGCCTAGGGAAGGTATTAGCATCCAAAGCGTCCGTAGTACTCTACGGGAACCTCTTGTTTTAGCTTGTTATATCTCACTCGCTTGCTAAGGGTACTATGCTAAAGGTTGAAACCCTAGGGGTTAGTGTCTAAGTATACTCAACAAGGTATCGCACCTTGCGCCTACGTATCCTGACGGGAGTGGAATCAGAGTATCCGTAGTTCACCGATCTAAGGGTGAAGGAGGAACCATTGGCTATGGCCAAAGTTCCAAGGGGAAATGAGTATGAGCTCATTTTAGAGTTCACGATAACTCTCTAAGTCTAAGTTATAGGGGAAAAGTGAGTTCTCATGATGGTGAGAATCACATAGAGTTAAAAACTCTAACCTATTTCTAAGTTATGATTTCATGGCTCTCATGAGGCCAAGAAATGGGATAAACTTAAAAGGATAAGGTAGGGTGGTTGTTTAGTGACTCATGAGTCAATTTAGGATGATATCCCTTTGGAATGGGGGGAAAGATAACAGCTTTAAAATTACTAAGAAATAAAGAGTTATATGCATTCAATAAGATGATGTAAAAGAAACATAAACAAGATAATAAGATGAAACAAGGTTCATAAAATCATGCAAGGTTATAATCATACATTTTAGACAATGCTCAAACAAGGTGAACAAAGATAACATAGCAAGATGAATAAAGAAGTGCAATAAAACCTTAAAAGGTGCTTCCAATCTTATCATGAATAAATGCATCAAGATTAAATATTTTCAACAATTTCTTTTTATGCTCAACAAGTAAATTCAATTAGAAACATTTAGCAAAAAGAATGGAAGAAAAAGGATAAAAAATGAATAAGTTATGAAAGTTTGAAATTAAAGCATAAACTTGAAAATAAATAAACAACCAAGTACTAAAAAAGAAGGAAAGGGCACTCCTAGGGTTTGAACCCAGGACCCTTCGCGTGCAGCTTAAAGCCAATACCAACCAGGCTAATGCGCGCGCCTTGAACATACAATGGTAACACAAGTATATATGTAAAGCGAAACAAAAATCAGAAAATAAAACAAAGGACTGGGGCGAGGGGGATTCGAACCCCAGTCCTAAGGGTTAAAGGCACGGCTTGCTTACCACTAGGGTGGCTATACATCCGTTGTATAAGCCACCCTTAATAACTCTTAAACCCTGCTAGCGGACAAAATGGTTTTTAGTAAAAAAAAACACATGAAATAATGTACACGCTGGGAAACCAAATCTCAATTGGTCAATCTCTCATTTAAGTAGCTAACGGACGAAAACCTCCTTCCACCATTTACGTGTTGCCACGCAGAATTTCTTATTCTCCCCCATGCATACAAACCTTCAATAGCACGTGAAAACCAGTATAACACCCATGGTGGTTCTTGCACCTTGTTCAATCCGTTATAAGCTTGTATCTCAACCAAAATTCACAAAGCAAAAGCTCTTGCGTAATATTCAGAACATGGAACAATTCTAACCCTTAAACAAACTCGTGATACCATTTCAAACATGGATAAAACCAAAATGAAAGCAAGGTGCTCAAGCCAGTATGATATAGCATGATTAATGACAAACATAATGTTACTTCAGACATCAACAAGTGCAAACATACAAACAAATTAACAGCAATGAGGTCATTTATGTATACGTGGACATGGAGAATAAGTAAATGAAAGTCATGTATCAGAAATGAAGCGATGCCATCATATTTTCAAAGTATCAATACGAACCCAAACTGATCCTTATGCTATCAACCCAAAACAACATAAATACCACATGTAAACATGATAACAATATTTAAAACCAGTCAACTTTAAACATATGAACACATAGTCATGAACATGGAGAAAAAAGAGTAAGGGTTACCAAATGGAGAGAGTCCACTGCCCCTTTAATAGTATGAACTTGAAGATTTCAAATGGCATAGTTTCTCTCTTTCCCAAAACACGAGCAGATGAGTAGTTGTTCTTTCCACTCTCTTGGTTGCAAATAAAACTTCACAAGTTGCTACGTTGAGGTTTGCACAAAAAGGGAGTTTTAGAGGAGTGGTTTGCAAAGAGAGATAGTGAGAGAGTGCTGAATCCGGTTCTGATGTATTGTTTTTGATGTATTGATGGTTGGTGATTTTTTTGAGGTTCAGGCAAAAAGAAACTCACGGGCTCTTAAAGGTTTTGTGTAGTGTTTTCATGTTCATCGTTGGTTGTCGTGGTTGGTGTTGTGGCATCCTCACGAACTTTTCTTTAGGGCAGTGGTGATAACTTGTGGAAACAGTGCTTGTTCTAGCATTTGGTGTTTGGTGTTGTTAGTTTACAAAGGAGAAAGAATAAGAGGGTTGTGCTCTTTCTCATCAAGATTGTTCTGATTGTTGGTTTGTATGAGGAGATCGAAACAGAGCACAATTATTACAAGTTATGGAGTGTTTCCGGACAGGCTATGGAGAAGGGTTATGGAGAGGTTTTTTGAAGTGATTTATATTCTGATACTTGTTTTTTGGTTGTGGTGGATCGAAGAGATGGGAGCAGGGTAAGTTGCTTGCAAGATTATGGAGTGGAGAGGTAGAGAGGTGTTTTGAGAGATTTTCTGATCGAATGTTGTTGTGTTAGAATAAGAGAATGAGTCTCTTTTTATAGCCTTAGCCGGCTGATTTTTCTCCATTTAAGGTATGCTGGTTTTTAGTTTTGTACAATGGTTTATGGTTTGAAAAGTGTTGCATGATAGTGACATGGCTTGAACGGTTCAAAGCAGATATTGGGGAAGTGAGAACCTTGTTGGTTTGTGCCCAGTAGTGCTGCAGAGATGATGGTGAGATGTTTGGGAAAGCATGCTGCATAAATCTGATCATTTTCACCCTTTCATGAATGAGCTGCTACCTCTTTTGCTTTAAAAAAGAGTAATGCACGTTTGAAGTAAGTTTGGAGACAAACAAATTGACAAGTTTGGACTCTTTGTAAGTGCTTTGGGTGCTGTAATATGCTTGTCTAAGTTCTGGTTCAAATTGGATGACATGGTTTGGCATGACACAAAACTCATGGGCCTCACTTGTTCTTACGCTAACTCTACAACCAAAGGCCCAAATGATTTGGATTTTTGTTCCTTTGAAAGAGGGCACGTGGTAGAGCACGTTTTCTGTTGGTGACAAGTTGAAATTATGCCATGAAACAAGTGAAAAATCGTGCACAACATTGGTGTAGCAAACTGATAAAAATCTGAATTTTCCCTAAGTGTTCACAACATTTCAGCATGCCCACTTTAGTGCACCATATCTTGATGACTATTGATCCAATTTGTGAGATTTTTGGCTCTATGTAAGGTGGACATTTAATAGAGAAAAGTTCATGTGGAAAGTGCCTTGAGATGAGGTTTGGAATGGTGAGAAAAAATGTCATGAACTCATGTGAAACATGCTGTCGAAGAAACTTTAGAAAAATTTCTAAATTATGGAACTTTTCCAACTTGAAACATCAAACTTTTAAGCACATATCTTGAGATTGGTTTATCCAAATGAGGAGTTCTACACATGCTTGGAAAGCTTGAAGAACAAGGAACAACTTTCATGTCAAAAGATTTTTTGATTTGAAGCTTGTAACTGAGTGGAAAATGGAGTTAAAGTCGTGTCCAAAACTAGGACAAAAGGTGCTGAAATTTCTCTAAGTCCTTGAGCAGTTTAGCTTCTAAGTCTCATAACTCACAAACCAGGCATTTTTTGGAAAAAAGTCATATTTAACACTTTGAAGATATTGAAAAGAGCTTCCATTTGGACTTTGAGTCACTCCATTTGGATGTGTGGTTTGGAAGTTATGACTATTTCAAATTTGTACAAGAGGGGAAATTTCCACCTATGAAAAGTTTCATGAACCAAACCTTGCTTCCTTTGCAAGAAAACTCTTGAGACTTGATTTCTCATACCTTAACCCATTAAGGAGATATGTCATGATGGATTGAGGCCTTAGATATTTTATTTGGATCAAAATCTCATGGACTAGGGTTACAGTCAAAACCCTAATTTGGAGGCAGGGTGGAAATGACTCAAGTTACTCATGATGAGAACCAAATGATGTTGAATCCTTGTTGAATGAGACTTCTTGAATATGGGTGAGCTTAGTTGGTTGATGAGCCAATCAAATCTTGACTTAGCAGGGCAAAATCCTTCAGTGATTCCTCAGGTTAAACCCTAATTCCATAGTTTGGTCTAGTGATCTTTTGTTGGCTTGACTTAACTCAAAGTCTTGAGGTCTTGGTTCCAAACTACTGGTGGATCTTTGTGATGATCATATGGAGCCAGAGAATACCTTAGGATGCCTTGAATCTCTCTGTGTAAACCCTAATTTCAAACATAAGGGAGACAAACTATAAGATATGGGTTAGTTGAAAAATGCATAGATGATTGAATCTATATGACATGCAAAAGATCAATGGATATAAGGGTAAAATTTGGGGTACAACAACAATACTCATCAAAATCATCCAGTATCGCTCACAACAGTGTTCATCTCTGGCACACTGAGCTGAGAGAGCAACCGTATTACTCTCGTCGTCACTCTCGCGCACGACGCCTCGAAACACGGAAGGCATTAAGTTCCGACACCATAAAGATTATTATCTAAATCTATCTCTAGCATCTAGACAATAGATATCCGTCCCTAATCAAGATTCATGATGTTTATCTCAAACACAACACAAATCCAAACATAAATGCAAAAAGATCAAGGAAGACATCGATAATGATTTGTAAAGCAGATTTTATACAATATTATGATCAACAAAGATACATATGTTCATAGTAACTATACAACACCCAACAAAGAAGAAATACACAAAGAAGAAGAGAAATGAACCAAACATCTCGCGGTTTGTTGGTGTCGATCAATGAGAAATCTAACCCGGATCATCCGTGTGCAAGCTTCAATGTTGTTTTCTAAGCTAATCCTATGAAAAAATGATGTTTGATGGAGTGGGAGCAAAAAACCCCAAAACCATAACCTAAAAAGTGACTGAAATAAACTATATACAATTACAAATCTGTCACGTTCGCTTTGCGAACGAATCATTCGCCTAGCGAACCTCAAAAAATGGAACTTAAGTGCCTCTGAAATGTTAAACCGCCTTTGCTTTTCTTTGTGAGTTCGCAATGCGAACGAATCATTCGCAAAGCGATGCTCGTTGTACAGTTCGCAAAGTGAACTTTGGTATCTTTCTCCTCTGCCTCAAACTGGGACCATTCACTGGGGAACTCGCCAGCCATTGGCAAAGCGAATGTTCGCTGGCTCACTCGCAAAGCGAACAAGCTGAACTTTCTGGTTTTCTTCAGCTCCCTTTTATTGCTTCAAATGACACATCTTAGATCCTTTATTACTCATTGCTCCAACAATGCTTAATTACCTACAAAATGAATGGAAAAACTATCAATTGCTGCCTAAATGATTCAATATAACAAATATATACTAACTAACATATTTATACACAAAGTGGGGTTTATTCGATCGATAATCACCAAAAAGTATCGATAAGTGCAACAAAACTTATATACAAAAATAGTTACATTTTGCACTTATCACCTAACAGTCTCTTGGTGTCAGGTTTCTTCTACCTTAATGAGGGTGGAAATCCAGATTTGAAAAAGGTAGTTATAAAGGCTTGGCGCACCATTCATAAAAAGAGCAAAGATCAGTTGAAAAATAAAAATTGTGTTGCTTTTAAACCGTACGCTCAGTGGGTCAATACCAGAGCTTGCGAACTCAAGATGCCTTATCCTCTTAAGAGACCTTCACAACCTTTCACTAATTTATCCTCTACAATCCCTATTGAGAATAGGGAGGAGTATCAAGAACTCTTGACCAGGATGAAACTGGAAAGAGACACTTGGGAAGATAAATTCCATACTTCAAGGGCTGAGAGAAGAGTGTTAAAGCGAATGCTCGTTGTACAGTTCGTAATGCGAACTTTGGTATCTTTCTCCTCTGCCTCAAACTGGGACCATTCGCTAGGGAACTCGCCAGCCATTCGTAAAGCGAATGTTCGCTGGCTCACTCGCAAAGCGAACAAGCTAAACTTTCTGGTTTTCTTCAACTCCCTTTTATTGCTTCAAATGACACATCTTGGAGCCTTTATTACTCATTACTCCAACAATGCTTAATTACCTACAAAATGAATGGAAAAACTATCAATTGCTACCTAAATGATTCAATATAACAAATATATACTAACTAACATATTTATACACAAAGTGGGATTTATTCGATCGATAATCACCAAAAAGTATCGATAAGTGCAACAAAACTTATATACAAAAATAGTTACATTTTGTACTTATCACCTAACAGTCTCTTGGTGTCAGGTTTCTTCTACCTTAATGAGGGTGGAAATCTAGATTTGAAAAAAGTAGTTATAAAGGCTTGGCGCACCATTCATAAAAAGAGCAAAGATCAGTTGAAAAATAAAAATTGTGTTGCTTTTAAACCGTACACTCAGTGGGTCAATACCAGAGCTTGCGAACTCAAGATGCCTTATCCTCTTGAGAGACCTTCACAACCTTTCACTAATTTATCCTCTACAATCCCTATTGATAATAGGGAGGAGTATCAAGAACTCTTGACCAGGATGAAACTGGAAAGAGACACTTGGGAAGATAAATTCCATACTTCAAGGGCTGAGAGAAGAGAGTTAAAGAGGCAACTTCTTGGAGCACCATGCTGTAGAGAGACAAGAAGAACAAGAGAATTTATTTTTCTCTAGTCATATTCCTCATACCTCAGGCGTTTGGAAGAAGATCGCCGATCATCTTACAATGGAAAATACCCGACTAAAGAGGCAGAAGAAGCAACAACGTGGGGCTGGATCTTCATCAACAAGATTTCCTTAGAACTCATGTACTTAGCTTTATCATCTTTGTTTTAGATCTTTTTGAAGTTGTACTTTCATGTTGTAATCCTTTAAGTACATTAAATAAAATAAGATCTTTTCAATTATTCAAAGTGATATCCATTTTTATGATATTTTGCAACATAATTGTTAAAAGTTCCTTGTAAACAAAGCCATTTGTACTTTTGTACATCATGCATCATTCAAACATTTTGCATTACAAGACACTTACACATGTTCTCACTTTGCAAGCCAAACTGTCTCATTTGTATAATACTCGGGCCAGTCGTCAGAAGAAGATGAACGAGCATGAAAACAGGGAACTTAGGGATGAGGTCACTACTCTAAAGGACAATATAGAAAGGCCTAGGAACATGATAGAAGCAATGACCACTGCTCAGAATACATCGTCCACTCCAATTCAAAGGACTGTCATCTCAGAAATTGTCTCTGCACCCGTCACTGTCACACCTGTTGCCGTTCTGCAGTATTCCATACCTCCTAGCTTTCCTTAGGGCATGCCTCTTAACTTTATACCGGAGGGTTACAAACCTCTGGTTCCTAAAGCTTTAAGAGTCACAACAGTCTTGTCAGTACAACCTCCCGTGGTGCATATTAATCCTTACATTGAAGAACAAATCTTCCATGCTCCTCCAAGTGAAACTATGGGAGTGGATGAAAGATGGGATGAATTCCAAGATCGGTTTTTAAATATGCAGAAAGATATTAAAGCTCTCCATGGACAAGACTTGTTTGGAAAGAACGCAACTGACCTATGTTTGGTTCCAAATGTCAAAATACCGCTCAAATTCAAGGTGCCTGACTTTGAAAAATACAAGGAAAATTCTTGCCCTCAAAGTCACTTGGTTATGTATGCATGAAAGATTTCTACGCAGATGGATAATCATCAGCTGCTGATCCATTACTTTCAGGATAGTTTGACCGGTACCGTACTCAAATGGTACATGGGATTAGACAGTGTGAAGATCCAGACTTTCTGTGATCTTGGCGAAGCCTTCGTAAAACAATACATATACAACCTAGATATGGCTCCTGACAGAGAACACCTCAGGGCTATGTCTCAGAGGGAAAAATAAACTTTCAAAGAGTATGCTCAGAGATGGCGTGAAGTCACCGCCCAAATTTGTCCTCTTATTGAAGAAAAGGAAATGACAAAGATTTAATTAAAAATTTTGAGTCCCTTCTATTATGATTGTATGATTGCCAGTGTGCCTAATGACTTTACTGAAATGGTAAACATGGGAGTACGACTGGAGGAAGCAGTCTGAGAGGGACGGTTGACCAAAGAGGCAGAATCGTCTAAGAAACATGGAAGTGGGTTCCAAAAGAAAAAGGAACAAGACGTCAGCACTGTGTTACAAAGTGAGTCGAGACAAAGATATCAACAACGACAGGTAGCAACCATGTCTCCTGTTATCAACTCAGCGCCAGCTCCGGCCTACCAGCCACAAATCTCTCAGAATCAGCAAAATCGGCAACAACATCAACATCAACAACAACAACCACAATATCAGCAAATACACCAACATCCTCTACAATAGGCTCGCCCGCAATACAACAACAACAACAATCGTATTCAAAGGTCACATGGTTTTGATCCCATACCAATGACATACACAAAGATGTTCCTAGCATTACTGGAAAAAGGTCATTTTCAAACCAAGTCTCCTCCTGTTCTCCCAAAAGACCCTCCTTATTGGTTCAAAGCTGACCAGTTTTGCTCATATCACCAGGGAGCACCCGGTCATGGTATCGAGAATTATTTTAGCTTCATGGTTGATGTTCAAAGACTTATCAAGAATGGCATTTTGTCTTTCAAAGACTCTAATCCAAATGTTCAAATGAACCCACTACCTCAACATGGAGGAGCTTCTGTCAACATGGTCTATGGATGCCCGGGAAGCTATAAGATCTATGACATCCGCTTATTAAATAGGAACTTGGTGAAAATGCATGCAGGACATAGCAGGCGGGGTCTGGTATATCCACATGATTATGCAACGTGCAGAGTTTGTTCTGTAAACAATCAAGGATGCTACTTTGTACAAGCAACTCTACAAGAACAAATGAACCAAGGTTGGATCCAGGAATACAAAATGTGGGATTACCAACCAATCTAAATGGTACAAGGTTGTCCAGGGGAGTACATAGTTTATGACATCAGATATATCAGGGAGTCACTAGTCAAATTTCACAAATTCTTGTGCGAACTTGATTACTTTGGTCCCAATCACCATGATCATGCTGCTTGCAGAAAATGTCGCAGAAGCCAACGTGGTTGTCTTCTTATCCAAAATGAGATTCAAGAATTTTTAGACCGAAGAACCATCACAGTCTTCCTTGAAAGTGAACCCAATGATTATGGAGTGGATGAGGATGTTTATACCATAACTCTTCAGTTTAATGAACATGAACACATGGAAATTTTTTTTGACAGTAGAAGGATTCCTAGTGTTCCCAAGCTTGAACCAATAGAGATCACCTATGACATTCAAAAGACCACTGTGACTCCTTTGGCCATTTATTTACCAGGTCCGGTTCCGTACAAATATGAGAAAGACATACCTTATAAGTACGGTGCTACCATGGTTGAAAATGGGAAGGAGGTGCCCATACCCTCAATTGTTAACATTGGTGATGTGAGCCGAGTCACCAGAAGTGGTCGTGTGTTCAACAAAGAAGCTGAGGACATGATTGTAAGAAAGGAGAAGCAAGTTGAGAATCCTTTTGAACAAATGGGTCAGTCTAGATACACTAATCAGATGAAGGACAGTGACGAAGTTTTAAAACTGATCAGAAAAAGTGAGTACAACATTGTGTATCAGTTGTTAAACACGCCTTCCAAAATATCTATACTATCCCTTTTATTGAGTTCTGAGGCCCACAGGGAAGCTCTATAGAAAGTCTTGGAGCAAGCTTTTGTAAATCATGATGTAACAGTGGCTAAGTCGGCGATATTGTTGCTAACATTACCATTTGCAATAACTCGAGCTTCTGCAATGAAGATCTCCTAGAGGAGGGGAGAAATCATAACATGGCACTAAACATCTCAATCAATTGCATGAATGATGCATTGTCAACTGTATTGGTGGACACTAGTTCATCACTGAATATCTTGCCAAAATCAACTCTTACAAGGTTATCCTTTCAAGGCGCTCCTATGAGGAGCAGTGGAATTGTCGTCAAAGCCTTTGATGGATCCAAGAAGACATTTATTGGTGAAGTTGATCTCCCCATAACTATTAGACCCCATACATTTCAAATTACCTTCCAAGTAATGGATATCCAAGCGGCGTACAGTTGCTTGTTGGGTCATCCTTGGATCCATGAAGCAGGAGCAGTCACTTCAACGCTATATCAAAAGCTGAAGTTTGTGAAAAATGACAACTTGGTTACCGTATATGGTGAACGGGCTTTGATTGTAAGCAATCTATCATCATTTTCTTACTTGGAACCCGAAGAGGTCATTGGAACTCAGTTCCAGGCACTTTTTGTAAGTAACAAAGATAGTAAGAGAAAAGGGGTATTCATTTCTTCTTACAAAGACGCAGTTCGGGTGGTGGAAAGTGGTACCACTAAGGGGTGGGGACATGTTGTGATTCCTATCGATAACAAAACTAGAAGAGGCCTCAGTTTTTCTCCAATATTCACAAAAACTGTAAGAAAGAATGAAGTCATCCCTCCCATTCAAGATATTTTCCGCAGTGGGGGTTTTATCCACCCTATTCCTCAAGAGGTTGACGCCATTGTTGGAGATGACTCTGAAGACGATCCCTCAGATCTTGAAGAATAATAGAAGTCTTACCTTAACGATTCTGGATATATATCGCAAGAGGAGGCACATACTCCATTATACTCTCCTCAGGAGAAATTCGAGGATGTACTCGAGTCAGATGATGAGATAGTTGTTGAAAATTATAACACTGAGAACTGTCTTACTTCCCTTATTTTACCAGAAGAGGATATTGTTATGGAAGATAATTTTGGCTCCTCTGAGGATAATTCATCTATTCCTCCGGAAGTCTGGGAGCCTTACTTGGAAACTCTTGAGTATGATAGTCAGCCAGAAGATGCCTACATACCATTCCATACTCCTCAACCCATCAAAAAGGTAGTTGAAGACCACCTTTTCGATAGATTTGGAAAGATTGTTGAATGAGATTTTATTCTTTCTACTATGCCAAAAGTGAATGTCATAACTGAAGACGATTCTGAAAAGGATCTATCCACTTACATGGCACCTTCTAAAGTTCTACAAAAGGTACCCAGTAATCCCTGGGGCATGCTTCACAAGTTTACACGAGCTACTACAATTCTTACTGATCTACCTGCCGAAGAAAAGCCTAAGAAGGTGAAGAATTTTTTTGAGTACAGAATCGCATTCCTTATGCCCAAAATAGATGAGTGGGAACCTTATTTGGAACATCTGGGATACATGTCACCGGAGGAAGCATATATACCATTGCACACCCTGCGATCCATTGAAAAGGCAGCTGAAGACCTCCTTTTTGATATATCCGCAAAGATAAAAAATTCTACTGATCCGACTCCACCAGAAGTCAGCGCCATTATTGAAGACAATCCTGAGAGGGATTCACAAGGCTTCGTGACACATGGAAGGGTTTCTCAAAATTGGATAGCTATTGATGTTCCAACTGTTGTCCACATCTCTAAGTAATGTTTTGTCTTTGTTTTGTCCTCTCGCCTTGCCCAAGGCAAGAGATGTTTTATAGGGCCCCCTTTTAAGTATTTCCTCTTTGCTCTGCTCAAGGCAAAAGACTTGTTTATCAGGATTTTTGTTTCAAGAAATAATCAATCAATAATAAAGATGTTGTTTTCAATTCCATGCTATAGTTTTTACTTTTTGATTTTTCGAAAAATGGTAACCTAAAAAAAAGGATAAACACTTTCAATGTCTGCACGCACTCTGCATTTATCTGTATTTCTAAAATCCAGCAATCAATCATATGTGCAGATTAAACATCAAAAATCCCATTGAAAAACATGACCCTATGCCCTCTCCCAACCTTGAATTCCTAGTTTTCGAAGCTGAAGATGAAGAAGAGGAAGAAATTCTGGATGAAATTTCTCAACTGCTTAAGCAAGAAGAAGCCTCCATTTAGCCGTACAAAGAGTCGATAGAGGTGATCAACCTCGGTACCGAAGAAGACATAAAAGAGGTCAAGATTGGGGCACTGCTTAGTCCAGCTGTTAAAATAAAAATGGTAGAACTTCTCAAAGAAATCCCAGATGTGTTTGCTTGGTCCTACGAAGATATGCCAGGGTTGGACACCGATATTGTGGAACACAACTTGCCATTGAAGCCAGAATGTCTGCCAATCAAGCAGAAGTTGAGAAGAACTCGCCCAGATATGGACATCAAAATTAAAGAAGAAGTACAGAAGCAGATTGACGCAGTGTTTCTTGCCACGTTAGAATACCCTCAGTGGTTGGCCAACATAGTGCCTGTTACGAAAAAGGACAAAAAAGTCAGAATGTGTGTGGACTACCGAGACTAAAACAAAGCTAGTCTGAAAGATGACTTTCCATTACTGCATATTGACGTGTTGGTCAACAACTCCACAAAATTCAAAGTATTCTCCTTAATGGATGGATTCTCCGGATATAATCAAATCAGAATGTCACTTGAAGACATGGAAAAAACCTCGTTTATTACACCATGGGGGACATTTTGCTACAAAGTGATGCCTTTTGGTCTGAAGAATGCAAATGCAACCTACCAAAGGGCCATGACAACTCTTTTCCATGACATGATGGACAAAGAAATTGAAGTATATGTCAATGACACGATCGCTAAATCCAGAACTGAAGAAGAACATGTGGAGTATTTGTTGAAGTTATTCTAGCATTTGAGGAAATACAAACTCTACTTGAATCCTAAAAAGTGTACCTTTGGTGTTCGTTTAGGGAAGCTCTTGGGCTTCATTGTCATCCAAAAGGGAATTGAAGTTGATCTTGATAAAGTCGAAGCCATTCAGGAAATACCAGCACCCAAAACTGAGAAGCAAGTAAAAGGATTTCTGGGTTGTTTAAACTACATCTCCCAATTTATCTCTCATATGACCGCTACTTGTGGGTCGATATTCAAACTTCTTCGAAAATATCATAGTTGTATGTGGACAGAAGATTGCCAGAAGGCCTTTGAAGGTATCAAAGAATATCTGCTTAAGCCTCCTATCCTTATCCCTCTAGTGGAAGGAAGACCTTTGATTATATACTTAATAGTATTAGAAGATTCCATGGGTTGTATGCTTGGCCAGCAAGATGAAACTAAGAAAAAAGAGCACGCCATTTATTACTTAAGTAAGAAATTCACAAACTGTGAATCTCTTTACATTGTGCTTGAAAAAAACTATTGTGCCTTGGCTTGGGCTGCTAAGCGTCTCCGTCACTACATGATTTGTCATACTACTTGGTTAATCTCCAAAATGGACCCGATCAAGTATATCTTTAAAAAACCCGCTTTAATCGGAAGGATTGCTCGCTGGCAGATGCTGTTGTTAGAGTATGATATTGAATACCATCCTCAAAAAGCCATTAAGGGGAGCATTTTAGCTGATCATTTGGCTCACCAACCAATTGATGACTATAAATCTATCAAATTTGACTTCCCATATGAAGATGTAATGTATCTAATGATGAAAGACTATGATGAACCATTGCCAGATGAAGGACCAGAGCCAGGATCCCGATGGGGATTAATATTTGATGGAGCTGTCAGTGCCTATGGAAACGAAATTGTGGCAATCATTGTTACACCTCAAGGTACCCATATTCCTTTCACCGCAAGGTTCACATTCAAATGCACAAATAATGAAGCTGAATATGAAGCCTGTATCATGGGACTTGAAGAAGCCATTGATTTAAGGATCAAAATTCTGGATGTATATGGAGATTCAGCTTTGTTCATAAATCAGATCAAAGGTGAATGGGAAACACGTCAACCCTAATTGATTCCTTACAAAGACTACACAAGAAGGTTGTTGCCTTTCTTCAATAAAATCGAGTTTCATCATATTCCTCGTGAAGAAAATAACATGGTTGATGCAGTAGCTATATGATCCTCTATGATTGTTGTGAATCGATGGAATAATGTACCTAAAATCGATGTTATGTGCCTTGATAGGCTCGCTCACGTGTTTCCCATGGAAAGGATTGTTGATGATAAACCATGGTACCATGATATCAAATTCTTCCTTAAAAAACAAGAATATCCGCTTGTGGCGTAAAAGAAAGATAGGAAGACTCTTAGAAGACTAGCTGGAAACTTCTTCCTGGATGATGATGTGCAATACAAAAGAAACTTCGACATGATCTTGCTCAGATGCGTGGATAGACACGAAGCAGACATGTTGATGGAAGAAATTCATGAAGGCTCTTTTGGTACTCATACCAATGGGCAAGCAATGGCAAAGAAAATATTAAGAGCAGGATACTATTGGCTATCAATGAAATCTGATTGCTTCAAATACGTGAATAAATGTCATAAATGTTAGATTTATGCCGACAAAATTCATCTACCGCCGACTCTTCTCAATATTCTCTCCTCTCCATGGCCTTTCTCTATGTGGAGAATTGACATGATTTGCATGATCGAGCCCAAACCTTCGAACGAACATCGTTTCATCCTAGTGGCCATTGGTTATTTCACCAAATGGATTGAAGCAACATCTTATGCCAATGCAACCAGGAAAGTAGTGGTTAGTTTTATCAAGAACAATCTAATCTTCCGTTATGGTGTTCCAAGTAAGATCATTACTGATAATATATCGAACTTGAACTACAAAATGATAAAGGAATTATGTGCTGAATTCAAGATTGAACACCATAACTCTTCTCCCTACCTGCCTAAGATGAATGGAGTTGTCGAAGCAGCTAACAAAAATATCAAAAAGATCGTCCAGAAGATGGTAGTAACCTACAAAGATTGGCATGAGATGCTACCATTTGCTCTTCATGGATATCGTACATCCGTTCGTACGTCAACAAAGGAAACCCCTTTCTCCGTGGTATACGGCATGGAATCAGTGATTCCATAGAGGTGGGAATCCCGTCAATGAGAGTCATGATGGAAGCTAAGTTGACAGAGGTTGAATGGTGTTAAAGCAGATAAGATGAGCTAAACTTGATCGAAGAAAAAAGAATGACAACTCTATGTCATGGTCAGCTATATCAACAAAGAATGAAGAAAGCTTTCGAAAAAAAGGTTTGACCTCGTGTATTCAGAGAAGGTGACCTTGTGCTTAAGAAAGCTCAATCATTCCTTACTGATTCTAGGGGCAAGTAGACTCCTAATTATGATAGCCCATATGTTGTTAAGAAATCCTTCTCAGGTGGTGCTTTAATGCTCGCAACTATGGATGGGGAAGAGTTCACTCGTCCTAAAAATGTCGATGCAGTCAAGAAATACTTTGCCTAACAAAAAGAAAAAAAAAAGAGCGTCTCGATGGATTGAAAACCCGAAAGGGCGGTCCAGGAAAAAATTAGAGACATAAACAGAAATTAATCCTCTCGGTAGATTGAAAACCCGAAAGGGCGATCTAAGCAAAAGTTAGGGATATATGGCAAGTAACTACATCAAACCAGATTGGATTATATGAAGCAACCACGTCTATCAAAGAGCTCTCAAATCAAATCAGTTTCGTCGAAGCTCAGGAACATTGGGAATTCAATTTTTTTAGGGAGAATTCGGTCATTACATTTTAATGTAGCCCTTTCCCTTTAATTACCATTTTTCCACTTTGTAATTACCCATGGAATCACGCTATTTGCGGGTTACCATTCTATCAATACAATTTGAGCTTTTTCCTATCTGTTCGCAACTCTTGTTTTATTTCCACCTTGCAAAAATGACATTTTTACTTTGATAAAAATTGTAGAAACAAAAAGTTAAAATTTTTTCTTTTTGCTTTTAAAATGCTTGTATTTACTTTCCTTTGATTTGTGAACACAAGAAGGAATATCAACAGTTGCTCCAAGAACGATTAAACCTCGAAATACAGGATCGAATGTTCTTGTGATTTGCCTTGAAAGGTATCTCCAAAATGATGGATTTTTAACTCCGTCCACACCTAGATTTGTTGGACATATAATCCCATATCTCTAGTGAAATTTTGGACCCGATGCTCTCCAGTAAAGAATTAAACCTGTTATCCCCCAGTTGAGTTTTTGAATGCAAGCTGAGTGTGGTTCTCTTTCCCCGGCAGAATGCAGAGTTACTTTATCCCCAGTTGAACAAGATAATGAGTTTAGAAGATTGTTTGGTTTATATCCCCAAATCAAGCATTTTCCTCTCCCCAGAGAGACTTAAGCCTTATAGCAGGACTTTGTTCCATTGATGGCTCTCTTTGTTTTATCTCTAGTGATATTTCCAGGAGACTGGCTGAGTACCCGGTCACTTTGTGATGTTTATTTCATCATCTGTTTCACCTGTTTTGTCAGCATAAATTCATATCATACATACATCATGCATATTTGAATTCATATCCATGATTCATAGTGCATTTGTCAATAATGTTTACTTCATTCACATTGGTTGTGTTTATCCCCGGGTGATATGTTTCCTCTCTCCAATAGAGTGGTCAGCCATAGGTAGAATGTGTATATCCTTTCTAAACTCCCCACCGAGTTTAACCCTCATGAAAGTTTTGATTTAGTTCCCCTTTCCACACTTGGATAGGATAAATTCCCAGTTCGAGTTCATTCCTCACTAGTTAGCATCTTTGTTTGACGATATCTCTCTAGCTTATTCCTAGATTGAGTCGGTCTTTTGACCATTTTGATAACTTGAACCTCTAATCTAAAAGGGCATTTATTTTGCGCCTTTTAGGTGGTTTACATCCCCAGAAAGAATCTGTTGAAGGTTCCCTAGCAAGATAAATTTATTTCGCCTTGGAATCTACACCTGACAACAAGTAACAATCTCTTTATTTGAGAAGCTTGTTTTTTATCTCTGAATTTTCCAGTAAATCGACAAATGGCAGTCTCTTTTCGAGCCGTTTGTCTATCCATGTTGAAGCTATCAGCATATCAAATTTTCTTTCATCTTATGGCATCTCTCCGAAGAAGTCTCGAAGGGAAGTATAATGAAGATATTTTTCCAGGAAATGGCATCTCTCTAGAGAAGTTTGTTGTGAATCCTTATTCTCTACCAAATGGCATCTCTCCGGACAAGTCACGCAGAGAAGTTTGATTGTTGAATCCTCATTTTACATCACATGGCATCTCTTCGAAGAAGTCTCAAAGAGAAGTATGACGGAGAAATGGTTATCTCTCCAGAAGATTCTGTCAGAGAAACTTATTGAAGATTATCACAAGTGTTTATTTGAGATAAATTTCTAAAAGTGGTTTTATATGCTCGTTACAAAGCAAAATTGTAGCCAATAGTGTTCCCAGTAAGCCTGCTACCAATTTTCTCTCATCCTATGGCATCTCTCCGAAGAAGTCTAAAAGGGAAGTATGGTGAAGATATTTTTCCATCAAATGACATCTCCCCAGTGAATCCCGATGGGAAGTTTGATGAAGAGTCTTACAGATTGTTTCCTATTTATTTGAGAAATTTGTTTTGCAAATTAACAGGCCCGCATCTCTTTGAATATCTCCGGTGAAGTTATTAACTCAGCAAGCGATTACCTTTTCAGGAGCTTATCTTTTTTACCCCTTTTCAAGGGAAAGACTTGATAAAGAAGAAAACGAGACCAATTTCATGGCTTATGTCCATAAACGAGGTGAAGTTTATTTTAGAAATCGAGACCAGTTTCATGGCTTATGTCCAGAAAAGAGGGGAAGTTTATTTCAGAAAGCCGAGACCCGTTCGTGGGTTACGACCCGAAGCGTGGAGAAATTTAATTTACCCTTTCTAAGTAGGATTACTTAGTCAAAGAAAGGTGCTGAGTCATTTTCCAACATTGGAAGTTCATTTTTCAAAGTTATAATCCTATCCCTTGTGGAGCAGTATTCTTTTCCCCCGTGGAGTTGTGTTCCTCTATTCCCAATAGGGTTGCAACATTTTCCCCAATTTTTATTTCCCCAATGGATAATTCTTTTGTTATACCCTAGTGGTTTAGCCTGTTCTCAGTCTCCCGTGGCATCATTTCCCACAGGTCTCATATCTTGCATTCATAAGTACATTCATATCATATCACTTTTTGTGGCTTCTTAGGGGCCAAAATTGTGCATTATTGTATTTAAGCCTCCCTTATTTGGTCGAGACTAAGATGTCAATCTTCATCTCTCCGGATTAGAGAAACTTAAATAGGGGCATCTGTCATACCCAAATTTTTACCCCTAAGATGCCACCTCATTTACATAATTTGCATAACATTCATCATTACATATATGTGTGTCTTTATGCATCACTAACCCATTAGAAATACAAGATGTGTGTGCTTGCTTGCTTTACAGGTTAGGTGGTCCCCCAAGGGCTCAAGCAGATGAATTATCAAAGGATGGACATCATATTCAACATCTCAAGTCCCTTATTCATCCACGAAGATCAAGAGTTTTTCTTCATCAATAATCAAGTGCAAGATTGCATCATGACAAGCTCATCAAGCCTCAAGATCCTCAGTGCACCAAAATTAGGGTTTTGATTCAATTAGGCTTACAATTAACTTTTTCATCTGAGGATGATTCTATGCTTCAAGATATGATTCAAGGACCTCAAATACATCATATTAGTCCATTCATATGATTGTATTGATCCAAGGAGCTTGATTCATAAGCAATGCAAGAATTCAAATTCATCTGGTCCACAAACTAGGGTTTCTGATGAAAAGTCAATTGCACCTTTGACTTTTGACCAGGACATGATCTCAAGCCTTGAAACATGATTCAAGACACTCAAAAACACCTTTGGAGTTCATCCATAGTCTTTAATTAGCCCAAGGGTTTGATTTCATTGAAGATCACAAAGTTCAAGTTCATCTGATGAAAAGTCAACCACCGATCAAAGTGAAGTTTGACTTTTGAGATTTTTGGTCAACCATGGGCTCCTAAAGTCAAAAACGATGAAAATATGTGATTTGGATCATGATCAATCAAGAGAAATCAAGAAAATTGAGGTTACTTGCAAAAAGGGTAACAATGGAGGAATTGAAATTTTTCTAAGTCATGAAGTACAATGATTTTTGCTCAACTTGCCAAGGCCATAACTTCCAATCCAAGTAACCATTTTCTTTGCTCCAGAGACCAAATTGAAGAGCTTATTATATACTACAACTTTGTCCTTGAGGATTAATTCCCAAAAAACGTATAGATTGAGAGATATGAAGCCATGAAGTTGGAGATTCATAACTTTTTGAACTTGGACACTTAGAGAAATTTTCACACGAATCTGCCTTGTGTTGGAGCCAACTTTAGGGCCATTTTTCACCATGATTCACATTGATTCAAGACAAACCTTGAACATCAAACTTGAAGTATGTTATTTCAGCTTTCCAAAATGTCCAAGAACATCAATTTATCTTACTTGAGCAAGAAGATACAAATTTCATAATAGGCCTTGTTGCAACTGAATTCTCAAGGGTAGATTTGTTGGTACACGATTTGGATGACCATGATAGCTTCATTTCTTCACAAGATCAACATCAAAATCATCATACACCATGTGCTCTGCATGATCACAAGAGAAATTTCAAAGTTCTATCCCTTGGCATGTGAAAAAAATCATTCAAAAGCTAGGAACTTAAGTTTTGTCATCTAACATTAAAGTGTTGTAGTGAATTGGCCAAAAACTACTCCAATCTCTCAAGAATTGATCAAAACACCAAGGATCAAGATGCAATATGATTGAACCAAGCTCAAAAGATCAGAATTTGAGTCATGTAAGAAATAGGCTATGTGTACCTTAGCACTCAAGTAATAGGTACATGACATCATCCATTGGATAATAACATGTGTAACGCCCGTTTTTATTTTAATTATTATTCGTGTAATAATTGTGAATTGATGTAATTGATCGCGTGTTTTGGTGTGTTTTGGTTGTTTTTGATGTAGCCATCGTAAGGGGTAGTGGCCTTAAGAATTATCTTTAAGGTAGTAGGGGTGTGTGACCAAAACGTAGAGATTGGTGGTGTGGGGACTAAGACTAATTAGATTATTTTAGTTAGTAATTATTTAATTATAATAATGGTTGAATATTGATCTAATTAAATAGGTGATGGAAATTATTATTATTATTATTATTATTATTATTATTATTCCTAATATTAATATTAATTAAAATATGATTTAATTAGTATTTGGGTGAGAGATAAATGAGGAAGACTAAGTATTAATAGTGGGATTGTGGAGGAAAATAAGGAAGAAATAAGGTTTTGGGAGAAGTAACGTAAAGTTGCAGAGAAGAGGAAAAGAGGAAACCGTAGAAGTGAGAAGAAAGAAGAGAAGAACGATCGTGAGAAGGCAAGAGACTAGAGTTTAGAGATTCAAAAAGGTCATCCAATCTAAGGTAAGGGTGGGACTAACTTTCTATAATACGGGTTCAATAATCATGAAAGGGATTGAGTTAGATATTAGTTGATAGTTGTTGTTGTTAGAGATGAATGAAATTGATTGATACGTGTTAATTTAGTATCTTGATATTAGGAATTAGAACCCAATTTGATGTTAGGAGTTTGCAATGATTGAATTATAATATTATCGTTATGATGTAGTGTTTCTATGAGAATAATGTGAAGAAATTCTGTTTTGGGTTAGGAATAGTGAAACCTAGAAATTTTGGTGCGAAATTCATCGTCGCGAAAATTAGTTTTTATGCTACCAATGAGTTCTAATAGGTATAACTAAGTTAAAATAAGAGTCTCGCGAATTAAATCGAAGTTTCGGATGGGTTTTTGGGCAAAAAGTGATCAAACCCGTAGCTATGTTAGTGCAGAATTTTGGAAACGTCGAAAATTCGTAACTTGAGTTTCGGGAGTCCGATTCGTACGCCGCTCGAAGCGTTGGAAAGATAACGAGACGAGCTATCTTATAATAATAGTGTCTAGCCCAGGGGTGAGTTATTTTGTGTGGAATAACTGAAATGGAATTATAGTGTTAAAATTCTGATTTTTGGCGAAGTGAAAGTTTGAGTTTTAGCGCGATTTCGAAATTGAAAATTTTCCAGATTATGAAATAAATTCAGAACGTGATTCCTTGTATTTAATGAGGAATTTAGGTGTATTTTAATAATTATTTCGTCAAGTCCTTGAGCTGCTTTTGAAGCGTTTTCGATTAAATTATACATGCTTGAGTTTTGTAATTATAAGTGTGTGAATGAAATTATTGTTTATTTGCGAAGAATAATGTTGATTAATTGTGAAGTCGTGATTGCTTGTAGTATATGTTACTCGGTACAGAGTATGTTATAGTTGTTGTGATATTGTTGTTGGGAATTATAAAGTTGCAGGTGTGAAATATGTTGCATTGCCTCTAATTATTGGCAAAAGTTAAGTTGTGGGCCTATGGCCAATGTTGATTTGTTGTTGTGTTGATATATAACTATCATTGTTGTTATTCTGACGTTCATGTTGAGTCGCATTGCATAGCATATCAAGCTGGAGCTGCTGCTCGGTAAGTTGGCCTGGATTGGCAAACTATTAAGTTGAAGGCTTATGCCTTGTTGATGCCTCTATTAATTGGGAAATTTTAAGTTTGGAGTTTTGCTCCAATGGTACCACATGCATGATTGCACTGCATTGCATCTGTTGAGTCGTGTTGTTGTATTGTTGAGCGAAGTTATGTGATGATTTGTTGTTGGACTTATGCGAAGTATTGATAATGATGAGTTGCGCAGTTATATGATGTTATGTGTTGCTAATTCCTTTATACGAGTTATTGCCTTGTATTATTGAATGTGAAATCTCATCCCTTCTGTTTGAATGTTGCCTCCACGTGGGTAACGTGTAGATGATCAGGAGTAGTGTGGAAGTCGTGGTCGGTGAAGACGAGGTGCTTCACTTTAGTTTGGAGTCTGTTCTGATATGTAACATTGGGAGTCGGAAACGCTTTATGCATGATTTTACTTTGTTAAAGAATTACAGTTGCCTTTACATTTTGAAAACAAATATTTTGATTAATTGAAACCGTTGTATTTTGTTGATCACAATGGAGAATTTTCGCTGTGTAATAAAGATGATTTTTGGATTAAAGTTGCATTAATATTTATTATATGTTACATGTCTTATTGTGAGCAAGTTCTTGTTGAAAGTAATACCCTTTTATTCCGAGTTGTTTCATTTTACTTTGATTTTTCGATTAAATTATTCGAGGAATTTAGGGTGTATCAAAGTGGTATCAGAGCAGGTCGGTCCGTCCGACCAGGTTGTCTAATTATGTTGTTCCCTAGTATGCGACATGTGTGTGAAAACACTGTCGGTGCTTGTTTTGTTTTCCATTTGCAGGTGGGTAATGAAACAAGTGGGGGAGAAGTATCTGCTTCTCTTGGATATTCCAGTGGTTGAGGGATTGGATATCATGTTGTCGCATGAGGGAGTGCAGTGTTGAATTGTCCAACTGTTTGAGAATGGTGTGATCCTTAAGGGAAGACGGTCAGGTGTTTTCGTTGTTTGCTTCCTTGTGTGGGGGGAGGCGATGTTGTGGCTAGAGATAGGCTGGTGATGTGTGGAGTATCCTGACGTGTTTCCTTTGGAGGTGCACAGTTATCTTTAGTTAGAACAAGATGATATCATTTTTGGACGAATTGGTGGAGATAAACCATGTGTTTACCAATTATTTAAATGAGTGGTGTAGTGTGTTGTTGAGACAAGTGTAGCTTCGGTGTTATTAGTTAAGAAGGAAGAAGGTAGTACGAGATGGTGTGTGGATTACCGACGGTTGAGAATAAATATCCATTTCAACGGGATTGATGATTTGATGGACCAACTGGTGGGCTAGTGTGTTTTCGGTATAATGGAATTGAAGTCGGATTACCTTCAGATTTGGGTGAAAAGTGAAGATAGTTGGAGGATCTTGGGAGTAAGAGAGAAATGTGGAACTCATGTTCATCATTTTCAATTCTCATTTTCGCACTTATGGAACAGTCTTCACTAAACAGGTGATAACTTTTCACTGGTAACTCCGATGGGAGAAATTCTGGACTTTTTGGAAAGCTTACGAAATTCCCTACGGTTTTCATATAAACTTTGTCTCTTACATGTTTTTGACGAGAGAGAAAAACGCGTTTGAATATTTGGGTCTGATGCTGATTTTGGTGGAAGTATGTATACGGGATTTCTGGATCAGCCGCCATTGCACAGGCGACAACTTTTTACTCGTAACTCGGATTTTAAGCGATTCTTGAAGTTCCGAAATCTACATGAAATTCCCTTCATTTTGGAATATAATTTTGTGTTTGGGAGGTCTGTATTGAAAGAGATAGTTGTGTTAGAAGTTGAACGATTATTACTAGAGACGAGTAATATAAGATCAAGTGAAAAATGTTTGGAAATAGGAAGGAGGTAAGGATATCGAAGGAGCACATAGAGATGCAGCGTACGCCAGTGGAGAATTATTAGAATATAGATTTCCTTGAGGGAGGTTAAATAGTAAAGTGGACTGTGTGTTATTGTTGATATGGTGTCGACATGTGTCGGGAAAATTTTGGAAGTTTGTATCACCAACCAGATGATGAGGTGGTACTATTGAGAGTGTGATTTGAATGAGAACCAAGTGTGAAACTATATGGATTATAGAGGTTCTGAGATTAAAGGAAAGACGAAGGATTTGTTAGTGTTGTTGAAGTTCTTAACTTGAATAAAGGTTTCGATTGGAGCAAACCGGTTTGGATTGTACTTGGTGTCGTAGTAGTTCCGGTATTGGGAGAATATTCAACAAATGTGTTATGCTACGAGCGTGTATAGGAGAATATGTACTGGATTTTGGACTTTTTGTATCATTGACGAGGTGGAAAATAAGAAAATTAAGAAAACGTTTGTAAGCCTTAGAGAGATGGTGGAGCATTATGCTTAGGTAACTTTGAGCACAAG
This sequence comes from Lathyrus tuberosus, assembly GCA_022829125.1. Taxonomy (NCBI): domain Eukaryota; kingdom Viridiplantae; phylum Streptophyta; class Magnoliopsida; order Fabales; family Fabaceae; genus Lathyrus; species Lathyrus tuberosus. The sequence continues at coordinate 1,088,079 of JALAZF010000761.1, forward strand.
GTAAAGGATACTATTGTAGTTGGGCAATGATGATCTATGTCACCGTTATGGTTGTCGGCTGTCTATTGACAAATTGAGGAACTGATCACCCTTAATCTCTTGTTGATAGTAGACGGAATCATGTTGGATGGAATAGACGTGTCTTGCCAACTGAGATTGTATGTACAGTGAATTGATCGGAGTTGAGCCAAGTGCTTAAGGATTGTTTTGATTAGTCAATGCAAATTCCTATATAGGAAGATGAGGCGGACTCGAGGATGATAGCATGAGGTTGCGAGTTGATCGATGAGTAGTATGGGAACTCCTAGTTGTATTCAGGATAACTTGAGTTTTGATTTGTGATGAATCGAGAATCCGATTGACATGAGACTTGAAGCGTTATAGAGATGAACCAAGGAGGAAGTAAATGGAAAGTGTTAAGTCGCAACAGGACATGTGTTTTTCGCAGGGCTTTCCTGCAGAATTCACAGATCCCGCTTGGCGCGGTATGGGAGTGAAAGAGATGATTTATCTTATTGAGATTAATTGGACACATGTAGCTTATGATGTTGGAATGCTGTATTGTTGCTGTTATGGCATTGGTAGGTGTTTATGATGAGTTTGTACAACGTGTTAAGACAAGATGGTAAAGTTGTAGCTTATGTTTTACGATAATTGGGGATTCATGAAAGTATTTATCCTATTCAAGATTTGGAATTGGCTGCAGTTGTAATTGTGTTGAATATTCGGAGGTATTATTTTTATGAAATCGGAGTTCGATGTATTCAGTAATCACAAGAGTATAGAATGCCTGTTGGTTGGAATTTCCGATGAGTTAAGTCGAAAGTCCTTTCTTATGCCTGCTTTGATGGTCGAAAGTTTGATGTAAACTTGGTAGATTAGATAGTTGCGAGTACTCAGAGTGCGCAGCGAAAGCGTGGTGCAGCGCAGTTGGTTCTTATGTGGGTAACAACGATGTCGGTAGTTTGGTTACGTTGATGTTGTGCTATGGGCTTTTGTGTTCTTATCTTTGTTGTTGTCTCGTTACCTATGGTGATGGTTCGAGTGCGAGTAGATAATTCCTATGATGGGGAATTAAGGGAGTGTTGCCTATGGCGTTGGTAACGGTCGTGTTGTGTTCTGGTTCATAGTGAACCTGTGTGTTCTTAATTTGATTATTCTTTGTGTTTTGAGTTGGTCGTCGAGTGCATCGCGCGAGCGTTTCATCTTGTTGTCGTTATCATTGATAAGGTGTATTGTTGTATTGCGTTATTCGTGGTGTTGTCATTCGTGGCATGAGAGTTGATTAGTTGGATGTGATAACGTATCTGGAGTGGTTTGTATCGAGTAATTTTTCGAGGACGAAAATATTCTAAGTGGGGGAGGGTTGTAACGCCCGTTTTTATTTTAATTATTATTCATGAAATAATTGTGAATTGATGTAATTGATCGTGTGTTTTGGTGTGTTTTGGCTGTTTTTGGTGTAGCCATCGTAAGGGGTAGTGGCCTTAAGAATTATCTTTAAGGTAGTAGGGGTGTGTGACCAAAACGTAGAGATTGGTGGTGTGGGGACTAAGACTAATTAGATTATTTTAGTTAGTAATTATTTAATTATAATAATTGTTGAATATTGATCTAATTAAATAGGTGATGGAAATTATTATTATTATTATTATTATTATTATTATTATTATTCCTAATATTATTATTAATTAAAATATGATTTAATTAGTATTTGGGTGAGAGATAAATGAGGAAGACTAAGTATTAGTAGTGGGATTGTGGAGGAAAATAAGGTTTTGGAAGAAGTTACGTAAAGTTGCAGAGAAGAGGAAAAGAGGAATCCATAGAAGTGAGAAGAAAGAAGAGAAGAACGATCGTGAGAAGGCAAGAGACTAGAGTTTAGAGATTCAAAAAGGTCATCCAATCTAAGGTAAGGGTGGGACTAACTTTCTCTAATACGGGTTCAATAATCATGAAAGGGATTGAGTTAGATATTAGTTTATAGTTGTTGTTGTTAGAGATGAATGAAATTGATTGATACATGTTAATTTAGTATCTTGATATTAGGATTTTGAACCCAATTTGATGTTAGGAGTTTGCAATGATTGAATTATAATGTTATCGTTATGATGTAGAGTTTCTATGAGAATAATGTGAAGAAATTCTGTTTTAGGTTAGGAATAGTGAAACCTAGAAATTTTGGTACGAAATTCATCGTCGCGAAAATTAGTTTTTATGCTACCAATGAGTTCTAATAGGTATAACTAAGTTAAAATAAGAGTCTCGCAAATTAAATCAAAGTTTCGAATGGGTTTTTGGGTAAAAAGTGATCAAACCCGTAGCTATGTTAGTGCAGAATTTTGGAAACTTCGAAAATTCGTAACTTGAGTTCCGGGAGTCCGATTCGTACGCCGCTCGAAGCGTTGGAAAGATAACGAGACGAGCTATCTTATAATAATAGTGTCTGGCCCAGAGGTGAGTTATTTTATGTAGAATAACTGAAATGGAATTATAGTGTTAAAATTCTGATTTTTGGCGAAGTGAAAGTTTGAGTTTTAGCGCGATTTTGAAATTGAAAATTTTCCAGATTATAAAATAAATTTAGAACGTGATTCCTTGTATTTAATGAGGAATTTAGGTGTATTTTAATAATTATTTCGTCATGTCCTTGAGCTGCTTTTGAAGCGTTTTCGATTAAAGTATATATGCTTGAGTTTTGTAATTATAAGTGTGTGAATGAAATTATTGTTTATTTGCGAAGAATAATGTTGATTAATTGTGAAGTCGTGATTGCTTGTAGTATATGTTAGTCGGTACAGAGTATGTTATAGTTGTTGTGATATTGTTGTTGGGAATTATAAAGTTGTAGGTGTGAAATATGTTGCATTGCCTCTAATTATTGGCAAAAGTTAAGTTGTGGGCCTATGGCCAATGTTGATTTGTTGTTGTGTTGATATATAACTATCATTGTTGTTATTCTGACGTTCATGTTGAGTCGCATTGCATAGCATATCAAGCTGGAGATGCTGCTCGGTAAGTTGGCCTGGATTGGCAAAATATTAAGTTGAAGGCTTATGCCTTGTTGATGCCTCTATTAATTGGGAAATTTTAAGTTGAGAGTTTTGCTCCAATGGTACCACATGCATGATTGCACTACATTGCATCCGTTGAGTCGTGTTGTTGTATTGTTGAGCGAAGTTATGTGATGATTTATTGTTGGACTTATGCGAAGTATTGATAATGATGAGTTGCGCAGTTATATGATGTTATGTGTTGCTAATTCCTTTATACGAGTTATTGCCTTGTATTATTGAATGTGAAATCTCACCCCTTCTGTTTGAATGTTGCCTCCACGTGGGTAACGTGCAGATAATCAGGAGTAGTGTGGAATTCGTGGTCGGTGAAGACGAGGTGCTTCACTTTAGTTTGGAGTCTGCTCTGATATGTAACATTGGGAGTCGGGAACGCTTTATGCATGATTTTACTCTGTTAAAGAATTACAGTTGCCTTTAAATTTTGAAAACAAATATTTTGATTAATTGAAACCGTTGTATTTTGTTGATCACAATGAAGAATTTACGCTGTGTAATAAAGATGATTATTGGATTAAAGTTGCATTAATATTTATTATATGTTACATGTCTTATTGTGAGCAAGTTCTTGTTGAAAGTAATACCCTTTTATTCCGAGTTGTTTCATTTTACTCTGATTTTTTAATTAAATTATTCGGGGGAATTTAGGGTGTATCATCATGTTTCCTAATAAAAAACTTTTCCTCCAACTCCGAATTGTTTCTCTATAAATAGATATCATTTTGCATCATTTAAAACACACCAAAACATAGCAAAAACTTGTTTACTCACATTCCTCCTCTTTCCAAATTTTTCAAGTCTCAAGAAAGTGAAAACTTAAAACTTCATCTCCAAGCAATTTCCACCCAAACTGGTGATCAAAACACTTCACATACATCATGTGGAAGTGATTCAAACACTCATACACTTTCTGTAACATCAGAATCATCAAGATCACATCGCACTTGCACCAAGCTACAGATTGAATTGGCCAGGGAGTTCCAGAAGGTTTCAGTACATTCTAAGCATTGCAACACACTCCTTGGAGGTTAAGGAAGCTGTTAGCATCAAGAGATTGCATTTGTAACACCTCTATCAAGGAATTCGATTCTTCACTTGTAAGGTAAGTTTTCAAAATCTGAACTCTATAATTCATGCATCATATGTGATTATTTGAGTTACCAACATGTTTCTGGTAATGCAAGGATCATTTCCCCTATATCAATTGCTATGTATCTCCATCATATGAGATTTCATATCAAAATTTGCATTTAGGGTTCATAAGAATTTTAGATTGATTTCTTTTAATACACTGAATATAAATGAAATTGGTTAATACCATTCAATTCCTTGTTAAATTTCCAACAACTTTGGTGTTTACATCATGTCATTTCATTGCGTATTAAGAGAGCTAGCATTTGAAGATGATGATGAACACGAAGCTGAAGATGATATGTTGGTGGCGCTATTTTTCAAAATAAAAATTCATTTTTAGTCTATTATTTCATTGCAATTTAATCAACGGATGTATCACCACCCCAGTGGTTAGAGCATGCGTTTTCAAGGTTTGTGTGTGCAAGGTCTGGGGTTCAAATCCCCCTCGCCCCAGACCTTTTGCTTTAATTTTTTAAACCATTTTTAACTTGAAACTTCATAGATTATTTAACACACGCGTTATTCATCACCATGCAAGCACCTGGCCCAGTGGCTGAGGTTTTAAGCCCATGACCTTGAGGGCGTGAGTTCAACACTTGTGGGAGCCATTCCCTAACTTTTTACCACTATTTTTCATGCTTTTCTTCACAACTTCATTCAATTATTTCAATAAGAAAAATTAATCTTTTTGAGCCAATTTTTTGCACACTTCTCATTTATCTTGTATATTTTGAGAATCCTTCAAAAAAATCCAAAAAATAATATTTATTTTTGAAACTTTTATTAGGTTGAAAACTAATACTTTTTAAGTATTTTTCATATCTTTTCTTGATTCCTTTTGATCATTTCTTTGACCTAATTGTACATATGTGTTTGTATGTTCATATTATACTTTGTTTAAGTTTTGTTTAATGTACATAATATGTTGTCTTGACTTACACATACCATGATTAGGTGTTATTTCTTTTAAAGAATACCTCGATTAAATTTTGTTTAGTTGAAACCTTAGGGTTTTGTTCAACTAATCTTTTGAAAACATCTTGATACATAACTAGGGCTTCCACTTGAGTTTGGATTCCCTAAATCCCTTAATTCAACCATGTTTAAATGTCTTGTTCATGTGCTTATCTCCATAAACTTCCATTAGGGTTTTGTTTACCCTTTGCTATATTCATCTGATCTTTGATTCATCTCGAATACATGCTTACTTGAACTTCTTTGTGATTGCTCCTATTGATCAAATCTTTGCTCACATATTCAAGCATTTCCTTCATAAACTCTCACCATGATGAACATATCTACTTGTCTGATGCTCATTCACGTGTTGTTATACCCTACTTGATCATAATCATGTTCATTTCATCCTTGATGACTACATTTATTTAAAAGCTTAATCAATTTTTTCTTGTTAAGTTTCTCCTGACATTTATGTTTATAACACTTGCATTCATATAACTGTTCCATTTCAATACTTATCCTTAAGTTTAGGATCTTCTTCAAGCTATAACTCAGTCAAAACCCTAGGACCCCCTTTGAGGTTCTCAACCTCAATAAAACCTGAGGATTCCCCTTGAAGTTTTCAACTTCATTCAAAGCTCAAAAACCATAGCCCCTATGTGGCTTCAAACCTCAAACTTCAATTCAATCCCTAGCCAATCTTTGGCTTCAAATTCAAAACTCTCAAGAGATGAGACATGAATAATCTCTATAGAAGAGATGTCTCTTCTATTCCCCACAACATTAATCAAACATTTTAAACTTTTTTTCTTCCATTTAAGTGATGTAAGTGGCACACTTGTTGATTCAAAATCCAAGCTAAAGTCCTTATCTTATTATGGTACAAAATATTTCTTTCATTTAAGTGATATAAGTGGCACACTTGTTGATTCTATATCCAAGTCAAGGTATTTCTCTTAATATGCAAAGACTCATTTAAAGGAAAAGATGGCATTACTCTGGATTTTCTATATCCAAGTTTAAAGCTTCTTCCCTTATTATCTTCTTTCTCAAAATGTTTGTGGTGAATAGGTGAGATATCTCCCTTAAGATGACAACTTGTCTATTCTCTCAAACCCAATTCCACCCATTAGTAGGTGGAACTACAAGCGCTCTGATTTCTCAACTTCCTTTTGAGAATACGTAGACATAAGATTGCGAGATCTTAGCGAGCACAATAATAAGTAAAACCTTTAGGTTCCTTTACCTTTGTCTTAGTTTATTTCAACATACCCTACAAAAACAACAAAAACATTTCCCCACACTTATCACTCACTCAAAACAGTCAACAAATCCCCAATACACAGCACATGACTTAATCAACAATAACATAAATATATACAAGAGATTCTTATAGGATACTATAGATACTTAGGGTGCTAGTACCTTTCCTTAGTATAACCAACATCGATTCCCGATTTCTTATTGCATTGTTTTACACTTTACACACTCACGGGTTTATTCAGATTTTTCCCCTTCCCTCCTTTTGAAATAAATTAAAAGTTCACATGTAAGGGCGACCTCGAAAAATCGCGTGCTACAGCTAGACAACTCCAAAAATAAATCCATAAATAATTCCAAAATATGAGAGTGTGAAGTTCAGAACACATATCTGAAACACTTTAATGAACCTCCCAATTTGACCAGCTCACATAAAAACCATGACCTAACTTTGTTGGTCTAGGTTAGAGAGATTGTTCTTGTCTTGCCCAACACCCAACCCACTCATATGTTCGGGTAACCCAAATCCAACTGATATAAATAGTCGAATATATACACTCTACTTAGATGTACACCACATCAAAGGCGTTCAATCATCATGGGCCATTAGATAAAAACACCACATGATCTCTTGACAACTGTTCTCTAAAACAACTGTTCCTTGAAGAAGGTTTTAGGACGTCAAATTCTAAAGAGTACTTTATAAGCTAAAAGGAAAATCACTTACAAGACTTTATCATCATTAAATAGAGCGTCAGAAATGTTGTAGACACACCTTCATTATCGCACCAAAGCAAAAGACTTTATGTTCATCATTAGATCTTGAGTTGCTAACAAGATGTAGAAAAACATTTGTGGCTGGATCAATATTTTTTGGTGAAATTCATTTATTAATTTTATTGAGTGCTAGATTGGAAAAATTGAGTGTTTATTAAATATTGATTTATTGAATGCTAGATTGGAAAAATTGAGTGTTTATTAAATATTAATATTAAAAAAAATAAAATAGAATGAGTGATATGTAGAAGTGAGACTTGTTTAATAACTAAAAGAAAGAGCTCTTTTGTGAATTTTGTTAATAGATCTACTATGAAGAAACTTTAGCCGTAACAGTTGACACACTAATATTTTTCCAAAGGGTTAATACCCCTTTTGGACCCTGCCATATAGGCCAAATCCCAAAAACAACCCTGTAAAAAAAAAAACACAGATTCCATCCCTGCCATTTGTAGATTCCCTCGTTTTGCCCCCTGAGTGGATTTGGTCAACCATATTGATGACATGGCGCTGCTTAGTTGGAATTTTATTTATTTTTTATTTATTTAATTACACACGTGGCATTTTTATTAATATTTTAATATTTAATATTTTTTTTTTTATTTATTTATTTTTTTTTTTTTTTTTATTTTTTTTATTTTTTTTTTATTTTTTTTTTAATTTTTTTTTAATTTTTTTTTATTTTTTTTAATTTTTTTTATTTTTTTTTTTAATTTTTTAATTTTTTTTTTTTTTTTTTTATTTTGTTTTATTTTTTTAATTTGTTTTTATTATAATTTTTTTAATTTTATTCTTTTTTTTTATTTTTTTTCGTTTTTATTTATATATATATATATTTTTTTTTTTATTTTTTTTTTTTTCGTTTTTGGACCTAATTTTTATTTTTAATTCTATTTTAAACAAATTGTTCTTTTAAAAATTAGTTTCATTATACTAATCCATTTATTTCAATTTATTACCATACTAATCCATTTATTCTCATACTAATTTCAATTCAACAATACTTATGAGTGATTTATTACCATTATAACTTCACTCATCAACCATCTTTATAACCTCTCTCCACTTCTTTTTTTTTTCGTTACAATATTGTTTCATTTCTTCTCCATTGTTTTCAATACTCATCAACCATCCAAAACTCAATACAAAGCATACTCACAACACAACAATACCACACACCCTAATAAACAAGAATCTCAAGCTCTCATCACTCTCCACATCCTCATGAAAATGGTAACTTGCTACTGCCATGTTCACACCATAAGTTGGTAACTTACTATATCATTATCCTTTGGTATGAACAATTTTTTGTACAAAGAACATATGAATGTGCATGTAAGGGGAGGATAAGGATGTTGTATCTCAAAACAGTTATATGATTGACAAGTAACATATATAAGTACATATGAATGTAATGTAAGGTAATAGCAGACTGTGTGTGTGTGCCCTATTATCTCGTCGGTAATAGTAGGCTGTGTGTGTGCCCTATTATCGCGTCGGTAATAGCAACCCTAATTGGGAAGTGACCTGGTGATGCGCGCGTTCGATTGTTCTAAGAGGTCCGTTTTTGGAGAAATTGTATTGCCGATCAAAGTTGGTCCTGAAATTTTTGAAGCCACTTTCTATATCATGGACATTCAACCTGCCTATAGTTGTTTATTGGATAGTCTGTGGATCCATGGTGCTGGGGCAGTGACGTCCACTCCAAGAGTGATCAGTCAGCCTGAGGTGGTTAATCAACCCGAGGTGGTAAATCAGCCAGAAGTTTCAATGTCTTCTTTCAAAGATGCACGCGCTGTAGTTGAAGTTGGTGATTCCCAGAAGTGGGGCCAAGTCATTAATGTTCAGGTGAAGCAGAATACTTATGGACTGGGATATAAGCCACCCCGACGAGCTCAAGAGCCTCTTAAGTTTTATGGTCCAGTCCAGTTCACAAGTGCTGGTGTCTTCTTTAATCGGGTTAATGCCATTGATGATGAGGGGGATAGTGATTGCGACATGGATGAGTGGATCCGCCCCTGCACTCCCGGTAAAAGTCTATGCAATTGGTCGTCTGAGAAAGTCATCCAAGTGACCCATCAAGAGTAATTGCCTTTGTTTTCTGTTTGTGTAAAATCCTACGTTCTGCCCAAGACGTAGTGATGTTTGTCTGTAGGGCTTTGATGTTTTTGTTTGCTTACTTTATCATCAATAAATGACGTTTTCACATTCAAATGTTTGTCTGTAAGGATAATGATATAGTAAGTTACCAACTTATGGTGTGAACATGGCAGTAGCAAGTTACCATTTTCATGAGGATGTGGAGAGTGATGAGAGCTTGAGATTCTTGTTTATTAGGGTGTGTGGTATTGTTGTGTTGTGAGTATGCTTTGTATTGAGTTTTGGATGGTTGATGAGTATTGAAAACAATGGAGAAGAAATGAAACAATATTGTAACGAAAAAAAAAAGAAGTGGAGAGAGGTTATAAAGATGGTTGATGAGTGAAGTTATAATGGTAATAAATCACTCATAAGTATTGTTGAATTGAAATTAGTATGAGAATAAATGGATTAGTATGGTAATAAATTGAAATAAATGGATTAGTATAATGAAACTAATTTTTAAAAGAACAATTTGTTTAAAATAGAATTAAAAATAAAAATTAGGTCCAAAAACGACAAAAAAAAAAAAATATATATATATATATATATATATAATATATAAATAAAAACGAAAAAAAATAAAAAAAAAAAAGAATAAAATTAAAAAAATTATAATAAAAACAAATTAAAAAAATAAAACAAAATAAAAAACAAAATAAAATAAAATTTAAAAAATTAAAAAAAAAATAAAAAAAAAATAAAAAAATTAAAAAAAAAATTAAAAAAAATTAAAAAAAAAATTAAAAAAATAAAAAAAAAATAAAAATAAAAAATAAAAAAAATATTAAATATTAAAATATTAATAAAAATGCCACGTGTGTAATTAAATAAATAAAAAATAAATAAAATTCCAACTAAGCAGCGCCATGTCATCAATATGGTTGACCAAATCCACTCAGGGGGCAAAACGAGGGAATCTACAAATGGCAGGGATGAAATCTGTGTTTTTTTTTTTACAGGGTTGTTTTTGGGATTTGGCCTATATGGCAGGGTCCAAAAGGGGTATTAACCCTTTTCCAAATAAAAGAAGCATTCTTAGATTAATTGACATCAAATAATTCCTTAGGTTAGATATCAAAACAAATGTCACGTCGAATTAGTTTCTAAACAACTTAATTATTTAAGTTAGAAGAAGAATTTATTTTACTTGGGCTTTTAGGTTAATTGATGTTTAGTTAGGCTTTTAGGTCTTTTACCTTATTATCTATTATTGGTACTATATATATATGTACTCTCATTGAGAGATTGAGGATTATCAAATGAATGAAAATTTCTCTATTTTTTCTTAGTTAATTTTATTGTTTCTCTTAGCTTTGTTTAGTCTTGCTAGGATTTAGCTTTTGCTTCCTAACAATTGGTGCTCTCATTTTCGATCTCACTTTCTGTTTTAAATTATGATAATATTATTGTTTAATGGAGAAGAAGATGCCTATTGGTGGATTTTTTGTTTTGACAAATTTTTCAAAGAACATGGAACACATGAGTCTTTGAAAGTGTTGAAAGTTGTTGGAGCTTTGAGAGGTTCTGCTCTCAAATGGTGGATATGGTGGTCTCGTGATCATCGTAGATATAGTTGGGATACATTTACAACAGCTTTGTTATGGCGTTTTAAACCTGAATGGCGAGAAATTTTGCCGGAAAAAGAGGATGAGCCAAATCTGAATCCAACTTTTGTAACAATGGAGTCCATAGATCTACAAGCTGTTGAAGAAGATGTAGCAGAAAAACCAAATCTGATGCTACGTCAGGATGAAGAAATGGAGGCAGTGAAAGAAAACTCATCACAAGAACCATGTGATAGTACTTTTTGTTGTGACGAAGAAGAATCCAATAACTCAAATCCTCCAGAAGTAGCAAAAGCACTTGCACCATTTCTTCTTCAAGAACCACCAACAACTGGTTCTGTTAAGAAGGCTCGGATCGTTTCCATAGCGGCTTGTTCGGGTGAATCTACTGTGAACGAAAGTGACCGGAGCTTCAGTAGCGGCAACGACAATAATAACGGTAACAGTAACATTGCAGGGAATTCGATTGCAGCATCAACTATGGCTTTTGAAAATTCTAAACCACAGGAAATTGATAAGGAACACAATAACGCAGTGCTTGTACTAAGCTTGACAACTCTGTTAACAAAAGAACAACTTTCGAATTTCCAGGCAGTTGTTTTTACCAAAATCAGTCTTGAGAAAGCTGTTGAGTTCAATGATTATTGTCACAGTCATCAGCCTCCTATTGCTTTTATTAAAAGTGAGGTTACTGAGATCCAAGAAAATGATACAAATATGATTTTAAAGTCTACGAATTCTTGTCTACCACCACTAACATCGATACTTGATCAACCTTTGGTAACTCCATCACCGCTCCTAACAAAAACAATTTTGTCGCCACCACCTCCAAAACCACTAGACCGATGTTTGCAGAAGGATCTCATGAGGTTTTCACCATTTTCTAATGTTAAAAGAAAGGTAACATCAGAAAATTATCAAGTATTATATAATAATATGTCATTTTCTACTATTATCTCTTCAAGACCGCATGATCCAAAACATTCTCCATTAGATAGTCAAAAACATACAAATGGAACCCCATCACTACCGCTTGATCAAAATTGTGATGCATCACACGGTCGTGATCTCTCCACATGCCCACCTGCTACGCATAAGTCAATGGTTCAGCCCATGTTTCCCACGCGCCTGCCACCTGTGGCATTTCCGTCAGTGAAGTCCTTTACACTGCACAAATATTCCTTCTTATCCTCTACAAATCATCATCCACCTTTAAATTTCTATCCATTTATTCATAAGCCATCACAACCATTTATTCAAAAAAATATCCAACTTACTGTTACATCGACAGTCTGTAACCCCCATTCACCATTCACATTAATTCAGCAAGACTCTCTCTCTTTCCACTCAAAATCACGTGACCATGACCAGGCAGCTTTTAGAAAAAAACACGTTAAACCTCACCCCTGTACAAGCTGTCCTATGTCCTCTACTCCATCTCCAACCTTTGCTTTGTCACACTTTTCCCATAAATTATCCCAACCACATGATTTCACCTTTAAAATTCCCAAAGCCAAATTCAATCACCCACACAAATATGTTATTCCCATATGTGAGAATAAGTCTTCAAATGTAGAGGTGTCTTTAATAGAAGTGGCTCAATTTCATGCCATTCTTTTTCAATTAGTGACTGAAGTTGTGAAGAAAATTAAGTTGAAAAATGGTCCAATTAGAGGAGGAGATTTCACCTTCGCACTAGTATTCGTAAAAGCTAATTTTTGTATCATATTCTCTTCTACCATATTAGGATGTGGATCAGCAGGAAAGGAGTTCATAGGCGATGTTGGAGTTTCCAATTCGTTGATAGAGGTGTATGTTCAATGTTTATGCATAAATCTTGCTCGCAAAGAGTTTAATGGAATGACTCAACGAGCTTTGGTGTTGTGGAATTCAATTATTATTAGTTTTGCGCAACATGAATTTGTAGACGATGCTCTAGCTTTTTTATATTCGATGAAGAAAGAAGGGTTTGAGCCAACTGGATTCAGCTTTACGAGTTCAGTCATTCCATGCGGTCATACTGGGTTGATTGGAAATAGACTTCAAAATGTTGTTGCTTTGATTCCAAAAATTGATATTCACTCTCTGTGTTTTTCTTACCTATCATTTACTTTTCAAAATCACTACACATGCCATGACGTGGAGCTCGTGAATGCTGTCATAGTTTCTCATGCTCGGGGTTCTCTTCAAATACTTAGTAATTCACAAGACACAAAGTTTAGAAAGCAAGCAACATAATTTTGTGGCATCCATATTCAATTAATTGAGAAGTCTATGTTGTTTTATACAACAGACCTTAGAATTATATTTGGGTGCTGTACATTTTTTATAACTCGGGAAACTATCCAAAATGTTATTATGGTTCCAAGGCTAGTTATTCATCTTTCCATTGCATATGATGCTGTCAATGTTGATTTTGATAGTGTTTGTGTGAACAATTATATCGAGGGGTTATTATCTTATAAACACTTAAAGTTGTTTGCTCTTAAGGATGATAGTAGTTCTACTCATGATGACATTAAGGCCAAATTGTTTTCGGAGGCACATGAGTTATACATGTTAATTTTATATGTGGGAATCAAAAGAGAAGCAAAATTTTTGAAAAAGGAGAACACAAGTCTCAAGATTCAACTTACAGAAGCTGTTCATGCGGCTGAAGAACTACTTATCAGACTCAGAGATGCTGAACATGCAGCTTCTGTTGCAGAGGATAATTTTACAAAAGTGCAACAAGATAATGAAAAGCTAAAGAAGAAAATGGATAAACTCAAAAGAAAACACAAGATGGAGTTGATTACAATGAATCAGAACATTGCAGAGAGCAAACTACCAGACTTTGCACTGAAACAGCTATATAGAGATGATTCTGATGTGGCAAACAACAATAAGGATGATGATTAAGCATGGAGAGCTGAATTTGGAGCTATTGTTAAGAAAGTTTTTCTTGGCCTTGTCATAGTTCTGGCACAATTATCTTCTTTTATTGAACAAACGGTAATCGCCAAAATCACTGAGGAATTAGCTGCTTCCTTGTCTGAGATTTTGAAATGTTGGAATAGCTTCTACAACCTTGAGGACAAGGTTGGTTTTGAAGGGGTGAGTAATGATAGGAAGTGGAATTAGTTTCTAAACAACTTAATTGTTTAAGTTAGAAGAAGAATTTATTTTACTTGGGCTTTTAAGTTTTTTTTTTATTTATTTTTTTAATAGGCAATGTATTAGAATAAACACAACACAAGGGGTGCTACAAACCCGGATACAACAAGCGGGAATGCTACATACGCTTAAAACAAGCTAAAGGGGCAGTATGCCACTCAAACAAGCTACAAGAACTACAACCAGAACTAGTAAATAACAACTTCCAAGAAAGGAACTTAATAGAGGAGACGGTATCGCTAACATTTACCAATTTGTTCGAGAAAACATAGCTATTTCTGCTGGTCCAAATACACCAAGCTGTCACAGACCAAATGAGCGGCCCAAAACCTCGACCTTTACTCTTATCCCGCGGGCAGATAGAAGAAACGAAGGATGAGAGGCAAGAATCCTGAGCTTTAAATTCCAAACCAGTCCACAACTTAATGCTGCCCCAAACTTCTGCAGCAAAAGAACAAGAGCAGAAAAGATGGAAACTCGATTCCACACACGAATCACAAATAGAACACACTGCCGACACTCCGTCAGAGATAATATTCCTCTTCTCCAGCTGCTCCTTCGTGGCCACTCGATCCCTAAACAATCTCCAAAGAAACACCTGCATTTTAGATTGGATATTCAACTTCCACATAACTTGAGCGGCTTCTAAAAACTCAGTCGACGCTTCCGAAGCTAAAATCTCGTTCCCTGATTGCGACAAAGATAACTTCCTATAACAATCAGCTACGGAAAACACATCCGAATTACTCGCTTCCCATCTCACGACGTCCTCACCCTCCATTTTAGGGGCTAAACCTTGTAACGCATACCAGAAATCAGACTCCTCCCTAGCCGTTACTGAGTTAGGACCAAAAGGATGAAAATCCACCTCCCACTTCCGAACCCCCTCCCTCCAGTAACCCGAAGAAAAAATAGAGCAGTTGGGTTGTTTCGCGTGCACGAACAAATTAGGGAACAAGGCTTGCAACGAAACGTTAAACGCCCACTTGCATTTCCAGAAAGAAAGATCTCTACCATCTCCTAATACACAAAATAAATTGTCCACAAAGACATCAGTAGAATTCACTTTAACCATACTAACCTGCTAGATGTCCCTTCACCAAATGGATTGAGATTTAGCCTGCTTAAGATCCGAGCCACCAGTGACAACTAACGACATACTCTCTTTCGCATACCTGAACTTCAGTAAGTCGTACCAAATAACTTTCTTCTCCTTCAAGCATCTCCACTTCCATTTAATCAAAAGAGCTCTGTTGAAATTCTCAAGATCCTTAATTCCCAGGCCACCGTTCTCCTTTGAGGAGCACACCGTCTTCCAATCAACCCAATGGACAACTCTCCTCCCTAGAGAACCACCCCAAAGAAAATTGCTCATCAAACTCTCTAAAGCCTTAATAACACCTTTAGGAGCTTTATAAAACGACATCGAGTACATAGGGAGAGAGTTGAGGACGCTGTTAATAAGAACGACCCGACCCCCAACGGATAACTGTCTTCCTTTCCAAGTAGCAAGTCTCCTACCCACCAAGTCCACAAGATCCCTCCATATCATCCTAACACGCGGACTATGGCCAACATAAATACCAAGGAATTTAAATGGCAAAGAGCATAACTCACAGTTCAAAAAATCCGTTGCTGCAAGAAGGAAATCCTGGCTGATATTTACTCCCCCTATACGGCTTTTATTAAAATTGATCTTCAAACCCGAAATTAACTTGAATCCTCTAAGGACCGCCTTAATACACCACAAGTTCTCCCACTTAGCTTCCCCTATTAACAACGTGTCGTCGGCGAACTGAACAATTTTAAAAACCAACTCCTCTGAGACTTTGAAACCCGAAAATAAATCCAGACTAACTGCCTTAGTAAGGATTTGGGTTAAAACTTCCATCACCAACACAAACAAGAAAGGAGACAAAGGGTCCCCTTGCCGAAGACCCTTCCCTACTTTGAAATCTCTCGTTGGACTCCCATTAACAAGTATAGACATCGACCCACTACAAACCAACGACTCCATCCACTCTATCCACCTCCTCCCAAAGTTCATATTAGAGAGAATGAAGCGAAGAAAATCCCAAGAGACGCAGTCATACGCTCTCTCAAAATCAATCTTCATGACCAAGCAGTCCCGTTTACTCCTCTTGGCTAAATCCAGGCATTCGTTAACCACGACCACCCCGTCGAAAATACACCTACTGGGAGCGAAAGCAGATTGTTCAGCTGATACTAAGGAACCCACAACTTTCTTTAAACGACCAGCCAATATTTTAGACAAAATTTTTTGGAAACAACTAACTAAACAAATGGGTCGGTAATTGGCAAGGGACTGAGGGTGCTTCACCTTAGGAACCAGAGCAATGAAAGAAGCAGTCGCAGCCTTAGACAGAGTGTGGTTAGAGAAGAAATCTCTAACGAATTTGAAAACGTCCTCCTTAACCGTGCCCCAACATTTTAAGTTAATTGATGTTTAATTGGGCTTTTAGGTCTTTTATCTTATTATCTATTATTGGTAGTTTGGTACTATATATATATATATATATATATATATATATATATATATATATATATATATTCTCATTGAGAAATTGGGGATTATCAAATTCATGAAAGTTTCTCTACTTTTTCTTAGTTATTTTTATTGTTTCTCTTAACTTTGTTTAGTCTTGTTAGGATTTAGCTTTTGTTTCCTAACCAAACTTCTATAAAAGAAAAAACTTTCGGGAGAATGAATTGATATGTTTTATCAGCCTGAAGAAGTTTTTGAATTTTGTCAAGAAAAAAACACATTGAATTCATTAAACTAGATTAGTAATAATGTGGAGTACACCATAAACCGAGAGACATAATTATTTTTACTTACATTTTCCTTTAATGAAAAGACTCAATCATATGGTGGTAGGTAATTCAGTTGGCATTGACAATCAATCATGCCAACGTTATAGTATGGATGATTTAGAGACAGTCTTTGCGTTTTTATAGACCAAATCAATCCCTTAAATTACCATTTGCATTAATTTATGAAACTTTAATGATCCTAAAAATTGATTGCAAGTTACTTCTCATGTCAATATGTAGCATTATAATTATAATATTTTACCATGTGAACGGTACTTATGAGAATAGTTTTGAACAGACTGATTATCTCTTTTTATGACGGTTCTTTCATATTTTCAATTCAATTAGGTGCAAGAGATTTTTGAAGAGTCGTCCACGTCCATATTGAATTGAAAATTTAATCAAATAAATGAGAAACATTATATATTTATAAAAAAATTTAAGATATGAGTCTCTCACTTATAAATTATTTAATATTCACTTTTTCAAGCAATGCGAGACTTACAAATCACATTTATTTCTCAACAATCTCTCCTTCAAATGTTTTTTTTTTAATAGGCAAATGAATTATATTAAAAGCACAAGAAGTGCAGCAAAACGAATACAAAGAACGGGAATGTTACTTCCGCTTCAAACACTCTAACGGAGCACAAAACCACTCAAGACAGTTACATTTAGAAAAGGAATTCCTAAAAGACACCCCTTTCCACAATAGAACCTTAATAGAGTAAACTAAATCAGACACAGACAAGATATTACCCTTAAAAATCTTGTTATTTCTGCAAGCCCAAATGCTCCAAACAGTAGTAGACCAAATACGAATGCCGAACTCCTTCTCAAGCTTCTGATACCTATCAATGCTCGTGTAAAAAGAGGTTAAACACGAATCCTGCAGAGAGAAACATATACCAGACCAAACCATTAAGCTTTTCCAAACCTCCTTGGCAAAGCTGCAAGAGAGAAACAAATGAGAGGTAGATTCATCATCATTCTCGCACAGAGGACAGGCACGCGAAGTCCCCGGCGGAAGAATGTTCCACTTAATCAAACGATCTTTCGAAGCGATGCGATTCCTAAGAACTCTCCAAATAAAGACCTGCAGAGTAAGAGGCATACTCACCTTCCAGATCAGCTGTAATGCAGCCTTCATCTCTGTAGTAGAGGCGCTGCCGTCACCACGATCCGCCAAATCAGAAGAAAAGAGTTTTGCATAACAGTCGGCTACAGAGAAATCATCCGCATCCGAAGCAAACCACGACATCTGATCCTCGCCAGCCTCCACGGGTTCCGCTGTACGCAGGAAATTCTGCAACACAATTTCCTCCGTCCTCATGACCGAACCGTCGCTAAAGGAGTGAAACGGAAGAGACCAATGCCACCCGTTGACACCCCTCTCACCCGCTGAAAAAACTGAAACAGAGGGAAGCTTAGAAAATAGGTACAGATTAGGAAAAAGCTCTTTGAGGGAGACATCACCCGCCCACTTGCTATGCCAAAAAGATAATTTTCTGCCATCGCCAACAGAGCAAACCAGGTTGTCGACAAAGAGGTCTCTGGACTTATTAGCGTCGAAACTAATAGACATTAGATCCCTCCACCATATAGAATCCTTCTTGTTCCCTTTTTGGCCATTGAATGCCGTAATAGCTAGACACAACCCATCCTTCCCATATCTATATTCCAGCAAATCGTACCAAAAAGCCTCCTTATTCGTAATGCATCTCCATTTCCACTTCATCAACAAAGCTCTGTTAAACAAGTCTAGGTCTTTAACACCAAGCCCACCCTTATCCTTCGGAGAACACACCGTCTTCCAATCAATCCAGTGGATACTCCTCTTATCCTCAACCCCACCCCAAAAAAAATTACACGTCAAACGCTGGATGGCCTTAATAATTCCCTTTGGAGCCTTATAAAATGCGAACGAATACAACGGCAAGGCGTTTAGAACTGAATTAATAAGAACCAGACGCCCTCCCGCCGATAATTTCCTACCTTTCCACGCAGCTAATCTACTAGAGACTAACTTAATCACATCCTTCCATAAACTCAGTTTGCGAGGGCTGCCACCAATATAGATGCCGAGAAATTTAAATGGAAAGATACAAAACTCACAGTTTAGGAACTCAGAAGCCGCTCTCAGAAAATCTTGTCTGATATTGACTCCCCCAACTCTACTTTTGTTAAAATTGACCTTCAAACCTGATAAAAGCTCGAATCCCCTAAGGACCGCCTTAATGCCCCAGAGATTGTCCCAACTGGCTTCACCCATCACCAAAGTGTCGTCAGCAAACTGAATGACGTTGAAAGCCAGCCCATCTGTAACTTTGATTCTTGAAAATAATCCCTTAGAAACAGCTATCCTGAATAAAGAAGTGAGCACTTCCATAACCAAAATGAAAAGAAAAGGGGAGAGCGGGTCACCCTGTCGAAGGCCCTTCCCGACTTTGAAATCTCTAGTAGTACTTCCATTCACAAGTATAGACATAGTTCCACTGCAGACCAAAGAATCCATCCAAGATAACCATTTGCTACCGAAATTCATCTTATTCATCACAATTCTTAAGAAACCCCAAGACACACAGTCGAACGCCCTCTCGAAATCAATTTTCATCACCATACATTCACGGTCTGTCCTCTTGGCAAGGTCCAAACATTTGTTGGCTACCACGACCCCATCGTAGATACATCTGCCCGGCACAAAAGCGGACTGTTCACCAGAGACTAAGGAACTAATAACCTTCTTCAATCGATTAGCCAGAATCTTTGCAATAATTTTTTGATAACAATTTATTAAGCAGATGGGCCTATAGTTAGCTAGGTATTGAGGATGCTTAACCTTTGGGACTAGAGTGATGAAAGAAGCTGTTGCCGCCTTAGTCAAAGTTGAATTGGAATGGAAATCTCTCACGAACTTGATGACATCAGCCTTCACGATCCTCCAGCACTTCTGGAAGAAAGCGAAGCTAAACCCGTCCGGACCTGGACTCTTGCCGCCATCACAAGACCACACAGCTGCTTTAATCTCATCTTCTGAAAACTCGACTTCAATGCTGGATTTCTCATCCTCCGACAGTTTCTTCAAATCAAGATCCTGACAGCAAGGCCTACACCCCGAATCCTCCTTAAAGTTAGCCTCGAAGTAAGAAGCAACTGCTTCCTTAACCTCTTCAACCTTCTCCAAAAGGACAGACCCTTCTTTAACAAAAGAGATCTTATTCCGGCTACGTCTTCCCCTAATAACATTGTGGAAATACCTCGAGTTGCTGTCTCCTTCTTTTAACCATAACGCTCTCGCTTTCAACCTTAACAGACCCTCCTTACGATTTAGACCTTCCCACAAAACTCTGTTAGCTTCCATTCTTCTTTTAGACAATTCCAAGGTATCCTCCGAGACACAAGATCCCACTAGCTCATCCAAAGAATTGAGATTATCCACCGCCTTCTCAATTTTCAAATCCAACCAACCATAAACATCCCTGTTCCAAATTCTAAAACTGTTTTTCAGCAAAGCCAGCTTAGATTTTAGGACAAAATCACCTCTACCATGAATATTAAATGATTTCCATTCCTTGGCCATAAACTCAAGAAAACCTTTGTGATCCAGCCAGCAGTTGTTGAACACGAACGGCTTGGGCCCCCAGTTAACGTCGTTAGGATTCAACCATATAGGGCAATGGTCGGAGATATCCCGGCTGCCAACATGTTGACCCGTCAGCCCCCAAACATCAACCAAATGAGCAGAAACAAGAAATCTATCCAACCTGCTTTTAGCCGTGCCCGAACTATTAAACCAGGTAAATGGACCCCCCACGCATGGAACATCCTCGCAATCAACCTCGCTAATGAAATTCTGAAAGTCTGCAATTTCGTTACTTCTACCACCTTGGCTAGAACCCCTCCTCTCACAAGAGTTAGAAACAGAGTTGAAATCCCCACCCAGAACAAATTCAGCAGCCACGAATTTCTTCCTCAAAAGAACCAAGTCGTTCCAGAGTTTCCTCTTACCAGCTAAGTTACAAGGAGAGTAGACGTTGATCAACCAGATCTCCATTCCCTTCACCTCAACCATTACGCCCACAAAACCCTCACCTTTGACACTAAGGATAGTATTGAAGGCCTCCTTTCTCCATAAAATGATTAAACCACCTGCTGACCCACAAGCATCTGTCACTGACCATTCCACATCCGATCCACCCCATAACGAGGACGCCATCCTTAAATCCAAAGTCTTCAGCTTAGACTCTTGAATGAAGCAAAAATCCGCATTAACAGAACGAATTAACGCTGCCAATCTCTTCCTTTTGACAACGTTACCACACCCCCTAATATTGAGAGAAAGAATAATCATTAAGCACCGTTGATAGCAGACTCCCTCAGAACTCTTCCTACCTTATCTCTATTCTCCATCTCGTGAATTGCATCAAGCATTTCATTCTTCCTATCACCTCCTACAATACCTAGAGAGTTAACAATATCCATTACCTTCTTGGAGACTTTAGATTCCACTTCCGCCCAAAACCGATTGTTTCCAATAGCTACCTCCGAATCCGTCACCGAAAAGCATCTCGAGACCGAGTCATCAAAGGAGGAGGGAACCTCATTAGATTTTTTACCCCCTAAAAGCGGGACCGCTGTCTTCTTAACCTTAACCACCATTCTCCTGTTGACTCTGCTTGGTAACGACTGTTCTTCCTCCGTTGAGCTAGAGAAGGATGATATTGGATCCCCATTCGATAACTCTTTGAACCCTAGATATTTCCCCAATTTGAACGAAGAATTAGGAGCAACAATCCCAGAGTTCTGATTATCCCCAACACTAATCTCAGAGGATCCCTTATTGGGCCTACGCTCCAATTGGGCCCTAAGCAAACCATCAAACGAGATTGAATTGTCCTTCAAAACAATTTTACCCACCCCACTAACTTTGCCATCTAAGGCTGGCCCCACCAAGCAGTCCTTATCACTCCCTGCCCCGGTGTTGGTAAAAGGAACAACAGCGTCAACACTTTTTGAGATAGTAGGGTCAACAAGTGCTTTGACCTCGAGACCAACACTATTAACCAAAAAGGTGTTATCTGTCTCTTTCTGAATATCATCATGAAAAGCGCCAGAATCCTTATTAAGGATGTCACCTTGAAACTCGTGATTATTTGAAGGAAGCAGGGGGTTTACATTGTCTTCTCTATTTCCTTCCCAAAATCCGTATCACTTTCATCCTCTTTCCACTCCCCAAAACTATCTTTCACAAAAGAGGAAACAGAATCAGAGTCCGTCGAGACCACATCATCTTTGACCACTGATCTTGACAAGGGGCCAAGGGTTTCCTCAGCCACCATAATCCTGAAGGGAACGCCGTTGATGGAGACGTTAACCACCTCATCAATCAAAGAACCAACGTTGGTTCGAATCATGATGCTGGCAACGTCAAATTTAGTGGCATCTAAGGAGCTTTCTTCGCAGCAAATATATTTACCTACTATGGAGGACAGAAAAACGAAAAACTCAACCGTCCATGCATGGCAAGGGATGCCATAGCATCGCAGCCACGTTATCCTTTCCGGATCCACCATAGAGGGCTCCCATTTAACGACCTCAGAGAACCATTGCTTCAACCAGTCACTGGCACCTTCTATAAGCTCAGCAAGGTCGCCAGAGTTATTATCCTCCAACAGGCAGAGGTTAGCTCCAAGAGGGGTCACCTTAACACCAAAGACTCCTTCAATGTGGAAGTTTCTGCTCATGTTATATGTAGCACCGGGATTGATAACCTTCCCCACGAAGGCACCTTCGAATCTCTTAATAGAGTCCATGGAGACATTAAAACTCAAACTGACATCCTTCTTTGCCGGAACTCTATTAAGGGTCTCAGAATAAGAGTTCCTCCCCACCTTACTCTTCTCAGAGAAAGAACCTAGTTTATCAACCACCTTCTCCCTTGGCAACCGTTTAGCTCTAAGCTGAGAGGAGTCAACCTGCTGTTCCTTGCCTGCATTCTTCGAGAACCTAGGAAGGTTAGCATAGAGCTTTCTTCCTTCAATAAAGAAGTTGTCCAACCTCAACGCCAGACTTCTTGGATCATTCACGTTGAAGAAACGAACAAAGCCAAATCTCCTCCCTCTCTTATCTCTTCTTTCAGGGATGAAAACCTCGTCCACCTCACCAAACTCTTTAAACAACAAGAACAAATCCTTTGCTCTTAGCTTATCATCAAACTCAGTGATGAAAAACGAAGTTGACTCCCTCACTCTTTTCCCCTTAATTCTACCTTCGTCTTCCCAATGTACTTGCTTTCCTTTACGTTTCCCATACTGAACTTGTTCCCACCGATTACCAACATCTTCTTCCGAAACAGACCCCATAACAATGAGCTAAACGCAGTCCAGAACCGTTGATCCTAGATAACCTCCTACACTAGCCAAGGCCCCCTCTCCTTCAAATGTGATTCCATATACTATATTCTCCATCAAGCAGAAGTTCTTTCATCCATATACACTTGTACTGTTGTGGACCTTTACTACGTCACGAGCACTTCAACGAGACATGTTGCTTGACCACCACCATGTCAACAAGACTTTCGATACAAAGAATCAGTCTCTTACTCAAACCATCGACTCTGATACTATTGATGGATCATGAGAAGAAGCATACATATTGGGTCAAAGACTCAATCAAACAAGTGAGAGAGATATTACCTATTCACCAAAAACATTAAGACATTGGGTATACGGGTCGTCCCACTTATAAAGTGTTCAACCTTAACTTTTTCAAGCAATGTCAGAATTACAACCCACTCTTGTTTCTCAACAATTTTGGAATGTTTTTATATCCGTTTCAATCCTTCGTGATTGAATGAGACTGATTAGGTAGCAATGACATTGATTTTACTGTTGTTATCACAGTGAAATGTTGGTGTATGAGTTTGTTACCATGTTGTCGGTCGATTTGATAGTCATTTTCTAAGGTTTGTGTCTCGTGCTCAATAGTTCATGCTCCTTATTTTTTCAATTCGGTTTCATTCTCATATATATATATATATATATGTGTGTGTGTGTGTGTGTGTGTGTGTGTGTGTGTGTTGGATTGTTCAAGTGATGCAAAATTGATGGCTCTGGATTATGATTTGCGTTTACTTTACCCTTTAAAGGTTGCGTTGTATCACCTATTTGAGTTGCTTTATATTTTTTATTGCAGCGAGTTTGATTTTATGTCCCCTCAATATTTATATTTTTTATTTAATTTAATTTTAATATACGCAAGGGTGTTATAAATTCCTCTGCACCCCACTTGCTTAAAAAAACTCACATGCAGTAAATATTACAGGAGATTATTTCATACATTCATGACACCACTCATTCAAGCATTCAGAGTATTGAAAATTGTTAAATCAAGATTGTACGGTTCAAATTTAAATATATCATTTTATATTATAATATAAAAATTAAAATATGTTTTTTTGAACCACTAGATCACAATGTTTGGTCAAATAGTATATTCATCCAAGTTTCACATCGGGTAGTAGAAAAAAATAGAATTTGACTATTAAAATAAATAGAGATAGTTAGTTTTAATTTTTTGACACAACTAAAAAATGTAGTCTTTTGAGTGTTTTGGAAAATAAGTGTGAGTTGTGTGAAGAAACAAGTGTGAGTTCTAAATCCCACATTGCTTAGAAAAGTGGAGGTTAAACACTGTATAAATAAGAGAACTCATACACCTATCACTTTAAAGTTTTAGGTGAATATGTTGTGTCTCTCTCACTTATTTGGGTGAGTCTGTGACCTTTAGGTGAGTGTTTGACCCAATGTGAATGCTTCCCCCTCATAATGACTCATCAGTGGTATCAGAGTCCGGTTCGAGTAAGGGACCGACTCCTTGTGTCAAAAGTCTTCCTAACATGTTGGTCAGGCGGCGTGTTTCATTGAAGTGTCATTGACGAGATAAAGGTGCCTCTTAACGGCAGTACACGCATATGGATGAAAGAGCTTCTGCTTGAGGGAGAACATAGTGGATGGACTCACACGTGAGGGGGAGATTGTTGGGAAATAAGTGTGAGTTGTGTGGAGAAACAAGTGTGAGTTCTAAGTCCCACATTGCTTAGAAAAGTGGAGGTTAAGCACTTTATAAGTAAGAGGACCCATACACCTATCACCTTAAAGTTTTGGGTGAATATGTGGTGCTCTTTCTCACTTATTTGGGTGAGTCTTTGACCTTTAGGTGAGTGTTTGACTCAATGTGAATGCTTCCCCCTCATGATGACCTATCACACGATCGAATGGTCATCATTATTTTGAATGTGTGAATGCGTGATAATGTT
Organism: Lathyrus tuberosus; assembly: GCA_022829125.1. NCBI lineage: Eukaryota > Viridiplantae > Streptophyta > Magnoliopsida > Fabales > Fabaceae > Lathyrus > Lathyrus tuberosus. The sequence goes on from JALAZF010000761.1 coordinate 1,113,296, forward strand.
AATTGTGGATAATCTAATTTCAATTATCACGTATGCAAACTCACACCACATTATATGAAATGCTGATGGCGCATATTTTTTAAATAATTAATATTAGAGGTTTATTATCATCAGTGATTCACATAGTAAAAGAGATGACAAAGTGGCCAGGGTTTTATTAGGAATGACAAAGAGTGTCACAATACAAAGCAATAGAATAATATTGATACAAAAGTATTAAATCAAAAGAGTAAACTATCCTTAATATAATATATTATATAACATTCCCCCTCAAACTCGCGATGCATTAACAGAAAGCATCGAAAGTTTGTGAATCATGAAACAACTTTTTTAATGGAACGTGTGTTCGTGAACAAGTCAGCAATTTGTAAGAACGAAGAAGCAAACAATAAAGTAATACTTTCATGCTGATGATGATGGAGGGTGAGGTGACAATCAATCTTAACGTGTTTGGTGCGTTCATGATAGACAGAGTTATGAGAAATTTGAATGACACTCTTATTATCATTATATATAGGAGTGAGTTTAGAAAGAGACACCCATATCAAAAAGAAGCCAATGTAACCACACTATCTTTGAAGTGGTAGTTTCCATAGCACGATACTCTACTTCTGTTGAAAAACGTGATATTATGTCTTGCTTCTTGCTCTTCCAAGAAATAAGAGAATCTCCTAAAATTACAACAACATGTAGTAGACTTGCAATCAATGGGATCACCAGACCAATTTGCATCAAAGTAAATATGTAACTCAAAAGAAGAAGATGAAGGAAAAATAAGACTCTGAAATTAAGTGTCTTGAAGATACCGAAGTATGTGAAGAATAACTGTTGAATGTGCTATAGTAGGAGAAACAACAATCTGACAGATAACATGCACTGCATAAACATTATCAGGTCTGATAATAGTAAAATACACCAAGTTGTTAACCAAAGTACGATACAAAGTGAAGTCTGATAAAGGAACACCGACAGAGGGGGAATATTTCACATTTAGCTCAAGTGGGATATATGTTAATCTAGTATCAGAAATTTGAGCAAGTTCAATAATGTTAACAATATATTGAAATTGAGACTGAAGTTAACATATAGGGGAGTATGTAGCTTAATTCCCAAAAAAATAGCGAAGAATGAATAAATCTTTCATCTCAAATTGTTTAGCTAACTGTAATTTCAACTCATCAATCTCCTCAACATCATCCTATAATAATCGTATCATCAAGTACATATAGAGATTTTAGAATACGACCATGAGAATTGGTCCTGAGAAATAAAGTTGAATCGTGTCACTAGATTGGAAGTCAAGAGATGTAATCACAGAGGAGAATTTCTCAAACAAAGCTCATGGAAGTTGTTTCAAACCATATAAGATTTTCTTCAACTTGCACACTTCTCCTTGATTATGATAAATACGGAGGTACCATATGAACTTCTTCCTAAAAATCACCATTTAAAAATGCATTTTTAACATTTCATTGACAAGCATTTTGGGAACCAATCCAATTTCTTGAAAGGCTATTCGTCTGCCATGTCACGACAAGTCGGACCACATGCCAAATGCAAATCAGGCTCAAATTATATATATATATATATATATATATATATATAAAAGAGAAAAGGATTATATAGAACTATTATAAAAAAAATGAGAGTATTACCACTAACAATCATTCAAGAGCCATTGTATTTATTACAAAAGAGCCATTGT